>VSDK01017509.1:6430-43858 GCA_009767595.1 Symbiodinium kawagutii | reverse complement strand
CAAACAAACAAACAAGCAAGCAAACAAATAAACAAATAAACAAATAAACAAACAAACAAACAAACAAACAAACAAACAAACAAACAAACAAACAAACAAACAAACAAACAAGAGAACAAGGAAACAAGCAAGCAAACGAACAACAGCAGCGGCGACGGGAACTAGCAACGGTGCAAGCAATGACAACAACAAGAACAACAACAACAACAACAACAACAACAACAACGACAACAACAACAACAACAACAACAACAACAACAACGGGGTGCAAAGCCGGACCCTTCTGCGCCGGATGCCGCGGATTTATGCCCACGGATTGGCAAACACCGAGCATGAATTTTGAACCGCCAACTTCCTTTTGACAAATTCTGCCTCTAAAAAATAAAGCAAAAAGGCAATATGTTTCCTTGTGTATTGCATGTACCATGCATTTTGAACCTCCAGTTTGAATTGCACAATTTCCATCAAATTTTATCTTCAACAGTTTGTTCTTGCATTTTGTAGGGTGGGTCATTTGCGTATAATATAAGTTCCATTTTTTGTCCGCTCCCAAAATTCGCAAATTCAGGGTGATTCTGAAAGAAAACTGCTGGCCTCACGATTGAGACTAGTGGCTGAATGAAGGAATTGAAGAGTTCTGTGAATCGCTCCTCTTTGGATTCCTTTGGTTCAGCCATCCTGCGCAATTAAGAAAAAGGGAGAGGCAAAGAGAAGACAGAAGATAGATGACAAGAGACAGAGAAATGAGAAAGTTCACGTCGCGCCTGATAGATTGGTTGAACATTGCAATGAACCAATCCAAGGAGAACCTGAAGGGCGCACTGGCAGCATCACAGAATTCGGCTTGGAGAACATTGGTAGGCTGCAGACTGTTCTTGCCATTCAGCAGTGCTGTGGGGTTTTGACACAAGTCCATATCTTTTCAGAATATATGCATGGCCAAATCCAAGTCTGGTGTGCTGAGCTCGAAAAATGCCAAGTTGCTGGTACATGGGATCGACGATACACAAGTCGCAAATGATGAAATACAAAGCAGCACAGCGCAAGGCATGATACCTCGCCGAATCAGGAAGCACGACACCACTCTGCATATGTGAAATGCTGGGATTGCTGGGATTGCTGGGTACCTCCTTGGTGGGGACCATTTCTCACATCTTTGATACAAGTAATGCAAGATAAGATACGTGTAATACAAGTCAGGCACCGACATTCACGAGTTTGGGGTTATCTGCGTCACGCATCGAAAAGAGCAGGCAATTGAAGCATCTAGTAACTGTATGGATGTTTTGCAGCTGAAAGACTTGTAGACCTGACGCACTTCAGCGATTTGCACTGCAGTAATCTCTTGCTGTTTGACTTGCTCCTCAATCTTTGTCCCCATGATCTTGGAACTAGATAGAGTCTCAATGAGCTCCTCATCATCCAGAATGTTGCCTGGCAAGGGCAACAGCAACAAGCCAAACCTGAGAAAAACATCATAATAACACTGAAACGAGTTGGACAAATGTCATCTTTGAATATGAGACTAGAAAGTATCGAATGTATCGACCCCGACGCTGGGAACCCTTGTGGCAAAAAGAGCATTTCAAGAAGCGAAAATGCACGGCATTGGAAGATTATTCGTGGAGGCGCTTGCATGGAGGTGACTTCGTTATACTTCACTGGGCAGCAATGACGGCGGCTGGTATCACTAGACCGCCGGAGTTTTCAAGACCATTCAAGTCGCTAAAATTAGCAGGGTAGGGAACTGCCAATAGACCAAGGACCCCTTCAGATCCCCAAAGGAACAGCAAAATGAGTACGATACATGCAGCCAGGTGTACCCATCACAGAATTCATATGGAATGGTGTACCATCTTATAAGCATTCATATTCTAGCTCTCAAGTTTGGAAGCCATGTTTCATCATGTTTCCATGTTGATGCTTTGGTCGCGTGGAAGGTCGCGTGGAAGGTCACTTGGAAAGACTGGCACTGGGCCGCGCCTGTGGAGGAGCTCAAGAGCTGCAGAATTTTGTCTTCCAAGTCTTTCAGCTGAGCTTTTGCCTTGGCGGATTCGATGACCAAATTCACACGCTTCTCCTCCGTGGCGGGCTCTTCCGCTGCCACCACGATTCCAAGCATTTGATCTTGCAAACCATCCTGAAAAGAAATTGGAAACTTCAGCATGTTGAAGGAATGGCAAATTCAGTGCTATTCAGTGCTACAATTGAACATGTGTAAAACTTCATGTTGAACATCCAGATTCAAGGGATGTCAAGGGTTTCCATTCAGTGTCAATAACAAAACTCATCTCATCCAAGAAAAAAGCACAAAATCAGGTCTGTGATGAGACTCACGGCAAGGGTTGAAAACATCTTCGCACTTAACAGGCACACAAGAGAGACAGAGATGTAAAAAGAATAGAATGGCTCTTCATACGTCTTCATGTTCGAGTGCGATCTCCTGTGTGGCCATGAAGTTGAGGATACTGACTGCCACGCAAATTTCAGGAGGGAAATGCGGATTGGGAAGCTTCGTCGTGATGTACAGCCTGTGTGCGCTGCATGGGGCTAGCATCTCGCATTGAACATGAGCTTTACACAGCTATCGATTGGAGATTGCTTCATGGTGTTTGATGTGCTGATGATGCAATGTTCAGGCCAGCAGCTTGAAGTCCTTCGACCACTCAATGGTGGAATCTCCCAATCTCACCATGGTGAGGGTGCCCTGTTTGAACGTTGCCTTCTGGAGGACTGGATCCAAGATGGCATCGAGGCTCTCTTCAACGTTCTCCAAAAGAACAGGAGTGCCAAACTGGATGCAGTTCTCCAGATCTCGGATGTACGGCATATTCAGTCGGAGAGCCTGCAATGAGACATGCTTGGAATCTGACAGACTGGATTGACGTATGGGGATGGAAATGCAAAATCAAACGTTGGCATCGATGAAATGATGATTTTACAATAATCTAGACTGCAGACATATCATGTGTGATATCATGGAAATATATGAGAGAGACAGAGGTAGAGAGAGAGAGAGAGACAAAGAGAGCACTGGGGTGCTTGTCTAGAACCCTGTCCTTGATGTCTGGATTGCTCTTCTTGGTCCATTTGTTGGCCTGCATCTGTGGGTCAATCATGAGCGGCCACCGCCTAGAGTTGTCCAAGATAATGGCGTTATCAATGGACAGGGCATCATTTGGCAAGAAGTCGATGACCCATTGTCGGATCTTCACTTCGTCACCAATACTCTTCCTAAGTGCGTTGAAATTGCTGAGACTCTTGCTGGAAAAGACAAATCTCACTCGCTGCTTTTTGCAGAGCGACTCCTGTTGACGCTTACGCTCAGTTTCCAGTTTGATGGAATCCCAAGAGTCATCTCGTGTGTCTTGAAAAAGCTGAAATCAGACTGTCAGTGCAATCAGTGCAGTGGCAACTCAAAATTTTGATGTTTCAGTGGAGAGGCCACCAAATCTATGATGCATAGCTGTGGGTCTGTACCCCTGGACTCCAGATGAACTTTCCAAAAGTGAACCAAATAGTCTTGATGAAGTTCGCCCGCCCATGTTAGTGGACAATCTAGAGTTGGTTCCATCACATGATAGATAGATAGATAGATAGACAGATAGACAGATAGACAGATAGATAGATAGATAGATGGATAGATGGATAGATGGATAGATAGATAGATGGATAGATGGATAGATGGATAGATGGATAGACAGATAGACAGATAGACAGATAGACAGATAGACAGATAGACAGATAGACAGATAGACAGACAGACAGACAGACTGACCGATAGACCGATAGACAGATAGACAGACAGACAGATAGACAGACAGACAGATAGATAGATAGACAGATAGACAGATGGACAGATAGACAGATAGACAGATGGACAGAAAGACAGATAGACAGATGGACAGATGGACAGATGGACAGATCGACAGATAGACAGATAGACAGATAGACAGAAAGACAGAAAGACAGAAAGACAGAAAGATAGATAGATAGATAGATAGATAGATGGATCGATAGATAGATAGATAGAATGGATAGAATGGATACTGGATATGTAAAAAACATGCGTAAATATATGAAACATGATTTTCCCATCACTATGTTATGCAATCTGAGGCTCGAAAGGCTGAACTCCTTGCTGGCAGGGATTTTCAGGTCAGAGAGTTTCTGCAACCATCCATCGCAAGCCTCCTTTCGATAAGCACTCGTGAACACTCCGAGGTAGGCAATGATACCCGAGGCAATCAGAATGTCACCTGGCAGGAAAGACTTCCACGAAGAGTTGGACTCTTGATCTTAAGAAACAGCACAAGAATCCACGTTAGATACAAAATAGAAACACCACAAGTCTTGGAGGAAATGCATGGAAATGTGACTGTGAACATGGAGCATCATAACGCCAGTTGTATCCAGACCTGTCAAGTTGTTGTAGTCAATGCCCAACTTCTTGCTCTTGGCAGACCAGCTGGCTTGCTCTCCACCCAGTCCATCAATCAGCTTCTCAGCTCGTGCCAATTTTGCAGCACAGTCCTGTGGACAGGAAGTCTGCACGCGTCAAACAAGATCAAACAAGTCGAATTCAACTGAATATTCAACTGAATATTCAACTGAATCAAGACAAGGATAGATACGGAGTGTTCGAAAGTATTCAAAACGTTACATAGACTGCAATTCGGGCAGAGACCATTTTTCTGTCTCGCTTGATACTACTACACGTATCTAGAAAGAACCAGTAAAGCTTCCGCCGCCAAATCCTTCCGGCCCGCACTACAGAGGGCTGAGAGTTCACTACATGAATTTTGAAAGGAGATAAGTTCTAAAACAGGGTGCAAACAAAAAGATTCAAGTCAACCTTTGCAGATCAAACTATGTATCTCAAGTGGCAATACTTGGCAGTCATTGTGAATGTGTCTACATTCAAAAAGTCACCCTGCCATCAGCTACGCAATTGAGTAGCCTCGTCCACAAAAAAAGAACCTGTGAAAATCAAGATCGTCATGACGAAAGCTCATGGACACATCATGTGCACAACGATGCTACAGTCTCCCGGACCGAAGCTCACCAAAGCCCTCATTGAAAGCAATTAAAAGATGTTGAAGGTAGGGAAGCATTTTTACAGAAGCAGATTTTACACTTTTGATGTTACAGTTTCTCTTCAGGGTCTCAAGTCGTCACAGCATTTTTGAGCGCATTTTCTCAAGAGTGGAATCTGCAAGTCATATCGACACGTCCCAAAACAGGGTCCTTCTGATTCCTCTGCAACTCTTTGGCCTTTTCGTTGGCTTCATGCAGTTGGGCTTCAAGGTCTGCCACCATATCCATGACTTCCTTCAGTTCGGCCTGTTTCGCTGCCACGGTCGCTTCAGCCTCAGCGACCTCAGCCTCAGCTTGAGCCAATTTCTGTCGCTTGGGACCCACCTCTTTGGCCACCTTGTCGTAAACGACCATGGCACGGACCCATTTGCAAATTCCCATGGCAGCCAGAGATCCCTTCTTGATCTTCTCTGGCTCGAACTCGGGATCGTCATACAAAGGCTTGACCTTGGTAATCACCGAATCTGGGATGTTGTCCTTGTCGAAATTCACCATCCTGTTAATGAGGGAAGGATCCACCAACAGCTCCTTCTTGGCTGCCTCCCAGTAGTCATCGACCTTTCCCTTCCCATCTGGAGCTGCAACTTTCACTGGCTTCACTTCAAACATGATGCACATAGCCTGGGCTGTGAGAATCACACCAGCAGGTGGAGTCTTCATTCCTCTCACCTCTCCGACATCACCCTTGGACAACTTGCTCAGTGCCTCAAGGGCAGATTCGTACGCAGGTAGCGCAGCTGCCAAGTCCTTTTCACAGTCTGCTTTGATTGCAGCAGCGTTGGACTTTTGGACGTTGGCTTTTGCTTCCTCTTCTTCGACCACGGCCTTCTTCTCTACTGCACCTGCCTGCTGTGCCTCCACACGTTCTCGCATCTCACCAGTTTCCTGTGCTGCCTTTTCGAGGACTGGTTCCAAGTCGTTCAACTCAATCTGCAGAGCTGAGACCTGCTCTTTGGCATCGTTGATTTTGTCAAGACCTGTGTCATATCGCCACTTGCCCTTCTGGACAATCTGCCGCCGGTCCTTCAAGGTGGAGATGAAACTATTGATCAGCTCCAAATAGGAGGTGGGTGTCACATAGAAATGTCGTTTGGCCTCTGCCAAGAACTTCTCTGACAAACCAAACACGGACTGCTGCGCTTGCACCATGATCTTGGTGACGTTTGTGCGAATGGTGTCGTCAAAGTCAAGATCTTTGTCCTTGGACAAGAACTGATTTGCAACTGCTGACAGGGCATCCGCAGGCCACTCGTGGAACCAGTCGATCGTACAGCAATTCACCAAACTTGGGAAGCTTCGCAAACGGTTCCTGAAGGCTGAGCCAATTGGAGACATGCAAATGACAATGTGCAGGTTCTTGCGGCACTGTTCAACATACCAGCCAAAGATCTCCGCCGGGGTGTTCTTTCCCACTGCATTGGCGCCCTTGCTGCACTTTTCGGTGATCTCGAGGCGGTCCTCGTTGGCATACAAGTTCGGTACCTCACCAGTGTTCAGAATTGATGACACCTCCTCCAAGAATGCTTCTTTGGCAATCTGCGTGTCTGAGAACAAGAACACTGTGTTGGTATCCATGGAGCCACTCTTCATGAGCATTTTCCTCATGTCATCATGCCATTCATTCATGCCGTAGCCCTTGGACATCTCAATCTGGAAGAGCTCATATTGTGCAACATATGTGGCAAGTGTGGTCGTTGCCTTTCGGCCGCTTCCACCAACACCCACCAGCAAGGCATTGCCCAATGGAAGTCGCAGCACTCGAATGACGCGGCAAATGTGCTGGATGAAACTCATGAATAGCACCAAGTCCATACGGATCTTGCTGACTGAATTGTAGTCCTCCAAACATTCCAGCACTTTGGCCGCCAGCTTTTCGTGATCCTGGATCTCCACATAGGCCGATGACTTGGGATCGCAGAAGTCTGCAAAGATCACAGGCTCCAACTTCACGGCTTGGTCATATGGCCGCTTCAGGTGCTTGTCCATATTTCGTTTGCACAAGTTGGTAAACCAGTTCATGTCTTGTCTTGTGGTCAATCGATCCTTGAAGACTCGCTCACACTCGTGAAGCCAACACTTTGCCAAATCATCAACTTTGGGCAAGGACTCTCTGCTGCACTGACAAATTCCCTGGAAGACCTTGGACACATCTCGCATGTTGAAGGTGTAGTGGGATTTGGCTGGTGTGGGGAGTAGCTCCTTCAGCACAGTGCTATAGACCTCCAACGTAGCAGTCACAGCACCCGGAGCAGCTCCAAGTACATCTCTTGCCATGACACTCATGAACTTGTTCACCACTGTCACAAAGATGCGACCCAAGCTTTCCTCGTCAAAGGGGGTGACAAAGAGCAAATTGAACATACGGGAATAACGATCTGTGATGTCGTTCTTGCCTCCTCCTGGTGGGCACATTGCAGCCAGCATGTGAATGTCAATGAGTTGTCGGAATTCCCATCCCTTGCGATCATACCAGCCATATCCCATAGGCGTCAAGACAAACATCTGACGCAGAATCTCAATGGGTGGCTGAGCACCGTACTCTTCCTTGAAGGGCATGTTCAGGTCATCAATGAAAACCAACATCTTCTTGTTGGGAGGTGGTCCAAAGGTGCCCTTCTTGCGTTTGTCCAACTTGCCATCGATGACGTCCTGTGTCTGATTGGCTGTGGTTTGCGCGGAGAAGGCGAAAGAATTGGTTGCATAGGAGTCCGCACTGAAACCCTGAAGCAACATGCCCTGAATGGAAGCTGTCTTGGCAGTACCGGTTGGACCGCTGATGAGGATGTTGTAACCTTTCTCGATCAAAGTTCGAATCAGGAACTGATTTCGGCAAGTGTCAGATGTTGGCACTACAATGGTGTGGTACGGCGTGTCCTTTGGAATGTCAAAGCCCTCAATTCGCTCAGTCCAAGGCTTCCACTTGCCTCCTTCCACAGGATCAATGAATGAATCGTGCAGCAAGCCTTTGCGTGGGGCTGCTGGCATAGAGCCACCACCGGTGATGTCCACCTTTGTGAAGTCTGCGATAAAATTGAACTTCTGGAGCAAGTCCTTCTTGTTCTCCATGCAAGCTCGGATGATGTCGCAGACGAAAAGGCGCCCATCAGTGTCGGTGCAAGCACCACACGTCCAAGTCATCGTAAACCAGAAGAGTTGGAAAATCATGATCTCTCGATCCATGAAGTTCTGTCCCAGGTCCATGTCATCATCAGGTTCCTCTCCTTCAGGAATCTTCACCTCCTGCTTGCAGAAGTTTTCTGTGGTGTCAGACATGAGAGCATCCATCATGCGTGTGGCCATGCAGCAAAGCCAGCCATCAGACACTGGGAAAGGAGTCTTGACTTTGTGAGTGCACTCAAGCATGACCTCAAAGTAGTTGTTGAACAGCGAAAAGAGTTGATCTTTGTGTTCTTCCTTGAGGTAGTCTGGAAGTGTGAGAAGCCAGGAATCAACGATAGGTTTCCAGCCCAGATCAGTATCAGGCTCCAGGAACACAATTCCGACTCGGGAGACTGTTGCAGGCGAGGCATAGTCCAAATCTCTGACCTCGAATAACATGGTGGTAACGGTGGACAGCTTGATGATTTCTCCGCTGTTCAAGCACAACTTCTTGTTGTCATCAAGCACCGTATTCATGTTCTCGATCCAAATGGCATCTACGGGGCCATCCAGAACGACCCACTGCCTCTTGCCATCTCCAAATGCCTTCATAGCTTCGCGGACTGCAATGGCTAGGACTCCGTCCGTCCACTCTTGGGTGTTCAAATCACTCTCTCCATACAGCTGTCCTTGAGTGATGGACTTGGGGTTCATGACATATTGAGTCACCGGCATCATATCCTCTCCATCCGCGAGCTCCGCAAGTGTTTCAGCCAAGACATTTTTGACATTTGTCTTTCCGCATGGTGGGATTCCCACAGTCATGAGACCGTGGCGCACCAGCACGGTCTCCCACAACTGGATGACCTTCGTTGTGAAAGGTTTTGTTGGTTGCAATCCTCGTTTCTCGGCAATCAAGTCAATTTGTGCCAAAAGCTTTCCCGCGTTGCTGGGAGGCAACTCCACCCCAGGGAACAAATCTCCAATGATTCCCTTGAACAGTGGCAGATCTGCTGTTGTGAACTTGGGCAAATTCACATCGGTGAAGGATCGCAGGGCAATGACATCTTCTGGATACTTGTCACCGTAGGTTCGCTTGCCATTTCCTCCTGCCACCAGCAAGGCATTCAGTCCTCGCATGCCAAAGTCGTAGTGGCGCTGAGGGGAAAGCTGCTCTGATGACAATTTCAGAGCCATAGTAGCCTTCGTTCCAATCACTTTGGCATCTGAGTAGCCGAAGGAGTACAGTCGAATCTCTGCAATCAACGCGTAGTTGGGCACCTAAGGTGACAAACAATATACTAACCTGATCTAACCTGCTGTCTTTCAAAGCTCGCCTTAGACTAAGTCTTAAAAGGTCAGGGGACAGCGAGCGTTGTCTCATACTCGCGCAGCTTGCAAGTTTGGAAAGCGAGTCATAAAGAAGGCGTTTGACATCACATTGATCTTTACCATAAACTGAGGCAAATTGATGCAAATTCAATGCGCTCGTAAAATTTCAAGAGAGCTGCACATGTACAGAAATTGCAGTCCAAGCACCATCATGGCACATGGCCGGAACAATGCCTTCAAGTTGTCCGGCAGCTCTGATCGGCCTGCATATCCTGGATTCATGGTGATGTTCACGGCACAGGTGGGCACCTCATCCAGAGTGCAAGGGAAGCTGCAGCTTTTTCTGATACTTTGAATACCTTTCAATATCAGAATACTCTGCTAATACTCTGCTAATACTCTGCTAAGAAAAATTGCTCAGATGTTCCTCGCGTTTCCTGACTCTGCTTGGAGTTTCTGGGTGTCAAGCCAGCTTGATTTCCGTCTCCTCAAAAACGAACTTGTCCACGCGTCGCTTGATGGCTAGGGAGATCTGCTGAATCTGCTGTGCCACCACCGACAAGACTTCCAATGAGATTCGATTGAACTCATCGAAGCAGCACCATGATCCACTGGAGGCAAGTCCTGCGGCGTGAAAATGTGTTCCACCCATTGGATGTAGTGAGGCAATGGCTGTAAGGCACTGGATGCATTGGGATTTCCATGGATTTCACATCCACCATGACATACTGTGACAAGATTGAAACTCTACTGCGAAGCACCTGCCTTTGAAAAACTTTGCAAGCTGCAAGTAGTCCATGGAGTCACTGCCTAGCTCAAACATCTGCATGGCATGGGCTCTGCCCTAACTGGAATTCCAAAGCCCTTGCGGCTCAACCCAGTCACAACATGTCGTATCAGAACTGTTTAGCCAGGCGACAGTTGAAGACCACACACCTTACGACTGCACTTGCTTATGCTTCAAAATCAAAGTTAAAATCTCAAAGGACAAGAATGAAAGGACAAGAAATGGACCAGTCAGTTGTGCTCCCAAGTTGACTCACAGTTGTGCTGACAGTTGCGCTGACGCTGAGAAGTGCTGACAGTTGTGCATCAGTTGTGCTGAGGCACTGAATGGCCAAAGCCTTGGCCAAATCCTTGGTACTTTCAGTCTTTCCAGTTCCTGCAGGTCCTTCGGGAGCTCCGCCATAATACAGTGCAAAGGCACCTAGGGAGCTTCCAACCTCCATCCCTTCCCCTTGAGCTCCCCTCAAATTGCCCCTGAATTGGCGCGCTATCTTGGGAAATTCCCGGTTTTGGTAGTTTCAATTTGTCATGGTTTTGTATTTGGTCCCTCTAACATTTCATTGCAAACAGATGATTCCCAGTAGTCAGTCGTGGAAGTCAAACGTCCAATTGATGGAAGGTTGCAGCAGATAGTCTCCCAGAAGAGATGTCAAGAGAAGAAGAGATGTCAAGAGAAAGACATACTTCTAGCCGCCTGTCGCTCTTTTGGTGGGTCGCTCTGCTATCCATGCATCGCACCCACCCCGCTCCAAAAGGCTTCCTATTTTGCAACTTCCGCCACCGACTTATGCGGTACTGGTGTCACAGAAGCAAAAGCAACGCTCCTGTCAGAAGCAGTTTTTAAGCATGTGCATAATAATCTCTTGGATCCTAGGGGGAAAAGAAAAAGAGCAAACACACATGTGAGACAAATGCCCATTCATAGTGGGAGAAAAAACAACAGATCAACCTTCCCAAGTCGGGGCTTAAATGCAGCTGGGATGCCCATCAAGGTTCGGTAGCATCTGTCGGTCAGCGGAGTGATCACCAAACGAGGTGAGTTGCCCAAATACTCAAAGCCATAGAGCAAGGTGGAGTTGACCTGGGTGTGACTCGGTGTGAAGGAAGGTTTCATGCGTGCTTGGTCTGCTTGGATTGCTGCCGTTACGCATGCGGGCTCTAAAGCTCTAGTCATTTCTACTTGCCAACTTGATTCATTCAATGCAAGGGACAATTGAGACCTTGCACTCCATCTTGGCATTCCTTGGTGAAACGTCAAGCAATGAGTCTTCCGAACAGCTGGTGCTGCAGATTGCTACAGGGTGCTTCATGCAATTAATGCAAATTGGTGAAAGGATTGGTCTTGTTGCAACTCAAAACAGTCAGCAGCTCAGCAAGGCAAGCATAGGACTGCACAGATCTGCACAGGCAAGCTTCTCTTTGGTCGAGTTGGGAAGGACAAAGGTCCCAACATCCTGGCAGCAAGCTCTAAGCATCAGGAAGCTCGTCAAAATCATCCCATTGCACCACTGAGCTCTTTCGGATTTTGGTTTTAAAAACTTTGCAAGGCTTTGAATTTGCCATTCGCTGTATCCAACTGTTTGTAGCACCAATTTGATTTCATCAGATGCTGCGCTCCTGCCAGTAGTATCGCAACTGCGATAGCCATGCGAAATCATCTGGTGAGTCCACACGTTTCTGGACGAGATTCGTTACCTGCCGGTCCACGTTCCAGCAATGAACAAAATCCTCCATGTCCGGATATTGTAGATCCCTGGACCTTCCTCCACGTCAAATGACTATTTGGATCGTGACACTTGTCCAAAAAGTGCAGAAAATTCAAACAGTTCAATTCCACCGAAGCACAAGGAACACGTGTGTAAAAAATAAGCGAAATCACTGCATCACTGACTGAGGACTAGAGGATGCGGTCCTTTCACCACTCAAACATACTCAAATTTCAACCAAATCCGTGGAGGGTTAGGCACCCGCATTTCGTTGCAGTTTCTTGATGTCAAAATCAGACTCCAGTACGCACATTCCAGGCAACTTTCAACAAGAACTTGTTGTTGTTGTTGTTGTTGTTGTTGTTGTTGTTGTTGTTGCTGGTGTTGTTGTTGTTGTTGTTGTTGTTGTTGTTGCTGTTGTTGTTGTTGTTGTTGTTGTTGTTGTTGTTGTTGTTGTTGTTGTTGTTGTTGTTGTTGTTGTTGTTGTTGTGATCCAAGATTCTTTCTCTCAAAGGGATTGCTCCAACACTCAAAATTTACATCTGCTACATACAGGTCATTCCACGGTTGCGGGCCAAACGTAGCCAAGTTTGTGTATTTATTGTTCAATCCACAACCAACTGAATACAAAGAGAAAGGCTTGTGCTCAACACCGGAATTTAACTCTTGCCAGATCTAAGAGCTACTTTCGCCAACGCGGAACAAGGTTTGAGAAAAAGTATTGTTTGTCTCGACTTCTTACAAATCCTTATGGAGAACAACCATGTGCAAACTTACATTGTTTATGGCTTCCCATCAAATCGTTGAACGTCATGTGCATTGGAATGTGCCACAATCGACATTGTGTGACGAATCAGCATCTGATATGTTGCAACTTGGGAAAAATCACATGTGAGCCAAGTGGTTTCGGGACAAGTACACAAGTACGGGTTGGCATTCTTGCTAGAATAGTTCACATGACTGATGTACAATGGAAATTCAGAATTCATAAAACTACTAACGGTTGGATGTTCGAAAGCTTAACGCACATTGACCCATGCACTAGCACTTCCCGTGATAATCCTGTGCAAACAAGTTGAGAATGCATTTGAGAGATTGATAGGTCAAGCAGTAATTGTAGCTGTAAGCAGCATGCAACACCCTCGGTTTCCAACATACATATGAGCATCGAAAGCACTACAGAGACTCCTTTGGCTTTGGACTCCTGGATTCATTGCCAGGGCCTCTAATTCAAAGTCAGAGCTTCATGGCTTCGACTCCTTCAGACTCCTCTCATTACAATTTAACTAATCCTTTACTTATGTGACATTATGTGACCGTCAACCAAACCTTTGTGCTGGAGCAGAGAGAGCCAGATGGGAACATGCTATCCGTGCTGCCGCACCTCATCTCGGGCATGAACATCCAAGGTCACCATTGCACCGACGGTGACCCGGTTCAACTTGGTCATCTGTCCTACCGGCGCACGAGCTCCCTTGACGTCTGCGATGGGCGAAAGTGCTTTACATGGGTCCTCTCACGAGCACCACAATGTCTTCCAACTGCTTGAAGAGCTTCCTGAGTTTGAGAACAGCGGCATAGGGCATTCACAATGGGATTCCCATGCCATGAGTCAGAATAGTCAGAATAGCCCGTCTGTACAAGATCAGGCAGTGAGATTCACAGATCAACCATTGAAATCATATCAATTCGTCCTGACAGTGAGACCTGACATCGCCAACATGTGAGTCAGTGCTCTGCTCATTTTTGCACCAACGAGTTGCTTTTCGTACTCTGCAATGTTTGCAGACTTCAAAGCCTGGGTCACCTCCTGTGTCCAAAAGATCATGTCCTTGGGGTGGCCAGGTTGTGTCATTGACCGAAAAGGCTCTATGTTTCTCGTAGAATGCATATAGAGAGAGAGAGAAACGCATTCTTCTTCGCATTTGTGTGCTGTATATCAATTATACACTTAATTCGTATCTACATGTATTGAGTCTGTGTGGATTGCTTTGAGGAAACATTCGAACCAAATCGACATGTGAGGAGCAAACAACATGTATAAAAGCCTGCCATGATCTAAAGTGGGTCGTTCCCTATCGATAATGCAGCTTTGGGCTCTGTATACATACTGGGAAAAAGGCGTTGGGAAAGAGGTTGTCCTATTTTGGTTAAGTTGTTTGCAAGTTGTGCATAGAATCTCAAGACAGGCCGAACACTACTCTGTTTAACCGATAATTTGGTCGGATGTTCATCTGAACCCCAGGGTCGCAGGTTCACATCTTGCCTCCCCAGTGGTGGAAAAATGTGAAAAATCCTTGCAAGGGCACGGCAACTGTACTGATCTTGGCAGATTCCATGCGGATTCCGTCTTTCCATGTCATTTCCATGTCGTTTCCATGTCGTTTCCATGTCTTTCCATGTCGTTTCCATGTCTTTCCATGTCGTTTCCATGTCGTTTCCATGTCGTTTCCATGTCGTTTCCATGTCGTTTCCATGTCGTTTCCATGTCGTTTCCATGTCGTTTCCATGTCGTTTCCATGTCTTTCCATGTCGTTTCCATGTCTTTCCATGTCGTTTCCATGTCTTTCCATGTCTTTCCATGTCTTTCCATGTCTTTCCATGTCTTTCCATGTGGATTTCCCCTATATTTCCACAATTTTCTACATATTTCCCAACTGAACATGGGTCCATGGTCGAGGCATGTCGAGGCTCTGTGGCCAGCACCACCTGCCCTGGCCATTCGCAGCACCACCTGAGGGAGCCGATGAACAGCGAGGCTGTGCCAAGTGGCATGGTCGAACAGAGTCGAACCAGTTGTCATCAGTTGTCATCAGTTGTCACCAGTTGTCTTCTTTGTCTTCTGCCAAATAAAAATTGTTGTCATCAGTTGTCTTCAATAAAAATTGAAAACGCAAGATCGCGACCAGAACCATGGTAGTATCTGATATTCATTTAAGATGAATACCTACATAAGCAAGCTGTAATTAGAGAAATGGAGAGAAGGAAATAGATCAAACAAGATTAAATGAGTGTGAATAAAACCAAATAAGATTAAACAAGATTAAGCAAGTTTCAATAAGATAAAATGAGATTAAATCAGATTCAACAAGATTGAAAAAGATTAGTTAAGATTGAATGGAAGTAAACAAAAACAAACAAAATCAAATCAGATTAAATGAAATTAATAAAGTGAGATTAAATAAGATTAAATGGATAAAAATCGATCATATACGATCATATCAAATGGATTAAACATGATTAAACTAATCAAACAAGTAAAGCTGAGCAAATCGATACAGCTGAGGCACTTGACGCGATCTGCACTGGGATATGCTTTGTTTGACTTGTCCGTGACCTCTCGCAGGATGTCCATCATCGATTCCTCTACCTCAACAAGCCAGCACTCCACCGCACCGACGTTGCCCGGCTTCATGACATCCACTTTGTTGGTAAAGTCCACGGTCTCACCCTCTCCGCTTGTCATCGCTTCGATAACTTCATTCCTGGCGCTCCAAACGCAAGCAGGTTCAAGTACCCCTCTGTAAGCACTCTCAACTGCCTGACTTTCAGCATCGCCGGCAGAGCACATTGTCAATTGCATTCACTTTGTGGGCTTCAATGCATACAGTGGTGCATTCACATGTATTCACGAGGTCTGCGCTTCGTCCGTGCGCGACATCCGCTACAAATGGGCTTCAAATGGGTCAGATTTTTGCGGATCAGTTTGCATATTTTTTGGGTGCTGTTTCCTGGGCACATTTTGAAGTTCCATTTGGACAGAATTACACCAGCCTTTTGGAACCAACAGCTACCATGGATGGTACATGTGTTCAACATCTCTGTAAATGTTTACCTTGCACTGCTGTGTCTGACCGTATTCAGCTTTCAATGGGTTTCAATGGGGGGAAGTCTCATGAATTTCATGAATGTGTTTGGATCACTTTCTGGGAGGAGCTTTGCTTTTTGCTGCTGCCACTCTTGCCTTTAAAATGATGGTGGGAATCTATGCGCCAAAATCTACGGCAACAGCGCCCTATGGTAAAAGCATGCAAACATATGCAAACCTAGGAATAAGACATGTGTATGCAAAAGTATGCTCAGTCTTGTTGAAATCTATCGTCAAAGACAGGGGAATTGCTTAATCTTGGCTGGAAACTACAGAGATCATCCGAGATCCATGTTTCAATGAAGACAACGAAGCCATCGCCGTAGCCCACTGATGCAGCCGTGGCACTTGGAATCGAAGCGAACCTTGGCGATACCCTCGAAGGCTTTGTTCAAGTGCGGTTGCACCAGAGTTGGATCCTTGTGCCAAGCTGCAACGTGTGTAATACTTTTATATCATATATCACATATATGTGTGGTGTGTGTATGTGTGTGGGTGTATGTGCATTTGTGTATGTGTTGATTGTGCGCGTGCCTTCAATGTATCTATGCACCTATAGCTTCTGCTGCATACGCAGCAATCTTCTGGTCTGCCCTGACTCAAACAACACTGACTTTGCTTTGCAGACCCATGTAAACACAGTAAGTGAAAATATCAAGGAGTCCTTGGTCTCTGCCAAGATAGAAAGCAGGTCGGCATCGTTCAAGAAGAAGAATCGAGGAAAATACAACCTGCAGGTCTCATGGTATCACATTTGCTGGCGAAGCCTAGTCCTACCCTACGGTGTCACGGCGTGTTGACAGGAGAAATCCTGGTAAAGCAAATAAACTAAAAGTATACTAAAGGACGATACCATACGATACCCATATATACCCACCAACTGGTGAAGGAGCTCTTGAACACCAGAAAGTGGGATGCATGGGCCTCTTTGTTTCGAGGTAATCTTTGAGACCCTTCTGGACTTTCTCGATGGTCACGTTGGCCTGACATCCAGCCACTCGTCATGTCATCGGTTTCAAGTCACCGTGTCTCACTCCGTCCCCGCCTCGGTCATGTCTTCAACGATGTTCTCAATCTTTGAGATTGCAATGCAGTTCCTTGGTTGCCACGTTCTCATTTCGAAGTGTCAACCTGTGTCAAAGGTTGAAAGAGGTTGAAAAGTTCCAAAGTCAAAAACATTATTGAAGATCGTCCATGTTTGAAAGACATAGGTCAATGGAACAGGTGCCTGTCGCGTGCCTAGTCTTTAGTTTTGTGACTTCAGTTTTCTCAGCGTACCAACACGTTGGCATGACTATCAAGCCGAATCCGTTGAGCCTTGCCTAAATCAAGCTTTCGAGTTACATAACATACTGAAGACATACTATGTAAATGTTGCTGAGCCAAATTCGAGGGTGACAACAAAGAAGCCTGACTTACCCTCGGGAAACACACATTCAGCCAGAGGTTCTTGTTGGAGTCAACCTGCGCCATGCGCATGCGGAAGTTGCTGTCAATGCGCGCAAAGGACTCGGACTCCTGAAAATCAAACAGAATAAAAATGAATAAATGATAATAAATGAATGATATTGACAGGAATTGATAGGAATTGATAGGAATCAGATAATGAAATATATTGAAAGATATTGATAGGAAATGGTACTGGCTTCGGAACAGAATGAGGAAATGGTACGAACAGTGAAGTGAACAGTGTCAAGACTCATCAGCTTGGAGATAGGAACAGTTTAGGAACGACATGTCAAGGCGTGTCGAGCTGGGAGCAACACATTTTTTCAGTGGAAGCAAGCCCAACAGCTTGCTGCCACTGGGGTCCTGAGGCAGCTGACGCTTGATATCGTCTGATGCAAAGATAGGCTCCAAGGCCATCCAGGACCTGTAACGGGAAAAGGACCCGTTGACTTCCGGAAACTTACCATAGACATCCATAGACCAATAGACATCCATAGACCAAGGACAGCTGGTCAATGATTGTTGGGGTCACTGTCTTTTAGCTGACTTCATTGAAAAATATTGAAAAGAGAAACATCATGAAACATCCAACAAGTACTGGCAGTACGCACTGCAAAAATCGAGTCTATGACTTAGGGTTTGAACAGCTGAAGCTGTGAATATCTGTCAATGCTGGGCCTTTGCAAAGCAATGACCTGGTCGATGAAGTCTTGGATGTACATCAATGTAGCCTCCCATTCGTGCACCTCTGCCTCGAAGGGTTTGCAGAAGGGACCTCGCAGGAGAGCTCTTCAGCTTTCGCCGTCCAATGTGCCACAAAGACCCAAATAGAACCAATATGAACTGATGACTCTTAGAATCTCTCAGAGGAATCAATCTGTGCTTTCACCGCTATCACCCTTGAAATTCTGCTCTCCATGACTGGAGACTAAGACCATGACTGGATCGGATCGCCTGAGTCTTGGAGATGTGATCGTCCAAAACTGTCTGGATCTCATCGATACCTCGCAGCAGTGGCACTCCATTGCGCTCGGCCGTGAGGAACTCCAAGGGCTGCCAATCAACCTGACGTGCCGAGTCGCATAAAGAGCCGTGAACAACTGAAAAGAGAAAGCAAATAAAGCAGTAGAATCAGTAGATCTCTTTATGATTCTTTATGGATATCTTATGGAAATCAGAGTTAGAATCAGAGTTAGAATCTGTAGAACTTATGGAGATCTCTTCCAAGTGTCTTGCACTGCACGCCAATCAAGGAAAAATCAACATGCTTGAGCACACATGATACAACTTTGCATCTGGATGCCTTTCGGCTGCTTATTTTCATCTTGTTTTTACGTGGGTGCTCTGCGGTTACCCTGCCTTCATGTTTCCCATGGCCTTCTTCAAGCCGTGTTGCTTTGCTGCAGCAGTTGACAATTCCTCAAAATCCTGTGTGAATTCATTGATTTCATGCTCCAACATCATCTTCAGGGTCACTTTCTTGTAGTCATTGCCATACACCGCAGGTTTCGGAGCAGAAGCACCCATTCGCTCGAACATCTCTTTCCAGTGTCGGTCCAAAACCGACTCCTCAGCGATGAAATGTTGATCAAATTTGTTTGTGTTCACTGCTTTTGCTGAACCTGTGAGTTGCTTCTCTAGTAGTGCGCGGCAAAATGCCAACTCGAGAAAATGAAAATCAAAATGAAGGCGGCTGTTTGTGAATCCAACTAAAAGGAATCATTTTAGGAATCATTGAAATTTCCGTAAATTTGCAAACTCAGATTGGAGTCAAGAAACGTTGGCAAAGCATTTCAGGAATGGGAAGCGGCCTTTGAACTCCTCAATTCCTTGGCGAAGCTCCTTTGCGATCTTCTGGGCTGACCTGGTTAAGAAAACCACCAGAGAGGCAGCGCCCAAGGGAATCCAGAGAATTCCAGAGATACAAATTGGACAATGCGAATCGGATCTGTGTTGGCCTCATGTTGTCGTTGTCAAAGTCCTTGATCATTTTGTAGACCAACCTGAGGAAATCATGAGTTGGCCACTTCCAAGTTTAGAGTGGCCTTTCAATGCGTCACTGCACGGAAATGGCAGGTGGCAACGGAGCCAAGAGACTTGTACCATGCATCGATCGTGTTTTCAACCACTGTGGCGTTGTGAGTTGCAATGGGCTCGTTGGTCCACTTCTGCTCGGAGCGCTGGAATTCGATGACAGTGCTCCTGGAGCAAAGAGGAAAGTGATGGAAAGTGTCGAAAAAAAAACGGACAGCTGTCAACCGCGGAAAAATGCTGTGCGCAGCAAAGCTGTACTTTATGCTGCAAGTCACCAGAGCAAATAGTACGGGTTGAAGTCGTCAATCATGCCATCCAACTCGTAGTAGTCCTCAGGTGATCTCTCCATGTCTCTCGATGTGTTTGTCATGTTTTTTCACGGTCATTATATATCCAGACTAAATACTATATTGAAATCAATTCAATATGTATCTTAGTACTTGTATCTGTATAATGCTTTAGTATCATGCTTATATCACATTGTCTGTTTGCCTGCGCCAGCCGATGACAAGATTCGGTCACTTCCAAGCCCAAAAGCTGCTCACGCTCCACGTAGGACTTGACTCTCTTCACAGCCTGTGGTGATGTCAATCACTTTGTGTCGGGCAAAGCCATGGAAAAAAATGTAAGACTGACAAATAAAATAAAGATTCCGTGACTATCAACTTGAATAGAACTACAGTCACTGCAGTCTCAGACCTGTTTGAATCGATGATGCCTGAACCTTTGAGAACGAAGAGTGCCATTATGGACCATATGGCCCCGCCAGTTGTTGAACGCTATCCATCGCTATCCCGCATTTTTCTGGATGAATATGATCATTGTTTCGGCGCCTCCCCCAAACTCGTTGAGGATGGGTTTCTGTGGTTTACGGGCGAGTTGCAAAGATCATCACAATTTTGAACGAAGACAGTAGAACCCCCAATGATCAACCAGCAGTTGCGTTTTGAGGAAGTGATCAACGTTTCAATCGACGGTGCAGGAAACTGATTGCTATTTGACAGAGATTCTCCTAGGTTTGAATGTCATTGGAGGAATAGATTCTCTGCCCGCTGTGCCTCATCCAAGTCTGCCTTGAGCTTGTACACTTCTGTCTCATAGTGTGACAGGCCCTTCTTGTAGTCCTACGGATCGCTGCATGATTGAGCAAGATGCATTTACGAAATCATGTGCTCCGACGCTCCTTGAAGTCGTTGCGGATCCTTTGCAAGCTTTCCCACCACCTGAAAACTGCAACAAAGGAGACCCGCAGAGTATCGACAAACACTGCCCTTGGAGTGTACAAGTTTCCTGTCACATCCAGAGAAAGTGAACATCAAAAGATATCAAAAGAAAATGAAACACAAAGGTCTGCAAATTGTACAAAGACTGCCCTTAGAGTGTACAAGTTTCTCAAATGATCACAGTCCCTATTTGCTTTTATGATCTGCAAATTCTCTTTTCAAAGTCTTGCTTTCAAGTTAGCTTCCAGGAGCTGCTTCTTAGATTTCTGGGCAAATGGCTTCCGTGAGTCGTCGTTGAATTCCATCTGCTCTCCCTCCAGCACAGCAATCTCTGTGATGTTCCTCCCAGCGACTCACGCAGATTATATTGATGGCCACGTAGTTCGGCAGACTCTAGACATCTCTGGACCAGTCCAAGGCAAATACTCTGATAGTGATAAACAACTCTTGCGCAATGTCGTGTTTCCATTTTGTCTTAGTCTTACTTTCCGCCAGCAGGATAGTATAAAACAAAGCACAGCAGCTCGCAATGTACAGCAGGTGTCCTGTTGACCAAGAAGTGCCAAAGACGCACACCATGGTCATCAGAGCAGGTCACAAACGCTTGCCTCACAATTTGAACGAAACATCATTGCAGCATATCTGTTACTTTCTTAGGGTAGGATAACAGCAACAAACCTGACATAATCTGAGTATGGCATGAGCACAACTACACGATTGCTAGTCATAGGCACAGGGTTGTCCACAAATCGAGCCCCAATCCCCAAGGTCACTATGTTTCTAACGAAATCATTCAACTGCGAGTCACCAGTGATGACAATCCCATACCTACAGCATGACTCAGCACAAAACTTGGTCACCGAGGTGCGAAAATGGTGCCCAAGCTGCGAAACGAACACTGGCTTGATGTCCCTGATGGCAATGGCTTGCAAGGTTGATCTTTGGACCAGAGTTTCACTGAGTTTCAGAGTTTAGTACAGAAAGATTCAACTGAATCGCAATGTACTGTCAATTGGGGCCGTGCTTTTTGTTAAAAGCAACAAACTCCGCTTTGAATTTCAAACCAAAGATGGTCAAAGAACTTAAGAGAACTTTAGAGAACCCCTCAAACTGCGAAGCAAACCCCACGAGTTGGATGATGCAATGAGGACATGCCCAGGAGCCCATGTGCCACGAGACTATGTGCACAGAGCCTAGGCTTGTTATCCATGCATGTTAGACATTCAATGTGGATAGAGGGCAGTGTCAGCAGAAAGCAGTATGTGTCAAGCATTGCCGCATTGAGTGCAAACTATATGACCCTGTCTCTTGAATCAATGGCTCTTAGGTGTTCTAGAGTTGGGTGTGATTGGGACAAATTGAAGTTGTTACGCCCCCCAAATGCCAGCAGCGCACCTGTAGTGGCTCCGCCCGTCGCTGTCCACTTACAGCTGAGAAGAGGCCAACATAGATATCCTCCGATGAAGACCTGGCTGTACTGGTGGTCACCGTGGGAAAATGTCCAAGCTGCTGTTGCTTTACGAAGGAGCGTATGGCGCATGACCAGTACTCTGCTTTGCATTCCTCCACTGTGCAGAATCTGCTAGAAAATAGCATCCAATAGATTCCAATAGTATAATACCCCTTGTTTCCAATGACAAGAGATTTAAATAGAGATATATCAAACAAATCCAAACAACCCCTATATATGCAAACACTATTAGACTATTAGACATTAGACCTAGTCTATAGATGTCTATAGTATCTTTTTGGGTATGTCTACATTGCAAGAGCCTTACCTTTGAAGCACCAGGTGAAGTCATCTGCCGCCAAAGGACACCAAGGAAGTCGCATCAGGTGACCAAGCCACAAAGCCCGACAGACATTGGATAGGATCAATGACCTAAAGAGCCCGAATGGCACATTTGGAGCTGCGAAGAGGTCTGCCATTGTCACATCGATGCCATCGTCTAACATCGTCTGACACATCTAACATCAGCTAACATCATCATCTTACATCATCTTTATATATCTTTATATCATTCATTCTTTGATTGAAACCATCTTGCCATCAAAATGAACTCAGAGATTGGTGCCCTACTAGTACTACAATCCCGCCTGCACCAGGTCGGCATGAAACTCACCTCGGTTTTAGATGCTCGTTGCTAGGCGCTGCGGCGAAAACCCGTAACTGCTTGTGACGAAGCATTGAAGTCCGGAAAGCAATGGAAAGCATTGAATCATCACTGGTGCGTTACCTTCTGTGAGCATCCTCTCTTCAATTAACTCATATGGTGGTTTCTCAAGCCATAGGGGTACCCCCAAATCATCCACTACTAGTCATTTTTTTTTCTCTGGCATTGGAAGTCAATCCGTGCCTAACTATGCATCTGGCAATCTGAGAGAATCACACCTTCTGTACTTTGGTGCGCCGCTGCCGCAAATTCTGTGGCCAAAAGCGCCCATTCCGGAGTCGCGGCCAGGGATTCCTCCACACCGGAGTCTGCGTTCCATAGCATACTGTGTGCGAACGCAGCGTTCAACAGTGGGGGGTATTCTTTGGCAACGAAAGTTTTGAACTTACCATTCGCGCCAATGCCTACCAATGCTGTGGCTGGCTTCACAAAATCCTCTCGTGCCCACTTGTCCAGGCGAGAGACGGAAATGCCGCCACATAGCAAGGTCGTCGGTTTCACACCTGGAGATCCATAGCGGTATTGCAAAATGTGATGCTGGGCAAAGAGACCAGTAGCGCACAAATGTTGCAGAATCGCAGACCTCCATATAGTGGGACGCGCAAGGTCTTCAGGTGCATGAGGATGCTCAACCACGACTCGACCACTGCTCATTCGAGTGAGCACTCCCAACCATAGACCACGGAGTAGCAGTTGATTGCCAAGGTGCAGTTGGCCATACTCCCGCAGCGCAAGGCTCGGGAGGCCCCACAATCTTTCGAAACTCCGCAATGGTCTGGGTCCTCGGCGTTTGAAGCCCTTGGCGTCGATGATCTCCATGTAGCGAGCCTCGGACCAGCTCTCACATGGCGGTCCCAGAAGAAGGCTGTGCACATGTCCCTCCTTTGCAGCCTGCCACAAGAAGGACCAAGTCCGGTCCTCGAAAATATTCATGGCAGCCGAAACGGCCGTGTCGATGGACATGACAAGGTATCCAGTGAGACCTTTCAGCATGATCTCGGCAAAGGATTGGAAATCGCCCTTGCGGCGCCGTCCTGAGAAGAGATGAATAACAAGCTTGTAAGAAGCAGCCAGATCCCGTGGAACATGCGTGTCCTCACGTAAGGTCCAAGTCCTGCGGTCAGCTTCTTCATGATGTAGGGCACCAAAGCGAGAGGGCAAAGGGTACCTGCGATCCACGTAGCCTTGAGCTTGTCGACGAGGTAGAACGGGAAACACAGGTTCGGGTTCAACTTCCTCCAAGGCAGTCTGAAGGCGGCGCATGGCTTGATAAGCTGGCCAGTCATCAAAATCTTCAGCCAAGCGGATGAAAGGCGTACATGCGTCCTCAAAACTGTCACGAGAAAGCAAAGTCCAAACCCAGTCAAAGAGGCATAAGGCAGCGGACTGTTCATCCGGGGAATGGAGCTGAAGCAGATCCAAACAAGCCGAGTGAAGGTCCATGTCTGCCGGAAGCTGCAAGTTGACAAAGGCTCCAAGGAAGAGATCCAGCTCGCGATGGCATACACTGACAAAAGGCGGCGGGTCCTGTGCATAGAGACGAAACCATGGCCGATCCCACCAAAGTTGGCAAAGCTGTCCTAGCAACACAGCTTTGGCTCGCTGGGAGGGTGTGGGCCGCAGGGGGCCATGCACATTGCGAAAAACTTGCAGGCGCTTGATGTGTTGGTGTTGTGGGTCCAGTTGAATGCTGCACCCTTCAGCAAAGTCACGTGTCCCGTGAACTTTGTCGAAACATCGGTTGCGCCGGTATCTTAAGTGTTGTTGAAGTCTGCGGGACGTCCAAAAGTTGCGTAAGCAACCAGGGCAAACCGGGGTGAGCACATACTGCCACTCGACCGAAGCAACTTCATGTTGTTGGTAGGCATGGGCAGCGAGGCTCTGCTTGCTAGTGAAAACTCGATCACAATGCGGACAAGGGAAGTCCACAGTCAGAGGCTCGGGGAGCTGAGGAGCATCTTCAGCAGGGAGACCTTCTGTCGGGGCAAAATCGAAGCCACCGTCCCTGAGGGCTTCATAGATCTTGCTGTGCAGTGTTGAGACCTCAAAGGCAAGACTCTCTTGCGCCATATACTGTCGGACTGCAGCTGCAACCAGTTGCTTCCACTTCGGGACTTGCGCAATGAGGGGAAAGACATCCGTCCAATCCCAAACATCTTCTGAAGGCAGACGCAGATCAATGCGGGCAAACTGCTGAAGCCACTGAAGGTCACCTTGGACCTCCCATAACCATCCCTGCCGGGATTGGTATTCCGCCAAGAGGAGCTGCCTGTAAAAGGGTGGCGCCTGAGTAGCGACATGTTGGAGAGCTCCAAGTCGCAGTTTACAGAGGACCAACCGGAAAGATTGCAATGAGTGTCTCTGACGCAAAGTAGTGTCGTCAAGGCACTGGGTCGACCAAAAGCCGTTGTTGACGATTCTTCTCTGAAAGGCAAGCAAACAATGTTCGAGGCGTCGAAGTTGGGCGTGGGTCAATTCCGCCCATGTTGCACTGCCATAAAGAAGGCGTGAAATCACAAGACTGTCCAAAAGGGAGAGGCGAACCTTGATGGGCAGATGCTTGTTGCAGAACACCGGTTTGGCCAGTTCCTGAAAGGCCTGAGTGGCCATTCCCAAACGGGCATTGACCTCGGTGGTCAGGTCACCTTCCATATTGTAGGCAATGCCAAGGTGTTTATACCTGGGAGTGATGCGAACAGAGAGGACGTGCAGTTCAGTGCAAACGACCAATCGAGGTTCGACATCATGTCGAAAATAGGCCCTGTGCATCTGCTCGGCTGAGGTCCCTCGAAACATCATAACGAGCTCCGACTTTCCTTTGGCAAAGTTGATCTGCAGTCCATAACGAAGGAAGACGGTGTGGGTGGCGCCCACGACCTGTTTGAGAAGCTCTGGAAGGTCCGGGGCTGACGCCGCAGCAACGGGCAAGGCCAAATCGTCCATCCAAGCAACTCCAGTGAAAGGGGCGGGATGTCGAGCTTGGCCCTGAACATACAAAGGCAGGCTGTCAAACGCAACCTTCAGTTCCTGAATGATATGTCCCATCAAAACGTTGAAAGCCATATCGGCAATGGGACTCCCAGGACGGGATCCACGTCTGGTCCATGCCACATGCGGAGCCTCCAGGCTGCCATGGCCTGTTGGGTGCCAATACCACGTGTGTCGGCGAAGGTCGTGCAAAAGTGCCTTAAGTCCCACAGGTAACTGACATTGATTCGTGTGGATAGCAGCTTCAAGCGCTCCGCGCAGCCTGGGCAGGTCATAGTGGGCGTCACCAAGGAACTGTGCAAGATCGGCATCAGAGAAATCATTGCTGGTAGTGAAAACAAACTCTCTCAGCATTGCGTGGAAGGCCCCTTTCATATCCACAAAGAAAATGCCCGACGACAGGTGCCGTTGCTTGGCCAGTGAAGTGAACACTCGAAGGGCGTGATTGGCCGTGGCAGTGCGTTGGCCATCAAAGCCACCTAGCTGTTCGTCACAGCAGGTGAGAGAGGCTAAGGGTTTCAGGCGAGCGCGACACCAACCATGAAGGACCTTCGAGCAGCTGGACGCTAAAAGCACTCCACGGTAAGCTTGAGCATCCTGAAAAGATCCCTTGCCTTTGTGCAACTCGACCATAGTCCCTCCCTTGTACATCAATGGTTCGGTAGAGGTGAGGAACGTTTTGCACAAAAGGCGGTGGAGTGGCTTCCCAACAGTGGCGGCTCCAAAATGAAGGAGCTCTGGCGCCACAAAGTCGGGGCCTGGGGCCCTGCCCATCTGCTGTTTGGCACAGAGCCTTTCAATCTCCTGCTGCTGAGGGATTTCAGAAAGGGCAATGGTGCGCACTGAAGGCGCGGCCAAATGTTCATCACTGCAACGTTGAGCACATAGCTGCTGAAGGTGACTAAATGGCAGGTTGGTCCCCGCTTCCAAGGCATTGAAGTGTTGCAGCAAAGATTGGGCATCATCGATGCGTGCAGCAGAGCGGCGACTAGCATGTTTGGGAAGAAATGCTTTGAGAAACTTCCACAAGTTCTGCAACCCACCTTCAGAGTGGGCCTGTTCCGCTGCCTGTGAGAGGGCAGTCAAATGTATCCGATCATCCCAACGAACAGCTTGTTTGACCTGCACAGAAAAATATGCTAGCCACCAATCAAACCATGCAAGGGCACAAGACGGTGACTTCGGCAAAACGACTGGCTGACGCTGCTTCCAGACAGAGAAACATGCACGCAGGGTGTCAGATCGGAATTGCCGCAGGCACGATTTTTTTCGGGAAAACAGTACCTGCTTGTACTGAATCAGGTTCCAAGTCTCAGGGTGCAGATGTCGTTTACGAGGTCTCCGCAAAGGTCGTTCAGGGATCCACTTAGTGATCTGCAGGCAGGCATCAGAAAAGTCCAAAGCATCTTGGTGAACAGATTGGTGCCATTGCGCCCGAGGGAGTGCCCAGGAGACAGCGTCAGCGGTCTCTTGTGTGGCAAAGAGGTGGCACAGGTCTGCAGGATCACGATGGCGTCGATGGCGGGGTCGTGGGCCCGGTGCTCTGCAACGAAAGGATGCCTCCCCAAAAGCCGCAAAATGATCATCTCTAACTGAAGTGAGATCCACACTGTCATCCACTGTGCTGGCAAAGTCAAAAAAGACCGATTGCCTGGAAAAACAGACAAAGTCTATGCGCACTTCAAAGCCACTGGGATTGACGTGAGTTGTAGAGCGTCCAACGTGGAAATGCTCGAAAGTAGCTGGAACGATCATGAAGTGCTGCAAGAGCCATTCATGGAAAATCCGGCCTGAAAGATTCTCAGCATCTTGGGCATAGGCATCAATGGCACTCGAAACAGGAGCCCACATGAGCATTCGAGTCAAGGCAGCAGACTAAAGGAAGATGCGAGCCTGCCCGATGAATGGCACCAGAAACGAGATGCCAAAATTGCTCTATTTCCTGTTCACTCTTAGCACTGTGCGGAGCTCGCCCAGTCAGTACGAGCAAATGGATGTCCTGGTGACATACTTTCACAAGCAGGAAGGCAGGCGATGAAGCGAGGACTCTAAGGTCCTTCATCTCAATGCATCTGCCGCCATCCCGAAAAGTCGTCGCTGGGTGTCCCAGAACATGAAAATGGGGGTTATTTTCCGACAATCTGTGATGGTGCCGTGTCTCTTGTACTCCCACGAAGTGAGTAGCTCTGCGATGGAATTGCTGCATCAAGGAAAGCTGTCGAGCCCCGGTGATGGCGATGCCATTGGCAGTCTTGTCGGAGAGCGCGAGAACATTGGCAGCGGCCGCCTTGAGTCTACCCAATGGGGGCGGATCTGGAGCAGGCTGGGGTGCAACGGTCTTCCATGCAGCAAAATGATGGTCAGGGATCACTGCCGGTGAAGACGAGGAGTGGATCAACTGTCTACCAACAAGGCCACAGAGGAGAGGCTTGATTGCCCACAGCCAGGCCAAAGGGACATTCTTGTCCTCAAGAAGCGCCAACCATCCAGGCTCCGAGATAGCCATGCTGTTGCGCCCAAGGTGCGCCAGGCGGTCTGCAATCTCATTCCAGAAAACTCCGGTATGCCCATGAATATGGTGCCAACGAATCCACTCGTGGCCCCAGAACTCTTCAAGACGCAGGCCTTGCGCACGTAAAAATGTCGCCATGATGCACGAACTATGCGGCTGCATCCAACCGGCAGCCATGTAGCCAGCAGCTTGCGCATCGAAGAAGAAGTCAAAGCCAACCGGAGTACGAAGTTGAAGATCGTGGCGAAGTTGAAGTTGTTGCGCCCACACCAAAGCCCAGCCCAGGGCGATTTGTTCTCCAGAGAAGGAAGAGCTTCCAAAATGCGCACACGCAAGTGATCCTCCAAGACGCAAACCAGAGTCCGTCAGCACCAGGAGGACAACTCCAACACCCACAGCCGAGGTGCCCGAATACGAAGCATCCGTGTAAAAGATGAAGCGCTTGGGGATCTCAGTGGTCCATGTGGGAACATGAAAGGCACATTGGAGGGAGGGCTCGTTGGCCAGGAATCCAGGTGGCCAACCATGCCAGACAGGAAGATCCAACTCAGAGAGAGCCTCGTGTAGGTCCAAGACACTTCCAAAATCGATGAAGGTGCTACGAACTGCAAGGGATTCCTCAAGACAGAGGGTGACCTTGGGGTCACGGCTGTTGCGTTCACATGCTTCGGCCTTTTCAAGTCCAGAGCGGACCCGGGTTAACCTCCGTGTGAGACTTGAGACCAGCGGAAGGGATCCAAGTTGGACGTGGCAGAGGCGACAAGTCAGGGGCAGGATCAGCAGCTTCTCCAGGGGCCAGCCCCAACTGTGCGCTTCTTGCACGCTGTAAGCTCAAGTGCTTTTGGATCAAAATCATAGAGTTGGTTGAGGTCGAGGAAGGCATCGGCCCCGAAGGGCTGTGAGTGCTTCCTAGCAACGGCTGCATCAACAAATGGAGATTCGCACCAGGTTCTAAAGGATGCACCTGTGCCGGATCCAGCGCCCGTCCTGCGAACGAAGGGTGCATCGGTACGAAGAAGCACGGTTCAAGCAACGTCTGCCCTGTCCAACGCTGGTAAAAATCTCACGCACTGTGGCAGGCGTAGAAACAAGAGCAGCAATGTGAATGAAATCGTTGTCTTCCTCCAAGGTCACAAGCACTGGGCAGAGCGGCGGGCTAAGGTGCTGGTATACGATAGCAAAAACCACCGCAGCATCACGAGGTCCATAGTTCGAACGCGGCAAAGGGTTGACCGTGACAATGTCCCAAGGTGCAGAAGAATCAACAAGGTCACTCCAAACGTTGAGTATGTTGTGCTGCCAATCAAGGGCATTATCAGCAAAATCCACCAATCGAGGGAATGCACACACCGGCAGAATGCGCGGTGACAG
The DNA here is from genome assembly GCA_009767595.1 of Symbiodinium kawagutii. NCBI lineage: Eukaryota > Dinophyceae > Suessiales > Symbiodiniaceae > Symbiodinium > Symbiodinium kawagutii. Next base: position 14,219 of record VSDK01017509.1, on the reverse strand, counting down.
AAAGTAAGTGCACACAACGGGTTCTGGCCTCTGTGGCGGACAGGTCAAGTCAGCAGTGGTGTCGGAGGTGGTTGGCTCACTAGTGTCAGAAGTAAGCGCACTTCCTCCGGTGTCTGGCTGAAGAACCTCTCGGCTTGCGGGCACTTGGGAGGCGACTTGCATCAAAGTGAAAGGCTCAGGATCACCAGTGTCTACATCACGGGCAAATGCGCGAATGTGTAGGGCCTGGCCAGTGGGTCTGTGGATGAGTTCCGTATCTTGGATGCGCCTCCCATCGTGTGTGACTTGACAAGTAAATCTGCGTGCGCAAAGGCGATCAAGAGTCATAAGCTCCAGATAAGTAGCAACCGGGACAAAGTCCGCAATGGCAAAGACCGATTGTGTGACCTGTTGGTCAGCACCAGAACCGATGACTGCTGTGAGATGGACTGCAATACGATGGGCACGTTGATGTTGTTCCACAACCAGCTGCGGAAGGTGACCCATATCACCAACACGATCCTGATGAGGCTGCGGGGAGATCCAAGTAATTGTAAAAGGCGAGGAAGGGTCCCACCGATCAGCCCAAACCTGCGAAAGAGCAGTCTTCCAGTCCAAAGGGCTTCCAACAAATGCTACAACTCGAGGGTCACGGCATGTCTCAAAGCTGCGATGCGAAACGAACCATGTGCTAAAAGCATGTTGGGGCAAGCCATCAGGTCCGTGGTCACAGAAATCACCAACAGGTAGATCTTGAATCACAAATGGGAGGGTCGGTTGAATGACCATCTGTGAAGCTTCAGCCTCAAGGGCAGGCCAGGGATTCAAACCTTCAATCCTCAACCAAGTGATAAGGTCACCTCGAAATGCTGGGTCATGATTGTCCTCGAAGACGACTTCAAGGTGGTCACCATTCCGCAGTCTGCGCAGAGCAAGGTCATCTGGTGACCACACGTGACCATTGTGAACCACTGTGACAGAATTTGGATATGTCTGTAGCATGTGCGTCAGCCTGAAAATGTGTGCGACAGCAGCAAATGAAGTCCAAGTTCTCGAAATGTGTGCTGAGTGGAAAAGGTGTGGGCCCAGATCCATGGGTCCCCCTTCAATGACACCTGCAGCACGATCCTGACAGAGAACATCGAAAAGAATGAGAACTTCAGAACCGTGCCCTACATGATCTTGTTGGCATTCAAGCAACGCTATGTACTCATCCCTATGCTGGGCGAGGTACGTCACAGGATAGACCGCAACAACCTCATGAGTGGGAAGTCCAACAGCTCGGCTGGCCTCATCTGTAGAGGGTCCTGCGGGTCCTGCCTGCGCAGCCAAAGGTTCAAATGGCATATCTGTGAAAATCAACTCCCAGTCAAAAAGGTCGACAGGGGAGGATTCACTACTGGAGGCAGCGGAGTCAGGCAAGGATGCATGGGTGCTGTGGGTGGATGCAGCATGTATCGGTTGCACTGATGCTGCGTCTCTGGAGCGGGATCTTTCACGTTGCATCAGGCTGATGTAGTCTGCCAACGAAATTTCATAATCGGGTGCGTCAGTCTGAGAGGTCAACCATGGAGAGGGACCATCATCAAAAACATCAGCGCCTTTGTGTTCTATTGGGATTTCAAACCAAGAGAGTTCGTTTTGATAAAGAGCAAACTGAGCTGCTTCCGAATCACCTCCATATGGATGACAAAGGAGTGTCTGTGGATGGCGTCTCACTTTCATCGCCTTCGGACTCTCCACTGGAGTCGCTTTCATCTGCAGGTGGGGCAATGTCTCCAATCACCAGTGATCCACTCCCAAACCTGGGAACATCGAAGGTGTGGTAAACCTGGCCATCTGCAGCTGGAGAGCGCAATGAACATCTCCTTGCTGGGAAACGGCAGTTCTCTTCGATCTGTGCATGCTGAAAAACATCAAAAACAGAATCTCTGACGCTAGTCAGGATTGCCCTGTGCTTTGCTAAAATGGGAAACACGTCACAATGCAAAAGTACGCCAGTGTGCTCGCTCAAATCACCTTGAATCACTAAAAGGTGGGCAACAGTGGCAACCATAGTTTGCGGCTTGGGACGAACCCAAAAGACTGCCACCGGCAAATTGTCGACAAGCATGTCTCCCCAAGTGTTGACACACAAAGCAAGCAGGGTGGCGGCATCGAATGCAGGCACGGTGGAAAACCTACGAGATCGGATGCACAACGGAGCTTGGTGTGACAAAAACCATGTTTCAAAGAAGAGACGGCTGCGACCAGTAGAATGGCAGCACTCGGACAGATCCTCAAAGTCGAACTTGAGTTCAGCACGTTCAACGACATCAAAATGTCTATTCAAACGAATTGACCGGCGTGGTCCACAGCACGTGCCCGAGGGGTCAGCAGAAATGCTGGAACGCACACCTCCATGTGTCATGACCGGACACGAAATCTGCCACATCCTGACCACATGAAAAATCAGCTTGGATGTGCAGACCTGTCCATTCATATGCCAAAACTGCCGGCACACATGATGGATCCTATCAAGATCGGTCCAGATCTGTCCAAGCATACAATCCCCAAAGCATACTACATGGACCTGATCATTGAAACGGATACATTTGTTCCTACGTCTACCACTGCTGCAAAGTGAAGACCTGCGATGTAGTGCATTACGATGGGCACCCGGAGTGCAATACTCGAAAGGATCGATGGTGACCAAAGCACTGTGCACATCAACAAGTGGGACACTTTCATCGTTGCAGCAGATGTCAAGGTTGGGCTCCGGTTCATGTTGGGAAAATGGACCAATGCGAGTCCACATGAACGAGCGATTCAGAAAGTCCAGCACGTGGCAGTCTTCATCATTCATAACTGCGAGGTGCATGGATGGTTCATCATGTTGCCCGAGAGGGGAAGCCGCATCCTCAAGGGCATTCACATCAAGGAAGGAAGGACGATTCATTTGGCTTCTTCCGCATTGGCGTCCACATCTTCCTTTTTGGATTTTGGTTCTCTCCGTTGCTCCTTCTTCAGATGTGCTTGCGTCACCTTCGTAGGCGAGGTGCGTGCTCTCTGAAAGGGAGTGATTCTTGGCTCTTTGTTTGGATGCGACCTCGAGGACTTGGCTTTGGTTGGGCCAACATCCCCGTGAGCTGGCGAGGCGAGCAACTCGTCGTCGTCCTCGTCGTCGATGTCCGAGATCATCTGGATGTTGTCCACAGTCCCTGCTTGCAGCAGAACTTGCTGGAGCTGCTGGAAGTCCTGTGCAACATTGGGTGCTTCCATGGGAGCTTCGCTGGTGGGCTGTACGCTGTGGAAAGCTCTTGTTTGATCTGAGCCAATTCGGCCATCCGCTTCTGGTATGTTTCCAGCAAGGAGGCTCGGTATTGTTGGTAGGACTGGCCATGCATGACCAGCCTTTGAGATATCACCTCGACGAACGACTTCCACTCCGCATCCAGCTGCACTATCCTCTGCTCCGCTGCAGAAACTTGTCCACGAATACGGTTGAGTTTGTGAAGGTGCGTGTGTGTCAGTGAACGTCCTGACTGGCTGTCTCTTTCTTTCTGCTGTAATTCTTCCAACTGCCGGTTCAGTTCTGGGGGCAAAGGCATCCCCAGAGAGATGAGTCCACGCAGGTGGGAGATTGCCTTCTGTTCGTCGCTGCTGAGGGCGGGAGCACTGAGTGTGACCGCTGGCGGATTGGGTAACACTGGTGCCGGTGGCAGAAGAGGTTCTGGAGAGGCTGCACGATGGATTTCTCTGACTGCTGAGTGCGATTGAGGGGTGGAAACCACCCACGGCACCTTCTCTGGGAAGACCTGCCAATCCGGAAGAGGCTTGTCTTCGCTCTTGTCCATCTTTGGCGCATCGTCCTTCTCCTTCACCTTCTTTTCCTTCTTTTCCTTCGCCTTCTTGCTGCGACTTCGGCGAGGTTTCCAGGTAGTCGTCCAATGTCCACGGCATTGATGACAATATTCCTGGTCCTTCTGATTTTGACATTGGCAGGTCGAACACCACCACATTCTGCCGAGAAACTGCTTGAAGCGCGCTGGAAGCCCTTGAAAGTTCCAACTGTGATGGGAAGCAAGTTCCCGTGCCAGTGACCTCAAGGTGCGGGCACGCTTGGGACCAATGTGCCCACTGAGAATCCCTCTCACTCTCCGCCGCACACGTCTGCGCCTCACTCGGAGCGCTCTGTGCCAAGAGGGTTCCACTATGGTCCCGATTTGCAGTTAAGCCAGTGGCGATGTACCCCACAAAGTAGACGAGCCAGATCGCGACCATGCAGACGCGAACCGGTTCTAAGCAGCAGCTGAACAACAGACCCACGGGAGTCTGCTGTCGGAGCCGATACCTACTAGTCATTTACAGCAATAAACCAACCATTTTGGGGATACCCTATTTTGAGAAACCACCATATGTTTGGTGAAGATGCGGAGGTTTGAGCCACCAGTCTGCGTTCCAAGTGGCCAGAGTCCAAATCCCAAATTCTGATGGTTGCATCCTTGGGCACTTGGCTTGCAGTTAATCTGCAGGATTTGGTCAGGTACAGTGTAAGAACAGTCGTCCAGACAAGTGAAAAGGAACGAAAAAATGCGTTTCACCCAGTTAGTCAACGCCAAGCGAGTTCCAAATGGTCCAAGCCCAAGCAGTGCTAAGCTTGTGACTGTACTGCAAGTTGCAACACCTCGCATGAGATTCAAAGAGGCGAGTCGCAGGCTGAGGCTGAAGCATCTTGAAGCCTTGACATCGTATTGACATACTGACATGATCTGACAAGCAGTGCGAGTGCAGCTTTGAGTGCAGCTTTGTGACGATTGTCATCCTTTGGTGAGAATGAAAGGCAAACCTTGGCCATCCCAGCAATGTTTTGTGTCCCACCGCATCATCCAGGCCAAATCAATGCTGTTTGTATCACGATTCAAACGTTCAAAGCAAGCGATATCGAGCACACCCAGTGCTGTGACAAGACATGAACCGCACGAGCGTTGCCATTGCCACCAAATTTGCACCCAGCAGCCACAGGAGCTTTGTGACCGGCCAGGAGGATCACATCACCCTGAAGTCAAAACAAAGGATGGGGACCTCCCAAGTATCTACAGGAAGGAGTGTTGATGGAAGTTATAGCCGAAGTTAACGGCTCTCAAAGGCATTGAAGATCTTAAAATGTGACTTCAATACAAATGAATACAAATGGGGCTATATATTGTGTATATTGAAGAAGTTGAAGTCAATTCCCATGGGTCTGCAGATGCTTCCAGGGACCGCCAGTCTCCTGCCTTCTCGTACTCATCTGCAGGCTCGGGATTTTCCTCGGTCCATCCTTCCTCAGGTGGCTCAGGCTTTGGGAGCAGCTTGTCGGGTCCACGCAAGTCATCCTTCTCCACCGTGTTGTAAATGCCTTGGACCGGATGCGAAAAAAGATGGTGCCCAATGGTACCCATACCACTGGAGCTCTAGAAAGATCAGAGTTTTCGATCAACATCATGATCTCAAATACATTGGCTGATGCTGACTTGCATGCAAAATGCGCATATGCTTCTCGTTGCTACCGATCAAAAGCCTGCGTAGGGGCGATGAGAGAAACAAGTCAACTGATTCAACTCCAACGCATCAGTACTCGAGTGTTATTCTTTCCCACCTTGTGCCACCACCATTGAATCCAGCGGCATTGATCGGTACACGGGTCTCACCATGCTCCTCGCAGATATTGCTGCTCAGCATTGTCTGGATGACAGAGAAGCAATTCCCAAAATACTAAAATATCTAAAATCTTGAATTAAGCCGTTCCGCAGTGTCCCCTGCAAACCTCTTGCACTACTATTTTCACAGCTATGAAGCCAAACAGCTTTGAAATGCTTTGAATCTGTTCGGCAAATGTAGTCTACTCACTCAGGTGAAGCAGTGAAGCGATGCTCTTCGTCCCAAGTCCTTTGTGATCTGTGTAATGGCTTTGGTCATGAGCTCTTCGCCAGTGACCATATCCCACAGCTTGAGAACACCATCCTTTTCAGTGAAAGCACTGCCAAAAGCATCCCAAAATATTGTCTCAGCACATTGTCATACATTTTTATGTATCCTGACTGCTCAGCAAACACAAAATCACAAATCGAAAGGTTTGGCGATGCCTCGCTTCCAGTCGCAATGTACTTTCCATCTCGACTGAATGCAATAATCTTCACAGGGCCTGTCGTCAAACAGCAACGGAAACACAAGTGTTTTATCTGTCAAAGCAAAGCTTGGTACATCTTGTTACTATTTTATGTACAGTACATGTATCTAAACTATATATACTAATGTTTTTCTTGCTTTATGATGCTTTATGATGCTTTATGTATATCTTATAAAGTCTTTATGTATTCTTTCTGTGCCTTCATGGGGTCCAAGCTTCTTCACCGGAGGTGGTGGCTCTTCGCCTTCCTCTTCAGGCGGTGGAGCCTCCTAAGCGGCGTTCTCCCCGTGTGAACCCCAACTGGTGCCACGCATTCACTGGGCTTCCACTGGGCCGCGCCTCTTCACCGTTGTCTTGTGGCACGTGCTTCAGGACTCTGATCTCCTTCTTTGTTGAGAAGTCGATGATTTTGATGGCCTCAGATCTGGTGTCTCAAAAACTGTCAAAAACTAATACATACATACACTTGATCAAATTGTTTCAAATTGTTTCAAAATTCTCAAGAAACACACATGGCACAAATGATATCTCAAAAGGCACCGCAATAATAGATAGATATGAATCAATAAATAGCACTCGAAAACGCTGTGATGGAGACGCAGCTCTTTGTTTGACTCGGCAACGGTCGATCTTAAAGCCATGACAAAATCCAAGAAGCTCGGTCTTCATCGTTCATGGCCAATGCCTTGCAACCCAGCAGTTCAAGTCTTTATAGTCTTTCACCAAAAGCTTGCCATTGGCAACTGGCAAAGCGCAAGGATGACAGAGTCAAACATTCGCACTGTGCATCCTGACATTTCTCCGAAAGGAAGGTTTAGTTAGTTTAGTTACACTGGGCGCCACCTTCATTGGGTCCAAGGCACGATCTTGTCCTTGGATCCAGCCGCAGTGGTGATGCGGCCGCCAACATCAGCACTGTCCAGGTATCGTCCTGTCAGCAAAGTTCATGAGATTTCCTCCTGAACGGCATCTAAATTGACATAGGATGTCTGTTCCAAGCACAAACTGGCGGTGCTGGCGGGCTCCTGTTGGAGGATCCCAGAAGTGGATCTGCAAAGGCAAATTCGAATCGTAGGTGCTCTTTCTTCAAAGTTCTTTGCTAAACTTAAGCTTGAAAGATTGAAGAAATTGATTTCCTCAACGTCTTCCATTGATTTCGGTTGGAAAGCCAAGAAATCAGGAGCTTCAAGTCCCTGCCTTGCCGGCGCCACCCACAGATGCAATTCTTGAGTCATCTTGGGACCACAAGACGGTGTGGACTGCCTCCCATAAACGTATTGAAGAACGCAGCACAAGGCACAAGGCACGAGAGCTTGACAATGGTTTGATGCTAGAAGCCTAAAAGTGCGAATCCTGTGAGGAGCATCACTGATCAGAGTCAATCTGAGGTACAGTACACAGTTCCTAGCTAGACCTAGTCAGTAGTCACAAGCTGGTCAAGGCGGTCTTTCGGCGCCTTGTCATGCTTCAAGAGTGGCTCTCCTTTCGGCTGAGCCTCAACAAAGACACTGATTCCTGGGATGCTGAAAATGCAAATGAAACATCCCTGCGACATATCCGTCTGCCAAAGCAAAATCACCTTCAAAGCTCGGCGAAGAAGATGAGGTGCGACAGATTTGAAGATGTAAAGATACTGAGTGCATGGCACAGGAAGGAAGA
>VSDK01017506.1:667947-682909 GCA_009767595.1 Symbiodinium kawagutii | reverse complement strand
ACGCTCTTCTCAGTGAGTACCAGAGCCTCTTGGTGCCATGGAGGTGGAGGAACCGTGAAGCACCGAGACGCACTCCAGCACAATGAGGAAATTTACGTGAGCATGTCACGTGGAATGATGGGAGACAATGAGGTTTGTTTCAATAGGTATATACGCTTGTTTAAACAACTATAAACATGTTTATCTAGTTTTGCTGCATGTTCATGTTCACGTTTGATATGCTGCATGTTCATGATTCATGTTCATGGTTGATATGCTGCATATGTTCATGTTAAAGTATTTGATGTACGGTACTGATGGTTGATGTTTGGGGGTATCCACAATTTCCACTTCTGCGACAGCGTTCATCCGGAAACTTTGGATGTTTTTTCTTTTTTCCTTTTCATCCCATGCTCCAACAGGGCATCGAGCCACACTGGCATGGGATAACGATGCTTCATCAATCTTTCCCTGGGACTTTCCATAAAATAGGGGTTCTGTAAATGCGCCCGGACCTACCAACATTGACACGTTTTGGGGTACATTGGAGAGATCCCAACAGACAAAAGCAGTATTTTCTGCACCTGTTCTCGAGGCTATGGTATTGACTTCGTGAAACGATTGGACGGGGAATTTGCCTTGGCCCTCTTTGACTTTGAACGGCAACACTTGGTCCTAGCACGGGACTGGGGCTTGGTGTGCCGGGAGATGAGAAATGGCAAGTGATTTTTCGGGGAGGTTCACACCAAGAAGGTGTACAATATAGTGGTGTCTAAGTTTAATATGGCAATTTTACTAGAACATGTGTTTTTTATGTTTTTTTTTGCTGCTGTTGATTGGATTTGGGAAGATTGTGGAACACTTCGTTTTGCACAGATTCATTGCGGAGGTGTGCCTTTCCAGTGAGGAGGTCTTAGGTCTTACATGTCGATACCTTTCTTGTTGTCCTGGTGCTTGGGGGGTGCCAAGGAACTTTTTGATAGCTTCTATCATGCAATTAATCTCGTGCCAGCTGGTTTGGCATCTTGTGAACAAGGTTTTTCGCGCAAACAACAGGTTCTTCGAGGATGCGCAGGATGCACATGCTTATTTCTGCGATGCATCGGATAAAGTTCATACGTTTCTGCCCCCAAGGCAGAGACCAGGCAGTCCAGCCACAGGACCCCTTTGGAACAAAGCCTCTGTGGTATGCCATTGGCAGCACTGCCACGACAGCTGGCGCCTTTGCGTTTTCGTCCTACGCATCGGCGCTGCATCGGCTGGGCTTTGAGGACAACGATGCTCAGTCTTGACATGGCAACTTAGGTTGGGGGGTTGAGGATGCCAAGTTCAAACTATTGAAGAGCTTAAGGGCCATCAAAACAGCCGAAAAACAATTTATTTGGAGTTGGAGCAACTGTAAATCTATGATGTGTTGAGTTATGTGAGCATACATGACTTCCTTCCGCCAGCAAAGTGAATGACCTTATTGGCAATCTTCGTTGCTACTGGTGCTTTGAGCAAAATGCATTGTATACACACGCAGGCAGCAAAAAGTGGCGGTAGAGAAGCAGTAGCAGTGGCAGTAGTGGTGGTGGCAGTAGTGGGGCTATCACTAGAAGATAACCCTGGCAAGTAGCCCTACAGGGTAGGTGCACTCACCCCTACAACATCCTACAACCATGGTTCGTAGCTTCAGCCGGGGTGCACATCCAAGTTGGGTCGCAGCCCACTGAGGAGATCCACCGAGTGGAGCCTAACAGTGCCCTGCTCTTCCAAGTGCCGAGCGCCGCGGCAGATGACAAGCCGCAAGTGACCCCGTCACGCGCAGTTCCTTCTGTGGCCTGGTTGAAGCAGGAAGATGTCAGAGGTTGAGTTCTCCTTTTGCTGTTCAAGCAGATTTGTAAAAACCAGTGATGTTACATGTTGAGAGGCTGCAAGTAATGATGCTCACGCTCGAAATGCCGAAGAGTGGTTTTGCACTGCGTTAGACTTTCGGTAATGTGTGCCAGCAGAGGAGTGCTTGGTCAAAGCATGAGCTTTCAAGAGCAGAGTGGATGCTTTCAATCAGTCAGGTCATTCATCAACTCGCTGTGTTCGAGTTTGATCTCCGACAGTACAAGACTCAAACGGAAGATTGGCAAAAAGCTCTTTTGGAGGCGGCTTGGCGTCACCGAGCATCCGCAGGAAGGTGAAATCACAGCATTTTCGGCAGGATCAACACGTTCTTCCCTGTGGTTTCCCAAGTCTAGCTGTACCAGGTTTCACTGCACCTGTCAGCTGTACCATGATGCACTGCACCGGCCCAAAATCACCTGGAAACTTCGTCGAAACCTGCCAGGCCATCCAGAAACGCGCCGGATCTCTTCGTTTTGCCCCAGGTCGTTCCACCCCCGCGATGTGTTTGAGCGATGGCTACGACAGCGGCGCCATTGCAGCGTCTTTGGGTCGACTTGGCATCCCGCCGGCGATGTACACTGTGCAAGCCCGGGAGGTGACGTGGTGGCAGAGCGGCCATGTATATAGGGAATCTGTAGCAGGCAGGGTGAAGAACTATGGATTTCTGGATGATTTGATCACCAGGCTGATAAAGAACAGATGATTTCTGATGATTTGTGCTTGTTTGAAGTACGAGGCACGCAGTTGAATGCGGGGAAATTTGGCGGCGTATGCGTCACTGATGGGGTTGGCTACTTCATGAAACATGATGGATTCTGAGGTCCTTTCTGTTTGGTGGATTTTGTGGTTCTCGGGTTTCACAGGTACAATAATGAGCGACTGGTGAGCCTATATTGTTATGTGGTCCAGGGTTGGCTAATGTGGGCTACCATGAACCAGCCCGTGCCTGCCTCCAAAGCACAGCACCAGCTGCTCCCGAGGATGTCCGAGTGCTGCTGGCCAGATTGCAGGAGATGAAACAGCAGGGGATGAATGCCACCTGGAAGCTGACACACCTCTCAAGCAATTTGTCAGCACTGTGTCCCCGAAACCTTTAGAACCAAGGTGAGAATTTGTGATAAGCCGTGGAACCTTCTTGTAGAAGCTGAATGCCGAAGGGTGAGAACATGTGATAGCCATTCGGAGCCTTTTTGTGGAAGCTGTATAGGTGGCCAAGGATTGCCAAAAGGTGGCCTTGAGACATCTTGAGACATGCCTCATCCAGTGTCCCGATGCAATCTAGCTGATTTCTGACATCATGGGTTCACCCGTGAAAGCCCCTTCGCAAAACGTAAAGAATGCCGAATCTCGCGAGATCTGGTTTCATGTGCTGCAACGTTGTGCAAAAAGCACTTACGCAAAGAGCACTTCCCAGACATATTTAAGTTGCCTCAATGAGGCTCATGTACAAGAAGTGCTGGCTTGTGCAATTTTTCCATTTGCCGGGAAACAATGAGATGATGAAGCGCATTAGACCCCCTAATTCTACCAGCCCATCAGAAATTACTCAGCTGGGTGAACTAACCCCCCCCCCATAACAACCAGCTATGAGCAGTGATTCTACCACTACATCGCTGGAGATTTTCCTTAGGACATGCCAGTGGTCCATGTGGATCGCCACCGAGGTGACCAGTTCCAAAGCGAGAAGACATTTCTGAGCCGCTTAACCTTGCACGTGGGGTCCACGGTGAACGGTCGAAGGAGGTTGCCAACCACGTTTGAGATTGGCCAGGAATGGCTGGTCTACATGGAAACATGCTTTTTCATGGTGGTTGATGATTGGTCTTGGCTGGTTAGGCTCATCATGGTGAGCCATGACCAGAACTTTCTCCTCGCCCTTAACCCAAGCTGTATATAGCTTGGATTTTCAAGGCATGTTTTTTACCCAGAATTTGTGTGGGATCCTAGCAATGTTTACTGCTTGATTATTGGTAACTACGGGAGGAATTTCGGGAAAACCCTTGGGAAACCCAGCTGTGTCAACCATGTATGGGCTGCAATGGGCTGCTTATGATGAACCAGTCTGAAAGTACAGTAATTCAATGGTAGATCCAGCTGTCAATGAACCATCCCTACCATGAATAGCTGGGGGGTTTTGCGAATGTGAAGCTCACATTGTGGCCTTTGGCCATTGATTTCATAAAGAATGGCAAGAGACGTCAATCATGCTAGGGGGGCAAAATGGGGCATCAAGATCGAAGCCATCGAGAGCCACACCATTTGCAGAGACGCCAAGTCTGTGTTCCAGCCATGGTTGCGTACCCTCAAATCGCGGTCGTTTTCTGTGGGGAATGAGCATTGAATGGTTGCTAAACATTCCTCATTCATGGAGACCCTGGGGCCCAAACCTCCCACAATCACGTGTCCTTCTTTGTTTCTCAAATGCTTCCCGGCATGCGACAAACATAGGCGAAAGAGCCGAGAAGGTCTTCTACAAGCTGAGACCGGGCTATGCAAATGTCACCGGGCTGTGCTCAAGCCAATTTTCATTTGGTCTGAGAAGAATTTCGTCGTTGACCGTCCTTTGAGATCCTTTGATCACAAATGATTCACTAATAATGGCCGAATATTTGATTCAGAGGGCTCAGCTAGCTTGCCAGAATCCTCTCATTTCTTCACAAGTTGAGATTGCTGATCTAGATCATGGTTATGATCAGGAACAGCTCGTTTGCTGAAGTCTTTTACCCTTCCCCGGTGGACAGGTTGCCAGGTTGCACTGTACCGAGCTTAACAGCACTGAGGTTGATGACAAGGCGGCCGCAGGCCTGTCCTGGATCTATCGCCAAGCATCCTATGATGGGCAACGCATGTTTCTGTCCGGCACCGGTGCAGATGAAATCATCTCAGACTATGGAAGTCAAGGGGTTCCCTTCGAGCTTTGGCAGATGCCTCCAGCATGGTCAACTGGGCATGGGGGACCACAAGTATTGGCCGTGTTAAGAACAGGTTAGGTTTGGAAGCCCCCAAAGATGACGAACAAGAAGGGGCGCTTCAAGGTCTTGATGCTTAGGTCAGTTTCCGAGACTCGTTACCTGTTTGGGTTTCATCGAGCATTTGAACTTCCAATGTTTCTTGTGGTTTCATGGATTTACCAGACAATTGCCACATGTCCCACTGAACGCTACTCGTACTTCCTGTGGATTCCTTTGGCCAGTAGCAAGGCAGCATGGGACGGACGCAACAGCACCGCACCTCTGCGGTTAAGGTTGTCCAAATGATACACAGCAAGCGAATGAGAGAAATGATGGAGGCAACAAGAATGGCATTGGTTTTTGTTTGTGACATATGCCTCCTGGGGCTTCTCGTTTGGATATGTTTGGATGACGGTCCCCAGTGTGGGTGGGAGGAGCTTGGCGCGCTTGGCGGTCCCATCCGCTGAGGAATTTCATAGCACTTTGATGGGCGTTTTTCCATCCGAACTCTCCGGGACCTTCCCATGGCTGAACTTCTTTCTGGGTACTCAGCAGGCGGGATGAGCAATGCTGGGCACCGGCAAGGGCACCTCACATTTTCTCAGGGAAGGTGACATAAGGTGACCATTCCAATGGTGTTCCGAAGGGCGAAGGAGCTGGTCTTGCCATGTCTTGCCTGAGGACTACCTGGCGAAAGAGGAGAGCACTGCAGGAGCCCATGGTGTGGAGACCAGGTATCCCTTCCTTGATCGGAACTTGGTGCAGGAGTTCTTGTGGTTGAGCTCAGATGCTTGGGCAGAGACAGCCACATCTCTTGCGCTGGCTCTGATGGAAAGAATGCATAGCACATCAAGGGATCATCACGCTGGTGGCCGTAGCTTGGAGCGCCCAGGAAACGAAGAACTCAGTGTACAAGGCGCCTATCCACGAGTTCCTGACGCTTGGGCGTGCGATTTGGGGGAAGAGGATTTCCAGCCCGCAGATCACAGGAGAACGATAACAAACTGCGCTTGAAAACCTGTGATCCAACGTGGTGCCCAAACCAAAGGGAGTTTTGGAAAAGATGTGGAGCATGTAGCAATTGCTGCATAATGTTTCCTGTGACGAAGATGTTTCCCGCAAGAAGGTGAGAACTACCAACAATCGATTCGGTTTTTTGCACTTCAAAACGGTATGGCCTGCCTGTTACAATAGAGAGCGTTCCAACTATTAAGAATCCCCCTGAGGAGAATGTAATTGGAGCCGGTGCCATTGCTCAGAACTTGACATGACACGATCATGACATTGGTTGACCTGGGATGACGGTCAACCGCGCATCGCCCTGAGGACGACCCAGCATTTTCCTTTCGTCCAAGGGGTGAAGCGCGGGTTCTCTGCAGACCGGAACCTGGTGGGAGAATCAGACCTGGACAGTCACTGAGCGCTGAAACCAATGATGTGAGGCTGCCTTTTGGTGATCACCGCAAGGTGGGAGGGTAGCCGTAAGTGTCCTGATGTTTTGTTTTATCTGGTTGATGAAACCGATCAAGGCTTGCAAGACTCACAGCGGTGTGCTGCCGTTCTTGTGGACTGCGGTACTGCGCATTTTGGGTGGTTCTTTTGTGTGAACTTCGATGTGGTTGCTCTTGTCGCATATTGTCACTCTTGTTGGGTATTGTCGGTATTGTGGCTGATTGTTGGTTTGCCATCACTACTCACTAAGAAATGTATTGAAATGTGGTATACCGCGGGTATTAACAAATTCATACAGTTTTTATACACCATTCACCATTCATTATCATCACGATCAGCCATGCATTTTTACCTTCCAATAGGGGCTCTTTCCCTGTCGGTTTTCCTGTCTCAACATCACCAACCCCATCGGTGCCACGGTGCCTTGTGGGTGTTTTCAACCGCCTTGGATGGAAACCCGGGCTCTTTCACCCCTGCCCATCACCTGGTTTGCAGGAAACCAACCCTATGAACCGCGCAATCCCAAGATGTAATGTAGTGCTGCGCATCCCAGCCCCAGGGATGAATCTTCAACACGGGGGGCCTTGTGACTGATGTTCAATATTGATTTTGTGCCGCAGGATCCCGAAACGGGAGGAACACAGAGCATCAGCACTGGAAAAAAAGCCACTGGAGAAAACAAGTTACGACTTCAATATGGATGATGTTCAGATATATCTCAGTAATGACTTCTCTGACCATACAATCTTTTGTAGCACCATGTGGCACCCTTCCCCATGTCATCAGCCCAGGTGATACTGAAGCTGTTGCGGCCCGCAAAGCGCTGTGGCATGCTGTGGACGGTGGGAACCCGCACGGCACCACGGTGTTGTGCAGCCCATGCGAGGGCCGTGAAGCTCCCAGTGAAGCCACTGTGCACCAGCGTCCCTTGGAAGACTTGCTGGCGGCTGTGCATGGAGAGGACTGCCATGGTGAGGAGGAACAATTTTCCTTTTTTTCTAGGTTTTAAGAGGTTCACTTTTCGGAGAATTTCCTTCCTTTTTTTTGATTTCTGTGTTCTTTCTCCGGATTGGTTGTTTTTCTTTGGTCGTTGCTTTCCTGCAATTTTGGCAGTTAGTTCTTGTTTTGCTTTGTTGGTTTCCTGCTTTGCCTTTTCAACTTTGCTTCCCATTTCCCGACTTGCTTGCCGTCTCTGCTTTTCTGCTTTCTTTATTGGAGAGTTCGTGCATTCTCTTTGCTTCTCTATTGGTGGCTTCAGTGCGTTTGCTGCTGCTTCCAGTGGGTCGTGTTGGTACGACTATCCATGAGCAACTGGTTTGATTGGTTGGTTATTGTCCAACAACAACCACAACTGCTAGCGGTAACAAATGCATGGCGACGCATAGAGAGAGAGAGAGAGATAGTTTCCAAATATTGCAGGTGCTGTGCAAATTGAAATGGGTCCGAAATGCTGCAAATAGCATACATATTTTCAAGGTGCTGGCACTGACAAGCCATCTTTTGGAGGTCCAGACACCTGCAAACATCATAGGGTTTCTATGAGGTTTCTGAGGGAAGCAGGCCTCTTTTGGTTGGTTGATGTTGGTTGGGTGTTGGCCGGCGGGCTCTGCCCACAGATGGTTTCGAAGTCAAAAAGTCTTCGTTGGTTCAGTGCCCCAATTGTGTCTCCAGGATTGAGCTTTTGCAAGGTTGGACCATTGGAGGGTGTCATTAACCCTGCTGGGACCCCTAATTGGTTGACCCATTTTGGAGAGCGAGGAGCAGCCCAACGATGGTTTGCTGGTGATCTTGACCTCGTGCATGGAGGAAGGGGGGCTGGATGATGGTGGATGCTTCATGTGCTGTAGAAATTGGCACAGCCACCCAACAAGTTGGACGAGATTTGATGATTTATGTTGGGAGGATGTTGGTCACAGAGAAGAAGGAGCAGGAGGAGAAGAAGGAGCAGGAGGAGGAGAAGAAAAAGATGGGCATTAGGTCTTGTTAGGTCCTTTTGCTTTCCCTCGTCCATCTACAGGATTCTAAAGTGATTCATTTTGCCGTCATGAGATGTCATGATTGTGGCAGTGCCATAGTGGTCATGTTGCCGGCTCATGATGCATTTCAGTTTTCGGAGCATTTGGAATGATATGTCTGCTGTTGTGTGCTCATGTCAATAACTACATGTGTGCAATTGTGTACTTGTATTTTTGCACCATTCGTCCCCACACTAGGTAACAAGGGACTGACGGATCCTCAAAATTGGTGGTTTCGCGACTGCAATATGTCTTTTTTGGCTATGGTTGGGGGCGCTTTCTTTTTTGAACGCATCCACATTGACATGGCACGCAAGCCGTTGGCGGATCATAGCGGTATCAGTATCAATGATGGTTGAGCATGATAGTTAGTTCACGGCTATTTCAGAAAAATACTCAAAGATGGTGTTTCTAATGGTTCATATCCGTTTGAGGGTAGCCCTGCGACGATCAATTGATGGTTGCATAATAAGAGCTTAACCATTGGTGACAGATGTTTACGAAACATCATTGAAGCAAAAGACATGGTCAATACTGGCTCCCCGGCTGGAAACTAACGGCTGAGCCCACCACAAGGGTATCCCAGCCGTGCGGAATCTGGTCGACCCCTATGACTGGGAGGGTCAAGCTGTTTCCAGGGGTGTTTTTTGGGAAGACGAATTTCGGTGCCCAGGAGAGTTACTTTTGGACCTACTGCGGTCCGCTGTTTATGAGCATCGCAGAGGCAAGGGATTTTTTCCGCTGCGTCAGAGACTAACGAACTGGTTGGTTGCTGAACTATGACTGGGCGTTTCTTACGAATCACCAATCACGACCCAGAAACGAGCTCACCAGCCTGTAGCCAAAGCAGTGGTTAAAAAGCGGAGAGTTCTGATTATGATAATGAGCAACTAAGTGTTGATGATAAAGACAAACTGTGAGTTCTGACTTAGGAGCCAACGACTTGGTATTGATCAGTCTTTCCTACAGAATTGGTTCTCAAAAGTTGGTTGCAGTGTGTTGTGTTTTTTTTTTCTCCTGGCCTGATGGAAAACCAGCAAAACCAAAATCCACCGACTTGTCAACATTTATCAGCTGTTTTTTTGGGAAAGCTATAGCCGGTAGATATAATAGAAACTTAAGCGATTTACCAACAGCCAACAGCTGGGTGATGTTTGACAGCTACCCAGCTGTCGGTTCAAGGGCGCAGGCCCCTCACAATGAAGCTACGCACATCCCACACAGATGAATTACGGTAGCAGGTGCTTGTCGTGGCCGCCCTTGCAATCAGTCCTGGTTCAGTCTCTTGTTGTTTGGAACCGGTTTCACCCATGGGTCACCCGGTCACCGAGTTGCAGGCGAGGTTCCCCATCACATTCCAACACTTAAGGAGGACTTGAACGCAGGGCCCCATAAGTTGCGCCACCAGAGTGAAGCCATGACCCCGGTGTCGAGGTCTTTGGGGATGATGCCAGCGTGGTGAAGACCATTGTGTCCACAGCAGGAGCTGCAAATAAAAACAGCCAGGTCCAGGTATCCACACATTCCCCGCTGACAGGCACAATGGATGCAAAAAATAGGCTTGTAAATGGTGCTTAAGATGGCAATGCAACAAGTATTGTCAGGAAAAATGGTGGAATGATGGGGTCCAACCCAACCCGTCATCAGTTCGTAGCAGTTTAGGAGCGGCAGATTGTAACACCAGCCCAGCTGTTGGTCGATTCATGGCGTTGAAATATTTCCCCCTCCGGCTGGTTGAACTAGATCTGGTTCTACCAATGATAGGTCATCTGGAACCAGCAGTATCAAGAATGGTTCTTGATAATCATGGGAAGTTGTTATAGGTCATCTTGTTTAAATGATGTTGCTCAGCGGTCATCCATCAACTTCCCACAGGTTCCAATACTGGTTCTGACCTGCGGCAAAACGGCGCCATGAATCCAGCACCAAGCCTAGCTCAGCCCATAGGACTCCGAGCCTCCAAATTGAAAGTCGTTGCATCGATGATGCCATGGGTGGAATTTGTGCCCTTCGAGGACAGGGAGGTGATGGACAGCTGGTGAGCTGATGGGCTTTGACCCATCATGGTGGTTGAACTGGTGGTTGCCAACCCCCCCGTGGGTCAAGGCCATGGTTCAACAAATCATGCCTTATCCAACTGATCTTTCAACCAAGCTGGGCGTTTTCTGGAAGAAGAACTTCCGAATTCTCGACCTTCGCGGGCAACATGCCCCAGATAGGAACACATGATAGCAGATAGCACCAGATTCCCAGCAGTCCGCGTCTACGCGGGACGCCGGTCACCATTGGCTGGGACATGTGACGACGCCAGGAGCATGACGAGGAGCTCAGCGACCACGATGATCCCACCAAAGCGGAGAAGTACCGACGCTTGACCTATCAACCGATGAAGCTCAAGCAGTGTCTGAGCTGCAGCTGGAAAACCGGCTCACAGCCAAACTATTTGCATCTCTTGACTTAAACATCTCCAACACCATGACATACCATTACTCCCCTGGCAACCGATTTCATTATCATGAAATTCATCAGGGATTTTCAAATGTAAGGGTGTTTGGGACTGTTTCATGATGGGATGGAACACATTGCACGACTTTTCTCAGAGCTTGGCCACTCACAGTTGCCCAGATTGGTTGCAACTTAGCTCCTGCCCGGTTTGGCGGCCCCAGTTTTAGGACGTCCAAATGTGTCCCACTGAAGGGCTCTACATCCCATGCTCCACCGAGAAACGGACGATCTCAGCGCTGTCCTGCCGAATCAGCTGCCATTTTCGGGGCTTTGGGATGAATAACTCCCTACCCTCTGTAGAATGAGACCTGCCAGGGAGCCCGAGGAACCCTGGATTTTCGTACGAATGGCACCTCCCAAGGTACCCCCGTAACTCCAGGGATTGCCCAATTTCACCACAGAGAACTGGTCCCTCGGAGAGTTGCTGGTAGTCTCCAGCAGGATTTGATCCACCAGTGTTGTGTGCCCCACCGTGAACGAGGTACCTCTTTCTTTGGCAGAGCCGAATTCTGCCGGACCCGAAGGTGGCCTTTCTGATCTGCATGGACTCGGACATGTTGGTGGCGCCCTGGCATGCAGGTTGCTGCGTGGTGGCTTCGTGAGAGTGAGAACCATAGAAGACCATGGTCATCACCTGTCATCACATTAATTATCATGTTTTCCTTTGGTCAAGCTGCACTGAAACAGGTAATTATGCTCTTGTTTCATAGCTTTGCGCATCAGTGAAGCCTTTCGAACTTCGGGACTTTTGAATTGAAAAGCCTGCAAGCTCATCATGCCCCAGAAAATGTCAAACAGATAGCAGCTTCAGAAAGCCGACACGCAGTCATCAGAGACCACGGTCGCATCTAAAGTCATGGCAGAAGCTCAGCCCCCGAGCACCGCTACATCGAAGCATGTCACTGCTTCCAAGGTGAAACCCTTCATGCACATTATCCAGGGCTTGCAGCGGAATCTTGGGCGTCGGTTCATGTTAGATCCGTAGCAGGTACGAATGAACCACCTATCTTTGTGATAAATCACCAGCTATTGAGCCGGTAAGCTGGGGGGTGGTTGATTACTATGGACCCAACATTTGTTGTCATACTGCTGCGCAGCTTCTGAATTTCAATGATTCTGGGATCAAATGCGTGGTCATGCTAGCCTCTAGCCACAATGGTTGACCACAGCCGAAGCATGTTACATGTTGACGTATGTTGTTGCCATGTTATGACTCACGGTGCGGGGATCCCCGATGTCGCCCACGACATGTTCCCAGTTTTCAGACTCGGACATGTTTAGCATGGTTTAGCCCTTGGTAGTCAAACACTTTGCGATTGGCAAATGCATGTAATCTAAACAACACATTGATACACATGGTAAGTACCGAAGTACCTACTGAAACGGTGCTGCAAAGTTGGTTGCCATGTGATCTTACCATATGGCTGTGGGTCAGTTCACCCTGTACCCGGCTGTTTTCCCAATGAACTTGTTTGATACTGTTGGTGATTATCCCCATGAAAGTTGGTTGGTGAACTGCTTGACCCCTGGCATCCCATAGCCTTCCCCTCATCGGTCCATCGGTTCCCGAGGCTGGACGTGGATGTCGCTTTCTCCTACTACGACGGGAGTCGCGAGGTACCCTGGGGATCGTCCGAAGAGCTCGCCTTGACCAAGAAGCGCCACAGCCGCACAGGCTGAGCGCCGTGGTACCCATGTGGTACCCAATGTGGTGCCCATGTGAGGCCAAGATACCCAGATGAACATCCCCCAACTTGGGGATATTGCCAGTCTATCCAGTTGCTGGCACCTCCGAGGACTTGTTGGAATTGGGGCGTTTGACAGGGAGCTCAGCGGGTGTAGGTGAGGCTATCCTAACAACTGGCTCTACCTCTCACCCCAGGCGTTTCAGGTGTCCAAGAATCCCAACCTGTTCAAATCCATGGTATGCTTCCATCCTACTGATCCGGTGTATAGAACCCCCACCAACCAATTGAATCCAACTAGGCATGTTCAGAAGCTATGTGGTTTGTTGATCTTTTGGCTACAAGGTTTCAGGGTCAGAGTTTTCATGGAAAGACAGGACCATTGCATCACCGAAAAAGTGCCCGGGGGGAAGATCGCCCCGCTGATCTTCCTAGGAAAGGCTATGTGCGTTTGCAAGGGGGCCTGCTGATCCTGCGAAACTGCGCGGGTTCCATCAAATGGCTTGCAACTTTGGCACCTTGGCAGTGACGGACTGTGACAGGCTGTCACTGATCGCCCGTAGGTCTGAGTCGGTCAATGCATGTAGTCGAATGTCCAATGTTGATAATGGTTAATCATAGGGATTAATATGCAACTATAGTGGTTAAACAACTACTATAGTTGGTGGTTTGAAACATTGTTTCTTTTCCCTAGTGATCGTTGACATATGGTTGGCTGACTAATGTTTTTCATAGGGGTTGAAACCACCAACCAGCTATAACCAGCTTAGAATTGTGTGCAACGGTTTAACGCCAGCATGTCATTCTATGCATCCAACTTGTTCCCATCAGCCATTAAGCATTGCAATGCCATCCGACGCCACGCGCGGCCACATCTGGACTTCTATTGCGACGCCTCCAGTTGATCTCCAACTTCATCCCATCCCTTGTGCCAGTGCAGTTGGTCTGGAATGATGGGGTGCCACGGTTTCTGTTTTTATGAAACGCACATCAGCAATTGGATCAAGAGGCATTAGCAGCAAACAGCAGCAAAAGGCTTACTAAGTCAAAATGTATATTTTGCGTTGGACTTTTACTGACGATTTTTGTGATTCTAAATCAAAAGAAAAATGACATTGCTGTTCCTCAAGCTGTGATTGAATAGTAAAAATGCCAAGGGGCCTGTTTTGCAAACATGCGCATTTTTTCTGCAACATCACTCTGAACATTTTCTCTTGGTGCAAAGTCTGCACAGTCTACTGGTTGTTGTCTAAGCATGTCAGGAGATTCCTTTGGATACATATGCTAGGTCCACAATGGCAGGGAGACACGAAATTCAATTGTACGAATAGTATCGAATAGTAATTAAGTTCAAAACGCATCCAAACATACCATGGGTCAGCAACACCTAAGCTCTCAAGAATCTGAGGTTTTTTCTTCATCTACATAGATTCGATTAGAACATCGAACGTTCAAGGTTGAGAATCTTTTTGTGAAGACTTCAGGAGGTTGAACCTTGAAGAGATGCGCACCGTGTATCACTGTGTCTAGTTTAAGGCTGTCTAAGATCTAGTGAGGCTACCGATGGGCACAGATGGCTACAGATTTTGAACCTACGCACTGGGCATTTCCGTAGCCCATGTGCTGGGCGTCGCCGGCGTGCCTCCGCCCAGAAAAGCCTCACGGAAGTGGCCGTCCTGGACGACAATCAACGGCAACGTCTCTGGGCCGGCGAGTCTGGTGATGAAACATGCTCGTTATGATAATGGTTCATCATGACAGGGTTTACTAATGACAGGACTACTGGTGATGGAAACCATTCAATGACAGGGTTTACTAATTTTGATAATGGTTAGTAGTGGTTAGTCATGATTAAGAATGACTATGAATGGTTAATATATTAATAACGGTTGATAATGGTTGATAGTGATTACGATGGTGAATGAAGGTTCGTAATGGTGAATGATAGATGAAATTCTCGTTAGTTTCACAATGATGCCACTTTTTTAGGGTTTGATAATGGTTGAGAATTTGAATTGGTGGTTTCATGATGCCCGAATGATTATACCGGGTTGGTGGTTTGATACTGGCTAGTAATTTTGACATATTTTCATAATCGTTGACCGTGGGAGAATAATAACCAACCACAATGGTGATAAATGTACAGCACATGGGAGTAGAGGTGTGATGTCACCAAGAAATCGTGATGTTATGTGTGTGATCCTGTGTGCATCTTTGATTTTCATGACGACGTTCTTGAGATATCACCGACCTTTGTTGTTTTGATCAGATGTGGATTTTGGATCAGTCGCAGCCAATGAAAGAGCAGGCCTTGGGCAAGGTGGTCAAACAGCAACAGCCAATCCTGAGCCAATCCTTCAGAAAAAGTTAAGGTTGGCGGGTTCCTTTGGAAGAGTTCAAAGGCAGGGGACAGATTTGCAGCGCCAGAACTGCCACAAACATCCAGTGCCATCTGCCAGCCTGGGAGGCCCGTCCCAAGCGGCCCTGGCCTTCCTGC
>VSDK01017506.1:654348-667937 GCA_009767595.1 Symbiodinium kawagutii | reverse complement strand
GCTGACACGTGGGGAGTTGGATATCATGAGCTTTGGCTGAACCGGGCGTCAGCTGCAGGGGCACGGCTTGGCGCAGCCTCAAAATGGCAGATGTGGCTGATTAATGATGTCGAACTATGGTTGAATAATGATATTAATAATGGATGGTTGACCATGGGTTTTCCTGAAACACCTCATGTATCACTTTGTTTCCGGAGGGACTGTGTTTCAATCAGCTAAGAATCTTCTCCGTATGACTCCGTACGAGGGGAAATTCATGATTTTCCCCCAGGTCATTTTTGGATGGTCCACATTTATCTATAGGAATGCACACACGCTCATATTGGATGGGCCGATGTGCATTTACATTTACGCATGCCATTTGATGCCCTGTGTGCCTGTGTGTATCATTATGCAAACTATTCTTACGTTTGCATTCTTTGGTAGTTAAACGCGCATCTCCAGTTTTGTGAACTTACATTTGTGCGTTTATTTGTGCATTCATCTGCACATGTAACAATATACCATGTGTTGATATGGGCTGGTAAACGCTTGCATACATTTGTGCGTATGTGCGTGTGATTGCACGTTTGGATCACATGATTCAAAAATGGCACTATACCATAATTAATTTCAGAGACATATAAAAATAAATGCATGTACATTGTACATAATATATAGAGATATGTGTGTGTGTGTGACATTTGCTTGTAAATGTGCACATCCACCTGCTTCTGCATGCGTGGCCAGGCAGCAGGCCTTGCCATTCGCTTGTCCGATTTGGTTTCTTTTACTGTTTGTTTGACTGTGGTGAAGGGATATTTTGTATCTGCTCAGAGATGTATGAGCTAGAGTTCATCAGGGCACATCATGGCAAAACAATTCTTGAGCAATCACATGCAATCAAGATATAATGCGTTGAGATGTGCATGTGTTGCTTGGCTTGACTGGACCAACAGTTTTGATCAGCGACCGTCGCCACATGCGACAGCTTTGTCTTGCTCCACAGTATCTGAAGGGAATCTGGATCCACAACTTCTCCCCAGCAAAATGCGTACATGAACACTCAACTTCTGGCGATGGAGAGAGAGATTCAACTTTAGGAACTTGGACAAATACGATGTGAACCAAGTTCCTAACGTGATAAGTAATAGTTTGTCCAAGTGATCTCAACCATGATACGCAAGACTTGTGAACTAGGATAAGTAATTTCAACCATGTGAACTAGATTTGTGGACATCCATGCGGCTGATCCTGTCATCGAGCTTACGTTGCCTGGTATGGCTTTGTCCACAAATGGTGTATCCCCAAGTCGCTGTTGTGGTTTCCCTCTTGGTAGTGGTGATCAACAGGTAGTTTTGCTCTTAACAAGGGCGAACCAAACAGCGGGCTTGTGATCCTACCGCCTTTGTGAGCTCGCTCGCTGGACAACTAGCCACAGCTCGCACGAAGGGCGGACGTCATGTCCTGCTGTGCCACGCGAACGACCATCGAGTCACCTGGCCCTGCACGGTGAGGCTTTGGTTCATGACGGTTACGCACCAAGCCATTGGGTAACCCATGGGCCCCACCAGAAACTGATCAGTTTACTAGGAAACCACTGGTTTTGGGGGTGCCACTATTTTGGCACATACCCCTTTGGCGGAGCACACACAGATTTGCACCCATGTAGTTGCGAAGCTGAACCTGGTTCATGTTTGGAATATGAATACGTGGGAATCACTGAATCACGGTTTTATTGTCTATGTTTAGTCCCAGCAATTTTGATGGATATGTAATATTTCCCCAGTTGCAAGCCCGTAGCAGGAGATCCATTATAAACCACCCCCAAAAAAATTTGGGAACACACCAGCTTCGACCAACCGGAGTGCAGCACACAGTTCCAGCTTCCAAAGCATCGGCCATTAGCCACTCTTGTTACTTAGTTTGGTGGTTTCACGTATGGCAGTGGGTCAATACCCCTGGTCCCCCCACCATTAACCATTGTTTTCCCTATTAATGTTGATGATTATCCACCAGTAGTTGGTTGAGTAATATTGTCCCACAGCCATATTGTTTTACATCATTTTCAAGCCCTAGGTTTTCGGGACGCTGCCAGCACTGCGGCAGCACTTGTTTCTTTTGTTGCGCGAGGTTGTTTCCCTTCCAAGAAGGTTTTCCCTGCTGATCATGACTGACTCGCGTATACGTGGCTTTTGGTTACGCGTCCAAATTTGGGATGATCACCTAATTGACTAGCATATCTTTGGGGGATGGGCTAGAACCACCAACTAGTGAGCCGAATCTGCTCACCATTGAAGCAGTCCGAATCTCACATTTTCTTCAGCTCCTCGCTGCCCTTAGGTTGGAGCCCATTTGGAAAGGTGGAGATCCACTGAAAGTTACTACGCTTGGTTGGGGCCTCAGAAGCGGCCGATGGAACAGCCACGTGGAGAGCCACATGAAAATGCTGGGAGCATGATGGCGAATGACCGGCAATAGGATGGTTAAATGTTGGCATTGCTTGTTTTCGATAAGTTGCTGTGGTAAGGGTTGATCATTCTTCATGTTCTGCCAGCTGATCGCTTAGGAGTGCCAAGCCAATACATGTCACTTGGCAGCGCTTGGTTCGTTGGCCATCCACATGAGTCGGAGAGGTCTCGTGAGGCTTCCCATGTTCTCATATTTTCTCCAGAGACCAGGACGACTCAGTTGAATTGGCATTGGCCAAGTGCAAGTGATACATGGCTATAACATGCTATAACCAATAATGATGGATAATAGGGAGAACAATGCTTAAGAGTGGGGGAACCAGGGGTACAGGGTTTTGACCCATTGCCACATTTGCTTGACTTTGTGCGTCCATGTGTTTAAAAGGCACATGCTGAGGTTTCTCAAAGTGGGGGTACCCCAAACATGGTTTTAGTACTGCTGTACATGATTAATAATTGATGATTTGGGGTTCCCCCGTTTTGAGAAACACCCATGTAGGCACCACGAAACCAAATATGGTCCGGCATTGATCCTAGAGAAACTTCTCAAGCGAGCAGCAGTAGCGGGAAGCTATCTTCATGTTTGCTGACGGCATGGGTCCACCTGTGGTGCTTACATTGTAGGGTGGCGTTTGGTTTGCCAAAGGTGTTTGACACAATTGGAGAAACAAGCCGAGAGATCGATGTTTTCGACAGGTGCCTGCACACATGGGAGTTATGTTCATCAAGCGAAATAATCAGTAGCAACCATAATCAAGCCCTAATCATGGCCTTCCACAATCAAACGTCATTAGTCACTACTGACGGGGACTTATCAACCACTATTTGCAGTCAACTGTCAACTGTCATCAATCAACCACCAGAAACGACCCTAGAATTTCTCGGCCATCAGTCATCATCAATTTTACAATCACCAATCAACCAGAAGAAACTGTCACGGACCATGACTAAGCATTATCGATCATCATGAACTACGGTTGATGACTTCTATTGATTGTCGACCATCCTTATCCATGATCAATCAGTAAACCATTCTTGCCCATCATTGGCCATCATTGACTGCTAGATTTACAATCATTCAGATAGTCAATCTTGCAGGTGCTGTGGTAGGGCCGATCCTCTGAGATGCCCCGGTAAAAAAAACCAGAGAGAGAGAGAGAGAGACTACATTCGTCAATTATTAACATTCTCACCTCTACATTTGGCTGTGGGTCAAGGGCCCCCGAACGTATCCCTGACTGCGCACACCAGTGACCCTGTACTAGTCGAGCTGTTGGGGTGGGTTCGGTACTGCCTAAGTGTTGCTTTGGTTGCTTGCGACCCATAGCCAAGCCACTGGGCTATATCCCATGTGCTTTCAGCAAATCAAAAAGAGTAATTCAGCATGAGGGTTAAGATTGATATGATTTGATAGGTGTTTAGACTTGATAGGCATAGACCTTTAGCAGGACCGTATCACGCTAATTTCTCGCGGGGCAACACACTGACAGAATTGTTTTTTTTTTTTTCTCGCAGGTTTTCTCACATTTTCTCACCGGTGGCATCCCTGAGACAAACGGAGACAAAGTGAGACAAATTGAGACAAATTGAGAAAGATTGAGACAAATTGAAAAAAAAACATATGAAGATAAAGATTGAGATAAAGATTGCAAAAAATTGAGAAGGATCGAGAAAGATTGAGACTATTGTTTGCATGATTTTGTTCATTTCAATTGATTTTAGTATTCGACCCCTTCATCCCCACTGAGAAAGATTGAGCAAGATTGAGAAAAGTTGAGATAATTGAAATAAATTGAGTTCAAATCTAAGCCTCATAAACCTATCAATTCTAAACCCCCACCCGGAAAGTTCAAAAAATCGTAAACTCTGATTACGATTGCTATCACCTATTATCAGCCAAGGACCAGCAAATTCATCATTATGAACCAGCTAGTTGGCTGCTGCCCACAATATTTGACTACGATGATCATAAGCGGATATACCATGAAATTCATATCTCTATCATTAAGCATCATGAGCCAGCAAATTATACAACTATCATCAATCATCATGAGCCAGCTAATTATACAACTATCATCAATCATCATGAGCCAGCTAATTATACAACTATCATCAATCATCATGAGCCAGCTGATTGTATGTCTTTCATTCACCCGCATCATCCATCAACCTATTGCCACTTATTAACCATCACCAGCTCACCATCATGAGATCAACCACCGAAACGCCTCGCAACGGCTACGCCACCGGGGGGGTCACGGGTCAGGGGCAGCGCCTCAGGAACGATGCGGAGTCCACCTTGGACGGCGCGCTGCTGGACACGACGCACATTGTGCACCTGAAAGGCGCGGCAGATCCGACGTGGGGAGGTGAAGTCGTGGGGAGCATGGCGTGGGGTGATGGCTCACCGCATAATGATACTATAATGAATGATGGTTAGAATGGTTAAAGAATAGTGGTTAAGAATACTATAGTGAGTCTACATAGTGGTTAAGAATGAGACTAGAATGATGACCGATGATCTTGATTAAGTTGGCGTATAGTGGTTTAGAATGGTTAATGGTGAAACCCAAGGCAAATGATACTATGATGAGGGTTAATGATGATTAACATGAGGTTCATAATGGTTAAGAATGGTACTATCTGGTAGGTTACTGATGGTAAATGAATGTAAATGATGGCTGAAAATGGTTCATTAGCTTGTCAAAAGTGCGTCATGAGCTGGTTAATGATGGCCAATACTGGGTGTATATGGGTATTATGATCACCCTTTCAAACAAGTTTGGGAAGTCAAGAACCACGGTTCTTAAGAGGTAAACCATCAATGTTTGGTAGATCTTCCAAGCCCAGGTTAGTTTAGCAGACGGAATGGGAAGTTAAGAAATATGAATGTGGGTCAATCAGCGGCTTGGTTGCAGAGCCGGTGTTTCAACATGCTTTTAAGGTGTGCTGGGGTTGTTTGCTGAAGTATGAGAGAGATGCGAACAGGATATTGGTATTATGCACACGGGGTTGGCCTTGCCACATTGGCTATTGGCAATGGCGGATAACCCTTGAGGATATTGTGTGATTCCAACATCGGCCACCAATTTTTGTCGGCCATCAGTGCTCAGTGCCACGGTATTCAGGGCCAACCACTGACGGTGGCAAAGTGTCCAGTTTCGATCTAGGCTTCAGCCTTTATGGACAAGCATTGGAGTCCGTAGTGGTGTCCACATTTTGCGGGTCATTTTCCAGTCAAATCCCAGTCCACTTGGCGCATGCCGGTGAAGGACCCCCCCCCCGCTCACGATCATGCTGCAAAACTGGTGGGGGAAGGTCTTGAAGAATCACAAAACATGGGTCCTTCTGACAAAAGTCCCCCGAAAGTTTGATGACCAATCCTTTCCCCCCAATACTAAATACATCAAAATACTACAAATACCCACTACTTCACTCATTCGTGCCCAGTCCCCATGCACCATTTGGGATGGCGGCTCACCAATGCACCGCCACGATTCCTGGCACTGATCGTGCAGGTGCATGGTGGAGAGATGTGCTACCAGAAGGTGACGTTGTACCTGTGGGTTGGTTGATGTTGGTTGTTACGGGGCATGCTGGTTGTTAGGAGATGTTAGGAGGCATGAAGCAATCAACTACTAGAGCTTGGAAACAACCAACATTAAGGGGTTTGCCTGTGAGGGATCTCATTTGGATTCATTTTGAATTCTCAAGTCTTTGTGGAGTTTTCCAGGATTCTTTTGGCCGGCCTATGTCTGCCTATGTTGGATACCTAGCGTTAGATATACTGACATTGATGCAGATTGCACACAAGTGAAGCAAGTCAGAGTGGCCCAGAAGTCCCTTCAAAACATGGACGGCTGTGGGCGCCTCCTCGCATGGACAGCGAAAATGAACCACCCAAATTGTCCTCCCAGTACTGTAGCTTCAAGCATCCAATATCATCCAAAACCATACTTTGTCATCCAAGATCATCTGATCACCCTTGGAAAATTGATCACCCATCCATACTTTATCATCCAATATCATCCAAAAACCACTTTCCAGGCGGGAAACTGCCTTGGAAGAGCGACATAGCGCCGCGCCAAGTGCCAGGTCGTTTGCATCTGAAAAATCCAACGCGGACCTACGAATGGAATCGAGAAGCTTACGACTTGCTGCTTGGCTATGGACCAATGGTGATTTCTAGCTGGTTAATGGTTAATAATGGGGGATAATAAGCAATAATACTAGGGGATATACCAACTATATGGCTATGGGTCAATATTAACCAACCAATTTCATGGAGGATTTCCACCAACAACACAAGGGAAAACAATGGTGAATGGTGGGGAACCAGGGGTACGAGGTTTTGACCCACTGCCACTTGGCCGTGCATGGCTTCCCCAATTTCATTCGGAAACACTTCCTCGGTTCGATGCGGCAACTGATGCATCGCGACTTTGGATCTTGCAACTGCGGATCTTTGGGTTATGTGATGCTAGATGCAATTTTGCATTTTTGCCATTAGTCATATTTGATCATTAACCATCATTTATCATTAGCCATCATTAATCATCATTAATTAAGCATCATTTACCAACATCAATCATCATCCAGAGTTGATGCTGAATGAGAAATCAGAACCCATACGAAGCCCGGGATCCGAGGTGGCATCGTCACTATGCATCTTGGATCTGAAGATCGATAGGTTTTTGGGTGATTGGAATTTGGGTCATTTTGCTTCTCCTTGGGTTCATGCCATCCTACCATCCAATTAGATGATATGGATTTTGTATGTTTCGCCATGGACGTGAGCAATGCTCCATGCTGGTGCCAATGTTGCAGTGCTCTTTTTGTTTTTGAGCCGTTCTAGAAGCTCGTGTGTACATCTCTAGCGGGGGACTTGTCATAAGGACTTGTGGCACAGCCTAATCATCCCTAATCCCTGGGGAGCTCGTGTAAGCATTTTTCGGAAATAAGGTTACCCTAAGCCGCAAGCCGTCCATTTTCCAACATGAATACCAAGCACTTCTAATTACATTTGTTTGGCGATATCCCCTATCATTAAGCATGACAAAGCCACCATGACAAAGCCATATGTCCATCAAGGTTTTTTCGGTCAGACTTGTGGATCGACCTTGGCCCCATCTTAGGACTCATTTGTGGCGATGCTGGAAGGGAGCCACAAACTCAGAACCGTTTTTTGCATGGACATTCGAAAGGTACAGAAATGATCCTTCCTAGGTCCCAGCTGGATATTTACCTGTCGTTTTCAACGGGTATAGACGATATAGAGATAAACATGCTAAACAATCATTCTGCCAACTTTGCATCATGATGAGTACTGATGATTCTACCCATTATTCTGCCCGCATCATGATGTATATGAATGATGATGTCATTGCCCCTACCACTCAAGATGCTCAGCGCAAGAGCCTGCGGGAATCATTGGCAATCTTTGAATCAGGAGGTTTCCACCTCACCCGTTGAGTGAGACAGCGGCACCGACGGCACCATCGGACCATCGATCGTTGTGAAGGTGTTGCGAAACGCCGAAACAGTGAGATGTCGCGAAGCGGTCCGAAAAAGGGCAGAACAGATGTGAACACCAACCTTCCACCGACTGCGACAGATGCACATAGGTACCAGTTCTGAAAGCCAAATTTTGGTTGTGCATTTTGTGGCGCGATTTGGCATCAACATTCCGAGATGATGACAGAGAAGGTATGATAGGCATGTGATCTGTGTATATCTCTACTATGCCCAGTCAGGAGGCAACTTGGATCAACGTGGATTCAAACATTGCCTCGGTATCACAGGTGCGATGATCCTGGACAGCGGTCGGGTGTTTCATGCTGCCCTTTTGGATCCAAGCTCCTACAGTTCCATCATGGTTCCGTCATAGTTTCATTGCCCCAACGTGGAACAACAGCTACACAGCAACGACGGCGATACAAACCGCATTGACCATAATCCCAGCCACGTGCCAAACACTTTGCCAGTAAAGCTACTGCCAAATGTTCAGCTGAGGCTCCAACTCAATGAGAGGAGCCAAACATGGCCAACCTGGCCATCATTTCCACATTCACCGTGGCGTCAATGCGGGCATAGAGCACCTTACAATGAAAAAATGCAGAAATGAACACATCTCAAACACGGGCAATTCACGCCTTGAGGCATAGAAATGCACAACAGCATCATGTTGGCAGCCTATGGGCAATTGAAGAGCCAATGACAGTGCAACTTTGATTCCGACCCTGTCAAGGCCAGCCTTGGACCAGAATTACGGTTCAACAGGGCACATGCCGAAAAATGCCATGAGAGATCCATTAATTGCTCCTCTGAATAAGCAAGAATAAACCAAGATAAACCAATACACATCAATAAGTAAACTGACCTTCAGACATCTCAAGATGAAACTAAAGCAATGCACATGAAGAGACTCAATAATAAGACTAAACTAGATCAATACACCTGAATAAAACTTGATAAACTCATCATGCAGCACCCCCCTTGGTAGCCAACGCCCAACAGGATAGCCAGGTAGCAACTCACCAGCGGCTGGTCGCCATGAACGGGCCATCGGCTCGGGCCTTGCGCGAGGCCAGACACGGCGTGGCTGAGACAGCCGAGTGATCATGGCAGGGAATTGATTGGCAAGGGTCAATAAATGATGGTTTGTAACGGTATAAATGATGGTTTATAGTGATCAATAAGTGTTACTATAATCATTATATGGATCAATAAATGATGGTTTACAATGGTTTTGATGGTAATAATATGTTATAATGGATTTTGGACGTTTATAGTTATAGTGCTTCATGATTAGCAAATGGTTAACAAGTGGTTAGCGATGGTGAAAAAATCTTTTATGATGATGCTGTATACTTGCATTTATGGTGAATATGAGGTTGTTCTAAAGAGTACTGATGGTTCATATGGCTAATGACGGCTTATAGCGGTCAATCGTTGATCCTAATGATGAATAGCAAGGGTTAAGTGTTCAGCAATATTAATCATCATGGTTAGTAGTGGGTGATAATGGTTGGAGAGAGATTCATAATGACTCATTATGTCACTGCCGAGGGTGGCGATTCATCGCCATATTGGTGGTGAAGAATCGCTATAGGTATTACTGGGACACGTCCCATGCATCGACCCGTTATGTGTCCACCATGCTTCACCAGGACAAATTCATGTTTCAGACCATGTTATGACTGTGATGTTGGCTAGCTGGTTAAGATAACCGCGGGTTGTTGTCATG
This sequence comes from Symbiodinium kawagutii, assembly GCA_009767595.1. NCBI lineage: Eukaryota > Dinophyceae > Suessiales > Symbiodiniaceae > Symbiodinium > Symbiodinium kawagutii. The sequence goes on along the minus strand of VSDK01017506.1, from coordinate 658,241 downwards.
GTTGACCTGTTTGGGTATGCAGCGCAGCCAGCCCTACCACCGTGCCAGGGCGGCATGGGTGGCTCCATCCCTTACAAGACTGGAGTCACGTGCGGGATCCTGGCGATGGGTCGCAGGGAGGTGACCCAGAGATCCCAACAGCTACGGTGAGTTGTTCAGGTCTAAGGGGATTTCCACCAAAGGCAACAGGGTCTTGACTAGCCTACTCAAATCACATCTAATGATGGGGAGGACATGGTGGGATATGATTCCATCTGTGAATCAAGTACCTGTGTGGAGGTGAACTGCTTTCTGTTGACTCGATAAGACTGGTGGTATTTGGTGTGTATTCCATTCTGTGCATGTGGAACGTCGTCGGCGTTGAATTTCAATACGGTTCACCCAATGGGTCTCAAGGTTCCTGGTCGAATGTTACATGGATATGCATGGATGGACGACCGATCTGCTTCCATGAGGATAGGTGGTGACTTTGAAATGGGCGGCCCAATGGCCAACAGGCAGCTGAGTAGGCCAGCGCAGGTGCGCACACAAAAAGCAAAACTATGGTATGCCCACGTCACACTAGGAACTAATGGTTACTAGTTATCTAGAAGTGGTTGCAAACCATTGCTAGTTAGCTATACAACCATTAACCATGATTTTGATTCCTCATGGCTGCTAATTTGCATTAATTAAGCATTTTCAAATCATCAGTGACCAGTAGCAACCATCATAAATTATTCTCCAACTTTTCAACCACTATCAACCATCATGATGACTAACAATTCTCAACCATTATCAAACCTGTCAATCAGTATCAACACATTCTTCGAGTGTCAAGTGGTACTTCTAGGACTCCAGGTGTGGGACCCTGCTCAGGCTGTACGTGAAGCCCAAAGATGGTGGCCCGGTTCCGAAGGAATGGCTGAGAAAAACCACCCTGCAGGTGGGGCCAAGTGGTGCCCTGCAATGAGGGGTTGAGGGATGCCGGGATGCCAAGGAGTTGAAGCTACACCCAGGGACCTCTTCTGTGGTTCATGTGAGCAATATCAATACAAGTGCGTATTTGCACAGATGCACATTTAAAGAGAAAGAGCAATAGATAGATGGATAGATGCATAGATACATACATACACATATTACTTTGTATATATATATATGCAAATATGTATCTCTACATTATTTGCCACAAGCATAAACAAGAGGCCAAGTCCCAGTTGCCAAATCTCCGGGCTGCGTTGCGTGGTTGGTGACGGTTCATGTCAGTGTCACCGCTGCCAGGCTCCCTTCGGTGATTTCGGACAGATCTTGAGAATCGATGTCTCCGAGCGAGGGCCTCAACGGTGGTGACAACGAGTCATCGACGTTGACCAAAGCTATGGAGATATGGAGCCACAACCAGGATGGGGTCACATGCTCTCAAGTAATCTAGCACGGCACTAGGATCACTAGGAAGTCAGGATGTATTATATGACTTTCTTCTCGAAACTTGGGGCATGTTGTTATATTATATGTTGTTGGCATATTCGGCTTATCATGAAGCATGCTGAAGTCATTTTTACTTGGAACGTTGAAGCAACCTGACCTGGCGCAACAAAGAGTGCCTCAAGCGCAGCATAGGAAAGCCTTCCCTGTGCAGTACATGTGCATATCCAATTGACAGAATTGTCCATCGCTTAACCCATTGATGTAGGAAGTGCAACAGAGGGAGCTCCAGTTCACGAGCAGTTCCAGGTGTTGGTGTCACAGATGGGTGGAAGAAGCAATGGCATCACCTAGCTAAACCAGGCACTGGAAGCGGATCCCTTCCTCTTTCCCCTCGGCCTGCATGTACAACACATATCGATGTAGATGATGAACATGTCCAAACATCATTTTTAAGGACCCGATGAAGAGCCCCACACAGTGATAAGCCAGCAGTTGGTCCAGGGCTGTTCCCAGTGTTGATGGCCGGCTGATCGGGCTCGCTGAGTCAGTAGAGGTGGAAAAACCCATGTCAAGCCACCATGTTCATGGCAAGAGAATGCTAGAGATTTGTCCACATGGCCGGTTTCTCAAGTGAATAGTTCCAAAGACATTGCAATGAATGTTTGATAAACCACTTTGAGAGTAATTATCCACCGGATTCGAATGCAAAATGCGTCAATGTGCACTCCGTTTAGGTGTAGAGAAATGCATCGCTTGCCGGTGATGAACTGATTCAGGATGGCTCAGGGCAACTATGGACAGGATGGGTTTGAAGCAGAAATTACGATCAGAGATATGTGGATCCGCGAGATTCGGCAATGCTCAGGACCCAGAGATGTGCTTACGTGGAGTACGAGGCCAGAGATGTCAGGGTAGCACATGGAGTGGTAACCGGCTTATTTGTTCAATAATGCCATTTTGGGTGATATCAAAAACTTGGGAAACACCGAATCGAGGTGTATTACTCCAGCTTTTCGCGAGAATCAGAACTGTTTGTAAGTTGGCGATTTGAACTGAAGCCAGCCCTTTGAGTTGGCATCAGAATTCCAAACTGAAACTTGTGAACAGTGTTGAATATCATCCTGGAACCATAATTTGATGACTGCCCTGCCCCGATTTTCAGAGGCCTCAGCCAGCTGCTCTTGGCAACCATTGGTGGTCAGTAATTTTGCAAGACACATTCAGCATGTTAGCTGTGCCGTTGCTGTGCATCGGCAAGTGGCGCCCTTAGATGTTCGATGTCGGGCCCCGTCCGAGGTCATAGCTGTATCAGTCAAGATGGTTGGCACACGATACATGACAACAAGCCGGGGACATGGCCCAGCTAAGTTACTAAGCTTGACACCTTCGAACCCAGATTTAACAAGCAAAATGCCAGGTTCATACTCAACCAAGGTGAGTCCCAGCCCCCCGAAACAGTCCCCAGGACAGCCGCGATGCTCAAGATGCAGCCAAAGATCTCAACGGGAGCAAGATTGCCGGGAAGGAGGTCAGGGTCAGGGGATCCCTGGATCTGGGCACTTGGAAACACTACTGACCTGCTACTGGTCCTTGCTGGTTGCCATTCCAGAGGTCAACTGCTGAGTCAGTCCTTGGCTCTCTGCGGGTTGTAGCGGCCGTGTTACGGCATGTTACGGCAGCATTGTCCTCCTGTGTTGCAGCTAGCTGAGCACATTCTCCAAATCCGAATCGAACAACATCGATTCGCTATTCTGTGAGCTTGGCTCACTACAAATCGGTAATAAAGGCTTGCAAAATCTTACCAAAAAATGGTAAAACTCCGACGTGCTCACAAAAATTAGGTGGACAGAGCCGGGAACAGAACAAACAATCACCTATTCACCATGTTTTTCTTTGCATCAGCCACTTGATTCCTTGCTATTAACCATTCATTGACCACTTCATTCCCTAAACTCAACCATTCATTGACCACTTCATTCATTCCCTTTTTCTGACCATCATTCACCAATTCATTCCCTATCATGTCCCATTCATTGACCCATGGCGTCTCCAGGTCTCAGTGGTTTTGGCCAGCGCAGCCAAGCGGATGGGCAGTGGCACCAGTGCTGCTCCAGCGGGGGAGCGTAGCGCTTCAGTGAGTAGGGAGTGGCTTAAGATGGTCAATAGTCACGTGAATTAGTTGATTTTTTGGGGTTGGATAAGAAGATGCGAACAGTGGTGAATGGTGGTCGATGACCGCGGAATGAGTGGTTAATCATTTTGGTTGGATGGGCACCTGATGGTTGGATAAGAATTACACAGGCATAGACCCCAGATAGAATATGGCTTTTGAACGCTTATTCCTCTGTTTTTTGTTCGGATTTTTTACCTGGCGTTCATGATCGGACACGGACAAGTTCGCTCCAATTTTGTTCACAACGGCAGCACCTGCCGACAGCACCTCGCACCCGCACCTGCCGACAGCACCGCAGACAGCAGCTGCAGGA
>VSDK01017506.1:621966-652523 GCA_009767595.1 Symbiodinium kawagutii | reverse complement strand
GACAGCACCTGCCGACAGCACCTGGCACCAGCACCTGGCACCAGCACCTTGCAGACAGCACCTGCAGACAGCACCTGGCCACACAGCACCTGCCAACAGCACCTGCCGACAGCACCTGCGGACAGCACCTGCCAACAGCACCTGCCGACAGCACCTGCGGACAGCACCTGCCAACAGCACCTGCCGACAGCACCTGGCACCAGCACCTGGCACACAGCACCTTCAGCCAGAAAGTTCGCCGACAGTGACCTGTTGTTTGGGAAGTAAGAACCCCTATAGCTTCCAGCTATCTGGGGAAAAAAATAGTGGGCTTATTATTGATAAATGACGAAGATCGGATGATTTGGGAGTACCTCTATGGCTTGAGAAACCACCATATATCAAAAAAAAATCTCCCAGATTTTTTCGTCAACCGACCAACCCAAGAAAATCACCAGCCAATCAAAACCCATGTGTTTCCCGAAGAAATTCCCATGGGTTTCCCATGGTTTTCCCAAAAAATATCATGATTTTCCCTTGGAAAATCCCATGGTTTCCCTCGAAACTCCCATGATTTCCCATAGTTCCCCCAGAAAATCCCCTAGTTTCCCTTCAAAATCCCATGATTTCCCATGATTTCCTTAGAGAATCCCATGGGTTCCCCTAGAAAATCCCCTGGTTTCCTTGGAAAATCTCCTGCTCGTTGGCCCCGTTCACTCCGGTCCTCCCATGGATCAAGGCGGGGCCTCCGAGCCGCGCCGTGGACCTGGAGCAGCGCGTGGCGGAGCTGGCCATGAAGCAACGGACACCCAGGGGCCACGGGCATGGCGAAACAGGGCGACGTGCCCCGTGGCCCATGGTTGGGTGGGATGCCTTGGTATCTCAAGGTGTTGAAGGAAGCGCAAGGGTATGGAGGATTTATTGCATTTTATCATGAGTTTTGTTCTTTTAGAATAAGATTTTGCTTATTATATGATATTTATATTTACTTATATTTTGCTATTAGATGCTATTACTTTTTTAGTTTTTTTAGATTAGATGATTTGATCCCCCCCTATGACTTGAGAACCCCCCCAATTCATTGCTGGTTGAATCAATTATGGTGATTGACGGCTGATTCATGGCTGATATGATATGATGAGCTGATGAATGGTCGGTTAACGGTCCTGCTTGGCCAAGACATTTCCTGGATGACGCAGCCGCAGCTCGTTTGGCGAGCGCTCGGTGCCCCAGAGGGCGTGTTGGGAACCACTCCAGGTCAGAGCTGGGCGCACAATGATTGGAGGTTCACGTGTTGGGGTGACATGGGACCGTTGATGGATCCCTGTTGACCATTGTTGACCATGATTTTGTCCCAGTTGTTTTCATTGAAGGCACGACAGCGTCATGTCGACAGCGTCGCATCGCGTCGCAGCCCCAGGTCTTTCAAGACAGAAGTCGTTTGGGCTGCGATTTGGTGCGGGACCTGCAGGAGTGCCCTGGTGGGCAGTCACGAGCCATTCGTAGCTGTCCATAGCTGTGTTTTGGGTGATCTGGCATGGCACGTAGCCAGGACCCGAGGGGCAGGGGATGGCGGGGATTTGTTCGTCTTTACGTGTTTGGTAAGATAAGATCAACCTTTTTGTTCGTCAACTGCTAGCATGTGCGATTTTGTTTGGTGCTATTTTTGCCCAAGTATGTTCATTAAAGTTATATTAATGTGTATAAACAGATTTTACACCGGAAGACACACACACACACACCCACATTCACACGCATATGCATAGATGTGCCATATGTTTATGTAAATATGTATGCAGCGTGTGCAGCGTGTACAATTGAGATTGCCAAAATGGAGCCAGAGGCCTAACTTCAAAATACCCACATCAACGATGGAAAAAAAGTCAAAGGTGTGGAACCGATGCCATAAGATGTGTTTTAGAAATTGGTTGCGGCTGCTTCGGGGTATATCTTGGGCATACCAAGCTTCCTGTTTGATTGGCGGGCCATATGTTGGAACCATCGAAAGCCTTACAAAGTTTGGCAGCAATATGCGGATTTCGACGAAAGGAAGGGACAGCTAGAGAAAGTCCAAACAGGGTGCACATTTCGTTGGCATTTGCAACTTGAGATCATTCACTACAAATTGAACTGATTAAAGTGGCAGGTGCTTTTAAACATCTTATATTTTCGAATATTTTCCCCAGCATTTCCAACAGGTTGGTTGGCTCATGTTGGTTCACTCCTCTTTTTCATAGGACTGGTCCAAGCCGGTTGGTTAGCCGCCACCCGCCGCTGTTTTTAGCTTGGCCAGGACCTGGACGAGCACCTGGGAGCTTCCAACAAGCCATCTGCCCTGGTGAGTATGAAGCTGTCCGAGCCCAGAAGCCCAGCAGGGACCCACCCAGGGACCCACCGGTCGCAGCTCCTCGCTGGGCCGCGGACGGTTGGATCGGAGCTGGGAAGGTCTCAGCACTGGAAGTCCCAGGGAGTTGAGCATAGGAACACACGAAGAAGAACTGGTGGTGATCGTAGGTGACTGGAAGTTTTCATGTCATGTGCGCGAGTGAGTGTGTGCGCTATTGCACGTTTGGTGTTTGTTGTGCTTACTTCAGTGATGACTGGACTATATGAGTAACATATATCGACTGATTTCGTGTGTGTTGTTTTTACATGCTTGTGTCTCAGGCATGAGCCTCAGGAGACACATTGAGCCATTCAAAGAGAAGAGCAGTTTGATCATTCAAAGTTGGGGGTCAGGCTGTGTCAGGCGATCTTTCCCTTGGAATGGATACAGCTCTATGTCATCCATCGGCTGCGGTGGTGATGTGTTGGCCATGCCAAGGCTCAGATCTGGGCGTCCGATAGGCGGACGCTGGCTGTTCTTTGGGATTTTTCTTACGGAAAAATCTGGGACTTTGGGACTTTGATGTTTGATGATGTTTGAGATGTGCATCAAAATCATCAAACAAATATTAGTTTTGAAGACTTCAAGCGCTGGGCTAGCTGCAAAAACATCGTCATATGAGGACTTTTTCTTCCAGGATGATGCAGAGAGAAGTGTCTTCCAAAACAACCAGGGATGCGTGATGCGCCAAGCCAGTTTGTAGATGGTTATAGAACAAAAATTGCATAGTGCGGTTACCATGGTTGTTGTGGTAGTACGCTGGCTGTGCATGTGATTAGCTGGTGCATGTTCATGTGTGCACATGGTGTGTCATTATGCACATAAGAGCAGTAGATACGCACATGTGCGTACATTCACATGCCTATGGCTTTGCACACTTACAAACATGAAGAGATCCAATGCAGATATTAAATCTACAACTTGCATTTGCTAATGTATTATCCACGGCATTGGCCAACCCATTTCTTTTGCAACTGACTTGATGATGACACTTGGTCAACGAAGCAACCCAACACCGCAGCCAAGACGCTCAAAGGTCTTGTGTAGTGGCATTCACTTCCCTAGCTGCCTCCAACCAGCAGGGCAAGCAAAACTACCTACCATCAGAACATGAATGACAAGCAAGTGAACCACCTTCTTCGTTTATCATCACTTTGCGGTCCTTGTGCGTTCCCCGGTCTGGACATAATCCGATTCTCCCGATCAATTGTGAGCAGGCCTATCAGCTTATCGTGTTTTCCGATTGTTTCCATAGCTCCGTTACCCCAACGCTTCAAGGACTTTCCTTAGCCTTTCAATGTCCAAAGTTGGAGGGTCCTTGATCGAAGACCACTTCAATCACCTTCAGATTCCACCGGAAAATCTGAACATTTTTGCCATCGCCCCTGGGCGCGGCAACGCAACGCTGTCATTTGTCATGGGCTGAGCCATGCCACCCAAAGGGAAGGCGAGAATGTCTGGGTGTCGCCTCGAAGCCCTGGTGCTGGTTGGTGCGGTTGATGGTTTTAGATGTTCTTTTGATGTTTTTTTTACATGTTCCCCAGGATTGACCCATGGTAGGTTGCTTGGTTGGCTGGTATCCCTATTTACCAATGGTAGAGGTTGCTTGGTCGGCTGGTATTTTTTTCAAAGGGTTGGAAACCACCAAATCACAGTTTTGACCGTGGCACCTACCGGGAGATGATGGCAATTTGTCATTCCTGCCAATATCCAATTCACTCGGACTTTGCATCTTGAACGTGCAACCTAGTCGAGCCATCGACATGATCGAAGTTGGAAGACCTGAGATTGAGATGAATAAATTGACATTTTGCAATGGCGCTTTTCCAGGCATCAGTTTGCCTGCTTGCCTTGTTTTACTAAAGTTCGAAACATTGCTGATTACCTATTGTGTAATGGTGTAAGTATGCATGTATGGATCCATAGTATTCAATCAATCTAAACCACCCACAACTTTATCACAAATTTCCCATCAAATAGCCGGAGCATGCTGCACGCCTGTTGTTTTCACCCCCCTGCTTCCACCCCAAAGTGCGTGTTGAAGCCTTTGCAACCGCTCCACTTTGAAGGGGGTTATCACTATGGACCCTCTATTAGGCAGAAAGGTGCATGGCATTCAGAACCGTGGGGATTTCCACAGAGTATCGTTTTGCTGACATTTGTGCGCATCATATGTCTGGGCCTATCAGCACAAGGGATGGGTACTACCCAGCGATCCCATTTGTAAGGGAAACTCAGCCAGGGAAACTACAAACAGCTTGAGAGGCCACCAATTTATGTCATATGATCCCATGATGATCCCATGGTATCCAAATATCTGATTCCCAGAAATGGTTGATGGGAAAATGGATCTGGGAAACCCTTACAATTGGTGGTTAAAACAAGGGCTTGCAACGTAGGTTTTCTTGACCTGATGCCTTTTGCAGCTGCGCTACCATAACGTCCTCACTTCACAAGGCGAAGGCGAAAGCAAAGGCGGAGGCGAAAGCAAAGGCGGAGGCCAAAGCGAAGGCTGGGTCCAATTCGGGCCTCGCTGTCATAGGCACCAGGCAAATCCATCACCAAAACTGAGAAGATTCAGTAGGACAATTGGAAATGCCCGAGAGTAGAGGCTGATGGACTCATTTCCTACCGGTCAAATGGCGATTTTGCCAACTCTCAAAGCTCAATTTCAATCATTTGAATAGTCTTTGGTCATCCTGGAGCAGAGAAGTCAGAATATGTTGGAATGCGGAATGATGTGTAGATGTGCAGGTTGATATAAATGCACATAGGCGCACGCATGCATATACACATGGGGAAGCACATATTGAATTCCCTTGGGTCGCGCACTCGTATGCAAACACTGAAGGCTGTTTTTAGATGTGCTATGCTCGACCATCAGGCTAGAGCACTTGCAGCTTGAACCAGTTGGTTTTGTAGTGACTTCCGACCCAAGAAGTGTCTGAACATCAATAGGATAAGCCAACATAAGTCAACCAATGTGGTCTCGGGGGTCATTGCCCAGTTTTTCAAGCTCCTTGGGTGGATGGTCTCATCCGGTGACAAGGATCTCCCTTTCTCCCCGGTGTTTAAAGCCCCTGGTGTTCAGCCTTGAAAAAGTGCCACCTTGGAAACGTGATCTTTGGGAACACCACCCAATTCTACATCACTATTCTGCATCACTTAAACTGCAATGATCAACGTAACCAATTCCATGGTCAGCCGTTCTGTATCCAAGACAGCCAGCGGCTCAACGTGTGCGAAGGCTCCGAAACCCAGCGACGCGCCGCCAAAGGTTCCTGGCAGCGGGGTGAAGGGACGAAGTTGGACTGCCTTGGGACTTCAGTCTTGCATCATGCTACCTTGGGTGCTTCTCAAAATTGGGAACCCCCAAAAAATGGTGGGTTATTATTTGATATTATTAGAAATGGTTAAGGAACTGGATTCCTGGATGATTTAGGGGGTCTCCTATTTGGAGAAACAACCACATGGGCATCATGTGAAATGTAGAACCAGGAGCGGAACTGGATAAGCACATCAAAGTGACTTGCAGAGACCTTTGTGATATTCCCGGTATTTTCAGATGCGTGGAAATCATTCTCATATAATGTGTTGGTCATTGCTGCCCGTTGAGGGAAACGTTTCGCTATTGATGAGCATTGATGATCATAGTTTGTTGCTGTTGCTTGTAACTACAGTAGTGGTTGAACATTGTTGATTGCCATTGGCAGATTATGGCAGATTAGAATTTTTGTAAATACAAAAGGATATTTGGTGAAAACTTGTCACTTGCATCGGGCGGAAGGATGGCAAAGGGTCCATCGACAGGTCCCAGAAATTTCATTTAAATGAATGGTCAGTCTATGTTTAGATCATGTGTTCCCTTCTGCAGTTTTAAAAGGTTGTTCATCTATTTGAATGTTGTGTGGGGGGCTGTGGCAAGTCCAGCCACGCATCAGGCTTTGTGGGCCCCACATCTTGATTGTGAAACTTCGTTAACGTGGGCTGACCGATGCCCCCCGTTCTAGAGCAAGGCTGAGGTGCATGTGCCTCTAGATCCGAGATGGGATTGGCATGCATTGGCGTCGCTACAGGTCCCATTTGAGGGCGCAGACAAAAAGTATCAGCCGGTATCAACTAATTATCAAAAAATGCTGTTGATTGTTGCATGGGTCATGTTCATCATCATTAGTGGGTTAATGTTGGTTATCAGCCACTATTTGGCATTGTTCGCCATAGGTCGTAGACACGTCAGCAACCAATGCCCGTTGACAAACCATTAATTACCATTGGTGCAGTCAGTATATACCCAGCATGCATAAAACGTGAACCGATCATCACTGGCCAGTGTTTTCAACCATCATTAACCGCTGGTGGTGGCCATTGTTCAGTTTCTAAAATCGTTAGCCAACCAACCCAAGATGTAACCATCGATCGTTATACATCCTTCACCAGGATGTAATCCATGATCTAATCACTATTATCACCAAAACTGCCGAACACCACTCGTCTAGACGTAATTGGCCAACAGTACTGATCACTGCTAGCCACTGAATTCATCATTTAATCATCTATTGGTTAACTTCTTGTCGATCGATATAAGTGGTTGATTAATGATTACCGATTCATTACAAACTAGTTGATTAAACAACAAATTCATTAGCAATTTAAGAAATTGATTAGCATTTGTTGATTAAAATTGATTGATTAAACAATGATTTTAAGAAATGACAATGAAATTATCATTCACCTCCAACGAGCCACCTGATACCACCTGACTCGGGGGGAATGTCATCAGCAGTGCCTGAGGCTGTTGCGCCGGCCACGCCGGAGGCCGCCCCGGGGGCCGGCGCCAGCGGGCTCTGGGGCGGCTGCAGTGCGGCAGCAGCGGGAGCAGGCGGTTGCTTGTGAGGAACGGAAGTAACATGCAACTCGTTCAGTTTAATCTACCAGGTAGATAAAAAATACATAGCTGACTTAGATTCAGCTAGTTTAAGTGCAAACTTGCTGTTCCGAGTTTGCATTGTTTTTACGCTTTTTTTTTTTGATGTTTAGTTGATTTTAGTTGTACCTGCTAGTGGGTACCCAACAAATTCGTCCTAGTTACCAGTGCAGAGCATATACTACCGGTCACAGTTTCACCGATTTCTTTTAATCATGAGTAGTTTTGTCGATAGTTGGGCTGATAAACTACATACTTCCAATTAGGATGCGATGGGAACTCTTGGACGTAATACTGCCACCAGGAATGGACAGCAGCTGCCAGAATTGTTCCACCTATGGAAATTCAAAGTTGCGAGGGCTGGATGATTGCTGACAACGGCTACCACCGCACCTATGAATCAGTAATGTTTAATGCTGGTTGCTAACCAACCAATCAACTTATGATGCTTGATAATGGTTGATCATAGTTGACAATGGGTTTTGGACTAACATTGGAATTTTCCACGGGCTCTAGAGATTTCGGGGAATGGGGCAGCGTGACTGGATCTGGTATATTTTTTCACCTGAAGTAGCTATCGGACAGCTGCATGAGTCACCCGCCTGGGTGCGGCAGTCCAATTGCTTTCTAGCATGAGCAATCCCAATGGTCCCCTGGTGATGATTGTTCCTGGGATGGTTGGGGGCCTCACACCGCAGGCGGCTGCAGCCCAAGAGCCTGAGGAACCCAGGAGCAGAAAGGGCTGACAACAACAGGTATGTGTTAGAAATCTTTTCATAATATTTAGTGATGATACAAGATAATATCATTGATTCATACTAATAAGAATGATGGCAATGATAGCGTGTACTTGAGGATGTAAGTACGGGTTTGTGCGTGCGTGCGTGCGTGCATCTTTGAGTAGCATATCTCCATGAATCTCTTCCCATCCTGTCAGAAAAGACTTGGAAACACAAGCCACCTTCAGTCCTAGAAAGGACGACTTGGTGATTTACCAACTGAAATATCGGGGGCTTGTAATTGTGGATTTTTCATCGAAGATGATGAAATTGGTGTAGTGGTAGACCCGTAAGCCTATTTGTTTTAGGTCAGCTATGACCGTGACAATCAGATGCATACGCCTGCATTCACATTTGTACACGCACGGGATGCGTACGGTCATGCTTGTACAGACACAGTGACGCAGAAATATTTTACGCACATACATTTATTGTATAGATACGTACATTTACATCAACACGTGTATTTACCTTTTATTTATTTAGATGCATACGCATGCATATGTGCAAGATACATGTCTGAAAAACTGCTCATCAGGACAGAGCCTGAGTCCACACCTCCCGATGAGACTCCAGCGGAGGAGAAGCCGGACACCCAGTGGCAGGTCCGCGGCCCTTGACCGCTTGATGTCTTGTTTTCGTTGTGCAAGGCCCTGCAGGCAGCATGACCCATGGTAGACAAAGCCTAAGCTTCAATGGGTGATGCTGATTTGTAAATCGGTGTGCCTAGTTTCAGATCCTTCAGATTTTGACCTATCCATGTTTGATAATTGTTGGTGGTCACGCACATGTACGGGCTTGGCCATCGAACAAATGTTTGCGGGGGTAGACTGGGGCGGTCTCAGAATCCCTGGGGAACTCCATTCCAACTCAAGAGAACGAGATCAGATCCTAGAACGGTCGAAGCTCCAAACATGCCAGTGAAATGACTGTGTTTCATGGTATGAACCAACCACCCCACCCACAGTTTGATTGCTGGTGATTCACCTGGAGCTGTTAGAGTGGAGCAGCTCCTCCCGAAAGCATTACCAACTATCAGCATCCACTGAATTCAACTGGTGGTTTCTCAAAAAAAGGGGACCCAAACAGGGAGAGATCATACAACCGATGATGTGGGGGGTCCCGGGGGTCCCCTATTCTGAGAAATGCCCAAGTGTTATGTGCTTCCTACTGACAGACATCCCAACGGTCGCGAGATACCCACGGACCCCAAGGTCCAAGGACTCTGTGGAGGTGGACTTAACGACCATCCCGGATCCCTGGACCGAGGTGTCAAGCGAGGGTGGGGGGGTGCGCGTCACCGCGAGCTTGGCCAGCCACTACAACAGCATGTTCTTAGCAGCTTGTTGGATCCTGGTTGGGCTTGATATCTTTAAAAATTATTAGGGACCATGATCCCTGGTCAGACTTGGGTCATTGAAGACTGATGCAAGTCTACTTTTTGTGTACTGGTCAATGGCTTCTAGCTACAAGATCCATGGCCAATGGCAGCCAAGGGCGCCATGCGGGTGCACAGGTGTCGGATGAGACTGCCATGGCTCGAATCAAAGAAGAAGACTGGGAGGTGATCGAGGCTCCGGGCGGAGACGCCAGGGCTCAAAGCAATTGGCTCTTTCATTCATCACTGGTTGGTGGTTTCAAAAATGGGTTGTGACCATTAATTATGGTTGATAAAAAGGATTAATATGGATTAATAAGCAACTAGAGTGGTTTGAAAAATAGTGGTTGGTGGTTTGATTCACATTTTGGTCCTTTTCCCTAGTAGTTATTACCAAATGGTTGGTTGATAAGCATATTTTTCATAGGGGTGGTTCAACCACCAGCCAGATCACCTTGGGGCCTGCCCATTTTGGCACTTTGTGATCCACTTGTGATCCTAATTTCCATGCTGTGATCAAATGATGGGGGCCCAATGATCATCAAATTTCATGAATCCCTATGTTGGGAAATCATCATCATTTTGTTCAGTTCATTTAATCATGAAATCCCGTGTTTGATCATTTTCCAATGTAGGAAATCCCTGGAAACATCCAACCACTAGCCTCCGGCTAGCCTCCTGAGACGGTGCTAGACAGAGAGATCCAACCAGGGGAAGGACAAAAAATCCTCACGACAACTTGAAACCTTGTGGTCAACTTATCAGATGGAAAAAATTGCATGTAGAAGATGCGCCTGGCTTACTTCCAACTTCGGCACGCAAGGACCGCACAACCCAAGGGACCAGCGGGATCCCGTGCTTTAGCAACTTTCTGTTCCCGTTCTATTTCAGCAATGCATGCTCCCACTCAAAGATGTATGTGTGATTATTACATTTGTGCACTAGGAATCTCTGGTGCCTCCAAACAGTGCCCAACCTTCAGGACGCCATTGACTGAGGTTTCAGAGACTTTTGGGCTTCTAGGGCAGTGCTCGCAAGAATTGATTCCGCACCGGGCAGTAGTCGGTCCTGGTGCATGGTGTTTTCTAAGGATCAAATGGTTATGTTTCTTGAACTGTTCATTCACAGCATCATTTTCAATTGGAAGATCGCTATTCATGGTTTGAACCGTAACCACGTTTTATCGCTACCCAGTTTCCTCCCAGTTTCACCCAGTTGGGAGGCTGAAAGTGAAGCCACAGCAGTGGCGCAGCTCAATGCCAAAGACGCAGAGCTCCAGAAATTTCGGCCCAATGACACTCAGTGCCCTGGCTCCAGCCCTGGTTGTTTTGGTGGCTTGTTTTTTGCAAGTTCCACCCCTTACCCCCTGCTGTTAATCCTGCTGTTGCTTCAACTTCTCGCTGTTGATATCTTGATTGTTGTCGCAAGTTCTTGCTGTTGCAAGTTGTTGCTTCTTCTTGTAGTTTCTTCTTGTTGCTTCTGAGCCACCTTTTCCGCCTGCGCTTCGGCAAGAGGGTCTGAAAAATCAACTTCATTCTTGCTGTTGATTCTAGTTGTAAGTTGTTGTAAGTTGCTGCTTGTTGTCAGCTTCTAAGGCGCCAGTGGCTGGTGGCCGCCGACCTCTCGGAGAATCAGCTGAGCAACGTCCAGTGCTTGGGAGGACCCATGCCACTTGGCGATCCATGCCCTGAAGGGTCCACGGATCCCAACAAACCATCCAGGACACCATCCAAGGGACCAACCAAGGGACCATCCAAGACCCCAAAAGGCTTCCGGCATCTTCCAGCCCAAGGTGATGCTTCCGTTTTACAGCTACACCATAATCCTTCTTGATTCATACCTTTGCAGGATGGATGCGGAATAGCCACAGTCCAGAGAAGGAAGCCTGAAGCCGTGGAGGGGGGTGGGCATGAATTGTCACGATGATATACTTTTTCTAGGGCTTCAACCACCATCCCAAAGACCTGCTTGCAGCTGCTGGAGATAACTACGACTAAATCGCACAACTGGCGTTACAACATATTCCGATCATGCATGTAGCTTTGCATTCGATTCATGAGCTGGAATGGAGGCAGGGAAACCATGGCAGACAACAATTTGGGCCCACAAATATTGACAGACTGCAATTGATGATTGAAAGCTAGGCTGAGAAAGACTGGATTGTATGGAAAGATGAGAAGATGAACTTAAGCACATCAATGTGGCACAGCCTGGGGGCCATTTCCCGGTCGATGGGACCCATGACCCACCCTCTGTAGCTGAGGTGGTTAAGACATCTCAATCTGGGCATGAACCCCATGGAGTCCTTTGACGGCTTGAGCAGCGCATTTCCAAGGCAAGGTTGTGGACATGATCCGTGACATGATCCATGTCTGTCAGTGGTTGCAGCCCAACAGGGATCGGTACCAAGCATTAATCAATCATGAACCGACTCTTCATCAACAAATTAACCAACCACATCCAACCACTCTTGAATTTTTTGACGTCAACTCGCCTAAAGCACCGGGTGTCTACCAGTTGGTCGCTGGGTCAGGTAGCCGGCCGCCCAACATGGTGCCCTTCAGCCAGGCTGTTGATGCTGGACGTGAGCTTCATTGAGCTGCCCTCGGTGGATGGAGTCTGGCAAGCCTTGGCCCAGCTGCCTAGGCGCAGCGCTGAGGGGCTGGTGAAGGAAGGCTTGAGGGTGGTATGAATAGCAGGGAATATGTGGGGAAGCTGTGGGGGATGTCCAGGGAATATCTGGAAAATGTCTGGGGAATATGTAGGTGTCTTTGAATGCTGGTTTCCGGTGGTTTTTTTCAACGATTCAGAGCCTACAGCCTGGCGTTCCCCTCGCTTGGGGCAGTAGCTCGATACATTCTTGCCGGGGAATCGTGTTTGATTATTGCTTCGGCTCCGTCTTTGACACAAGATGTGGCAAGCTTCATTGTTGGCGTGATATCATCCTCCTCCTCCTCGTCATCATCTGGTGTTGCTTTTGATCTGGAGCGGGACCTGGCAGTTCCGCACCGAAGGCTGCAGCGATTGGTGGCCGAAGGCTGCAGCATTTGCAGCTTCGAAGATCTGGTGGAACTGCCCGCCCTGAAGACCTTGGACCCTGGGGCTGCACGACGGGGCCATCCAGGGGGTCCCAGGGGCCGCTTGAAGGTATCAATTGATGGTAGGAAGCTACATCAAACTACCCTTCCTTGGAGGTTTTGAGTACTTGCATCCACTTTTCACCCAAAACCAAGTTCCAGGCTTCACCTGTTGTGCTTCTGGATTTGGGGATTCAGGTGGTGGCATCACTTCGAACCGACTCATGAAAGCCCGGGGTCGGATCCTGATCCGAGAATAAGTTACCCTCTTTGCATGCTGCAAACTTTACGTATCCCGAAGCTTTCATTGATTTCGTTTTAGGTTTCAGTGATGCTGTTGAAGCAATTCACGGCAACATGCGGCACCACAACTCCGGCACAGTCTGGGCAGCGCCAGGAAGTGAACGACAATGCGCGGCACCCAGTCGGTCAGGAGTCTTGAGCTCCAAGCGGGACATGCTTGAAAGATGGTGGGAGATGGTGGGATTACAATGGATTAAAATTATATTTACATCTATATCTATATAACTTGAAATAAATTAAATATGCTACACCGAACCCGGGGGTAAAGAACACATGCATCCATTTCTTTTCCCCACAAGTGTTTTTCGGCTCAGCTCCGGATGCGGTGCGACATTTGTGGGGTGTTTGCTGGCTCCCCCACTTGTCCCTCGTGTCGGGCAGTGAGCCGGATTGGCAGTCTCTTGCGGTCTGGGTTGCTCAAGGTCCAGCAAGAGGACCGGGTGGTGACTGTGCTGAGGGGGGCAGCTGGGGAACTCAGTGACCTAGCTGAATCATCTCAGCCCCCAAAGTCGCCTGAGCGGCCGCCAAGAGGCAAGGAGGAAACAAAGGGGCTCCCCTCCGGCCCAGGAATAGCTCCTAAGCCTTCAGGAGCTGGAACAGAGGAGAGTGAAGAGTACTACTCCTACTCCGAAGGCGAGGTCGAAGCAGAGGACGCCAAGGCAGACAGCAAGAAGGTCGCCCCATCGAGCAGTGAGAAGAAGCCCACGCCTCCAAAGGGTCCACCACCGAAGAGGCCAGCAGAGGAGAAGGAGCCAGCAAGAAGAGACAAGCCCCGAGGAAGAGAAGCAGAGGAAGCGGCTAAGAGGAGAGCCGGACCAGGACGCTTAGGAGCTCCTTTGGGATTGACGCCATTGACGCCTACGGCCAAGGCATCGTCCAGGGATCAGCCGGCTCGGAAGTTCGTCAAGAGCGGCGATCGCACGGGAGAAGCTCCGGTAGCAGCTCCCAAGGAAGAGGCAAGGAAGGACGAACCAAGAGAGCGAGAAGGTGAGAAGTACGAAGAGGTCAAAGTCGAAGAAGAGCCTGGGGCACCAGGAGCCCGGGAAAGAAGCCATTCAACAGAGGACAGGTCGCCGATTGAGAGGAGACGGCACAAGAAGAAGCGTGCCAGAGGAACCAAGGGAAGAAAGAGAAGGACCCGAGGAAGAGACTATCAGCCCCACAGGAGGGCTGAGAGACGAGGGCATCAGCAATGGCGCCAAAGATGAAAGCAAAAGCAAAGCCTGGACCGAAGAGGGCAGCAATGAGAAGGCCAGGAGCAGCAATTCCTTTGGCAGCTCCTGCACCCCGGATCAGGAGGCCGGCGGCAGCTCATCCTCCTGGAGACCCATGGGAGGATGGAAGCGAAGTCCGACTGGGAGACCTGAAGGTGGAGCAGGTCCCCGTTGGATCATACTTGGTTGCCACGGAGGCCGATTACTGTGGGGAAAAGACCAAGATCGCAGGTCAGATCATGAAAGTCGAGCTGGAGGCAAGCGGCACCTGGCTGGCCATGAGGTTGACGGGGTCGACTTCAGAAGGGATCTTGAAGATCCACACTGCACAGCCGAGGAACAACTTTCGGGTGCACCTCTGTCCGGTGGATTGCACCCAGATAGAAAGTGGGGAGCAGCTGGTGCATGCTCTCAAAGGCCGCAAGAAGAAAGCGGTCGGCGAAGAGGACTGGGTTACGAGCCTGGAAGCTGTGAGTCCAGCAGTGGCGTTGGGCGAGGAAGACCAGCTGGCTTCGTTGAGGGCTCGGGCAGCCGGGTTGGCTCCCAGGTTGGATGCAGCAGAGGTCGCCAGAGAAAGAGGTCCAGGAAGACCCGAGGACAAGAAGGAGGAAGCCAGCAGCGAAGGCAAGTCGAAGAAGAAGAAGCGAAAGAAGAAGGAGAAAAAATCCAAAGGAAAGGAAGACGAAGACGATGCCTCTCTCGTGAACGGGAGGCATCCAGTGCGGGCATCCAAGAAGAGCCTTGCCACCTTGTTCGCAGGGACGGCCATGGATCCAAGCCAGAAGACTCGAAAGAGAGTTTTGAGGAAGGCTCAAAAGTTTGCGGAAAGGAAGTCTTCGAAGAGGAAGAAGAGCAAGTCCAGTGGCGATTCAGGGTCGTCGACCAGCGAGAGCAGTGGCGAGAGGGACGCTCTGGAAGGAGTGTTCACAGAGGCGAAAAAAGCCCGCTCGATAGCAGAGAGATACCCAGGCGCTCTAGCTTGGGAGACCCTCTCGGCGATGCGGCGCTCCTTGCTGCATACAACAGGCGAGGAAGAGACGGAGGCCATGGTACGGCCCACAGCACTCCTGTACTACAGGTACCAGCTTGCCAACAGGGTGAGTGGACCCCAAAGCAGGGAAATGGTGAACCTTGCAACGGCGATCGACCACCTATTGCGTGGTCAGCCGGCGCAGTGCTTGGACGTACTGTGCCAACGGCTGAAAGCGCAAGAAGCTGGAGTGCAAGGAGTGCACTGGGCCATAGGCCAACAACTCGAGATACCAGAGCCCGGGTCCTCTTCACTGGCGGCAAGGCCAGAGATCGAAGCAGCTCAACGAGAGAGCTACGCCGACAGCAAGACGCAATGGTACAGCCAGAAGGGAGGAGGAAAGAAAGGAGAGGGCCGGGGCAAGGGCAAAGGAGGCAAGAGCGAGAAGGGCGACAACCAGAAGGGCGATCGGAAGAAAGGCGATGGGAAGACCGCCGAGAAGAAGTGAAGATGTCCTTGGAAGATGAAGGACGAGCAAGGGGTGCAACTTCAGCAGAAGATGGTGGATTGGTCGCTCCTATGGGAGTTTCAGGAGCTGGCCACAAATTCGAAGCAACTTTTAGCCATGAGTCGCCTAGGCATGGGCCAGGTGATTCCCAGGCGGTTGCGTTAGCGCCCCTGGTGGGTGGTCAACCGAATGGTGGACCTTGCCTGCCTAGTGGCTGCTTTTCTCCTTTTCCTGCCTGGAGGGCAGATGGATTTTCCGCAGATGAGTCGAAGCCAGAGGACGTCATCACCACTCAGAACGAACGAGTGGATTCGAGGCACGGAAAAAAGAACGACGGTGACTTGGTCGGGTGCACCTTGATGGGGTTGGGTCCAAGGATTGTCCAAGGGTTGCTAGAGGCTTTCCCACTCCGCAGCAAGACCATGGGTGAGGTGAAGGAGAGTTTACTTTTTCCCTTACCTACCTCTAGCACTTCCCTCCTTCGAGCTTTCCCGGACTTAGCCCCCCTTAAAGTTACCTGGCTCTCTGGAATCTGCATGGCTTTGAATTCAATCTATGGTTGCAATCTTTTTTGTGAGCGGGATGTGAATGATGTGACTGGCGAGTGTCTTAAGTTGATCCTGGTGGATGTTGAACGATGGAACTCCTTGACTGGTGTCTTGGAAAGGTTTGACTGGGATAGTTTTTTCAATACCCGTGGGATTGACTACAAGGGTGACGAGGTGAAGAATGCAATGACCTTTTGCTGGAGTAACATACAGCCAGCCTTGCCAGCGGAGATAGGTAGGGTCCCCCTGAGGGAGGTCTGCACTCTGGGTGCGCGCCACTATGTGGACAACTTTGACTCCTTTGTTCGGGATGCAAAGGATTGCTCCCTGAAGAAGGCCCCAAGAGTCATGGTCCGTGACAGTGATTGGCCTGAGGTGTGCAGAGGGTTGGTTGCAAGTGGACTTTGCACCATGTTACCTCGCGAAGAAGTCTATGACACTGGTGAAGGTCTGCTACTTAACGGCCTCTTTGGTGTTACCAAAGATGAGTGGGTCAACGGAGTGGAGGTGTTCCGGTTGATTATGAATTTAATCCCGTTGAACGCTCTCTGTTGTCCTCTTCAAGGGGACATCGAAACATTGCCAATGTGGTCAATGATGAACACCTTTTTTCTGCAGCCCAGTGAACAACTGTTGATTAGCAGCGAGGATGTCCGTTGCTTCTTTTATACCATGTCAGTACCTACTGCTTGGTGGAAGTACCTTGCGTTCAACAAAGTTGTTCCCCAGGAGTGCCTTCCACCCGACCTGGCTGGTCAGGAGGTGTACCTTGCTTCCAAGGTGCTCCCCATGGGATTTGCAAACAGCGTCAGCTTGGCGCAGCATGTTCATCGCAACTTGGCCCTTTGGAGTGGGTCTCAGGATGACGATGTCAACAGAGCTGAAGAGGAGATCCGGAAGGATCGCCCCACTCCTGTCAGTAACAGGAGTTGGCGCATTTACCTGGACAACTATGACCTCTTAGAGAAGGTGTCTGGGGTACTTGAGGATGCTGGGGATGGAAGCCTAGCTCCTGCAGTCAGTGCTCTTCGACAGGAATATGAACGTTGGCAAGTGCCCCGCAACATGAAGAAGGCCGTTGCTAGGAGTACACAGGCCGAGGTTCAAGGAGCCCAAGTGGATGGCAAGCTGGGTGTTGCATACCCACGGGAGGCCAAGCTCCTACGTTATGCAGGAGCTACCTTGAGGGTGCTTTCACAGCACAAGGTCTCCCAGAAGCAGATGCAGGTGGTCTGTGGTGGACTGGTCTATGTGGCCACCTTCCGTCGTCAGCTTTTAGGCACCTTGAATGCCGTTTGGAAATTCATCGAAAGCTTCAATCACTGTCAAGAACATTTTCAACGCCTGCCTCCTGAGTGCAAGTTGGAGCTGTCGCGGTTCCTGTGTTGCTTACCCTTGGCCAAGTTGGATTTCCGAGTAGGACTTCACCCTCAAGTGAGTTGCAGCGATGCCTCCACTTCAGGGGGAGGCGTCTGCATTTCCAAAGGGACTTCACTCATGGGGATGATTGCAGCACAAGGGAAGCTCCGAGGGCAGGTTCCGGAGCAGCGATCAGAGCATCGTGTACTTTCAATCGGACTGTTTGATGGTATCGGGGCCTTGAGAGTGGCGCTGGATGCTCTTGGGTTGAGCTCCATCGGCCATATATCAGTGGAAAAGGATGGCAAGGGCCGTCGTGTGGTCGAGTCCCACTTTGCCGACTCTCTTCACTATGAGGATGTCAAGGATATCACTGAGGAGGAAGTGCACTCTTGGCAAGGGAGGTTTTCTCAGGCTTCAATTGTCGTCATTGGAGCAGGGCCTCCCTGCCAGGGAGTTAGTGGACTTAACGTGGACCGCCTGGGTGCACTCAAAGACCAACGCTCCAACCTTTTTCAACACGTCTCAAGGATCCGTGGCATCGTGACGACGACCAACAGGTGATGAGTTCAGACTTTGGGTGCAGTCCTTGGAAGTGTGATGCTGGTGGTATCAGCTGGTGCAATAGGCCACGGTTGTACTGGATCACCTGGGGCCTTTCAGAGCAGGAGGGCGTGGAGTTGGTTGAGCCGTCCAATGGTATACCTGGAGAAGTAAAGCTTTGGGCATGGCAAGACCTGGAGGACGTCTGCCAAGAAGGATGGACGAAAGTGGACCCATCCCGTCCGTTTCCAACCTTTACAACAAGCCGACCGCGTGCCTCGCCGGGCAGGCGCCCTGCTGGGGTAGGCTCCTGTGATCAAGAAGAGCTTGATCGTTGGGCGGCGGACTCCTTCCGCTTTCCTCCTTATCAGTACAGGCGATGCCACTGTCTGATCAACGCCAAGGAAGAGGTCAGACTGCCAACCATTGCCGAGAAGGAGGTCATGTTGGGATTTCCAGTGGGGTATACAGCCCACTGCCTGCCTAAGGGTCAGCAGCGTGGAGTTGAATACCAGGATGCGAGGCATTCGCTCCTTGGAAACTCGTGGTCTGTACCAGTGGTCACCTGGTTACTGGGCCAATTGTTCCATCCTTTGGGACTTTGTCCTTTGTTTACTCCACAGGTCGTTGTTGACCAAATGAAAGCTGGGAATCAGGTTCTCCTTCAGTCCCGTCTTTGGCGGATGCCGTTGAGACCACTCCGGGGTCACTGCACAGATATGAGTCAAGAATTGGTGAACAAACTCTCTCATGTCGTGAGTATCAGGGGGGAAGACGTGATGCTGAACGCGCCTTCTCAACAACAGGTCAAGTACCAACGACTGCGTTGCTCAATCCCCGCCAGGTTGTGGCGCTGGCGAGTGGTGACCGGGTGGAGTTGGAAGACTCCCCGGGAGCATATCAACAGCTTGGAATTAAGGGCTATCCTCACAACTGTCAAATATAGGATCGAGAAGAAGCAGCTCCGTCACAGGAGGTTCTTGCATTTAACGGACTCTATGGTCTGTATGCATGTGCTGGCCCGTGGAAGGTCAAGCAGTCGGAAGCTGCGCTCGGTGTTGTCTCGCATAAACGCTCTATTGCTGGTAAGTTCTTGTCATGCCCTGCTAGGGTATGTCAACACCAAGGACAACCCAGCCGATGCCCCCAGCCGGTGGGGCAGGCGGGTTCGTACAAAGTTCCGCAATGCCTAAGAGGGTCCTCGAAGCGAACACAGCAGCAGAGCGTGCACAACAACGTCGACGTCTCGGATCCTTACGCAGTTTGACAGTTCAGCCCGCAACCAAAGCCCGATACAACCAAGCAGTCGATAAGTTTTTGGCCTTTTTGAACCTCAACAAAGTCACCCTTCCTAAGAACCGCGATCACCTGGATGCCTTGGTCTGTGAATACCTTGAGCATTTATGGGCCACAGGAGCAGGGCGTGCTCTTGCAAGTGACTCAGTGGCTGGTCTGCAAGATGCAGATGCGAAGCTGCGAGGACACCTCCCAGGTAGCTGGAGGTTGTTGAAGACCTGGGCCATTAATGAGATACCTAATCGGGCTCCCCCGATGCCGGTACATGTGCTTCATGCTCTGGTTGGATGGGCTTTGTTCCACCAGCATGTCACATTTGCTGTCTCATTAATTTTGGGCTTTTACGGTATGCTTCGCACTGGCGAAATCCTTGGCTTACGCAGCCATCACTTGTCCACTGAGGACACTCACCAACGTGTCGTGGTCTCCCTTGGCTTGACCAAAGGTGGGAAGCGACAAGGTGCTGCTGAATCCGTGGTTATCGGATATGACATTGCAGTTGCTTTTCTTAAAAAATGGAAACTCCGAGCATCTGCGTCAACTCCTTTTGCCACTTCTGCTGGAAAGTGGAGGAAGCTCTTTTCAGAGGGATTGCTTGCACTGAAGTTGGAAGAATTCGGCTTCAGGCCCTATTCCCTTCGGAGAGGGGGGGCCACATGGTGGTTTGGAAAACACCACAGTCTAGACCGAATTTTAATCCAGGGACGCTGGTCAGCTCCCAAGACCGCTCGCATATATATCAACGAGGGGTTGGCCATTTTGGCGGAGCTTCAGCTCCCCCCCTCCCTTCCCGCTTTGCAACCGTACCTGCATGTTTTTTCTCAGTTTCACTCCAAGCCTACCTTCCAAACACTTGAGCCTCCTGTCGGAAGTACAGGGGGACGTGGAAGAGGCAAAACCAAGTCTAAGAAATCAAAGAAATGAAGGAAACGTTTCCTCTATGTAGGTAAATTGAGGGTTTGGCCCGTTTACCTTCAAAAGAGAAACGTATGACGGAAACAGCAAAGAAGGTACCAGAGGCATGGCTCGGTATCCTTTCACAATTTGACTATTTTTCTCTCTCCCCCCGTTTCTCTTTTCCATTTTTAAGCAACCTGCTGCGGAGTGAAATGAAAAGGATCCGTGCTGTTCTTTGCTACACCGAACCCGGGGGTAAAGAACACATGCATCCATTTCTTTTCCCCACAAGTGTTTTTCGGCTCAGCTCCCCCCCTCCTCTCCCCTTCTCCTTTTGTCCTCGAAGAGGCAAAACCAAGTCTAAGAAATCAAAGAAATGAAGGAAACGTTTCCTCTATGTAGGTAAATTGAGGGTTTGGCCCGTTTACCTTCAAAAGAGAAACGTATGACGGAAACAGCAAAGAAGGTACCAGAGGCATGGCTCGGTATCCTTTCACAATTTGACTATTTTTCTCTCTCCCCCCGTTTCTCTTTTCCATTTTTAAGCAACCTGCTGCGGAGTGAAATGAAAAGGATCCGTGCTGTTCTTTATATATATAGATTTATACTTTTATTTATATATGTATATATATGTGTGATTATGTGTGTGTGTGTATTTATATTGTTTCACTTTGGTTAGCGGTCTGCTGATAGCTGAAGTCCCAAAATGGTCTTGAATTGGCCTGGTCACACCGGAGGAGTATCAAAGCATATTGAATAGTCCCCGTTTAAGTTTGGAATCTGGAACTCAGCGTTTTTTCCTGGTTGTAGTTTGGCTTTATCAGCGCATAATTTGGTCCTTGTTTTTCTTGGCCGAACAGCCTTGCTGTTCACACTTTTCTTGAATAAGCGATTGGTGACTGGATGCAAACCCAACAAGTGCAAGTATGTGCGGATTATGTGCGCATATCTGCAATATCTTCAAATTAGTTTCTTGATTTTTTTCTGGACCACTTAGCCTAGGTCTACTAGGCATGCCTAGGCTTAACCAGCTCTGGTGATTTTTTTTTGCCTCTACAAGTCTTACTTCACCTTTTGGTGTTTGGCAAGTGGGAATCCCATGGCAAACCAAGTTTGGGTTCCAAGTTAAACCTGGTTGGTATTTTCACGAAGGTTCACTTTATTTATGTTGTTTGTTTCCATTGATTTGGTTTCTTTTCAAAGATGCCTAGGGATGATGGTTTCACCAAGCAGCTTGGGGGCTTGGCCCACCACCCCGGTGACCAACTGAGGGCAGCCCCCCCTAGCTCTCGGCAAGGCCTTGGAAGAGCTCGAAGAGTTGGAGCTTTTGAGCCGGAAATGCCAGGCGTTGTTGGAGCTGGACTTCCGTCCGGCTGGCCCAGTGGTTCACCCGCAGTTGCGGGGTGGTGGTTTCTACTAGGGGGGTTTTGGTAGGGGTTATAACCAGCTTATGATGGTTGATCATAGTTGATAATAAGCTAACCAGCTTATGATGGTTATTGATAGGGGATAAGAAGCAACCATAATTGTGGAACAGCTACTGGCTGGTGGTTTTAAACATTTTTTACCCCAATATCAACCAAGGGTTGGTTGGTTGACATGCGAGCGCGTACTCCGTCGGGGACCAGCTCCGTTGGGTGTGAAATAAATGGTTGGTTGACATATTTGTTGTTCATAGGGACTGAAACCACCAATCAGGTTGTGTCAGCATTGTGGCTCATGACATTTGATGACGACATGAGGCCGTAAGCAATGGCTATGAATACCCTCGTGGAACAATGATTAATGGGTGGTTGATGATTGGCTGCTTTTTTTCCTGGTTTGAAAGGTGTCCTCAGAAGTGGTGGAAGTGGTGGTCTGACCTGCAAAAAGAGTGACCCACCTCGGGGCATGCTACCAGAAGTAGCCATGAGGATAACTCCCTGACCCATTTGTCAGCATGACGCCAGCAGCACAGCAATGAATAGGCGCATTCTGAGTTCTGCATTGAACGCCATGTTGGCTGTGAAAAGTCACGCTGAGGAGAGAATGAAATGGCTGAAAAGCCAGGCTATGCAAAGAAAATTGCCAAATGTTTTCCAAAGTTGACGTGGTTACTTGGCCCGGCAGCCGGACACCATATGCGACTGGTTTGACGATGTTTGACGTGTTAATTTTTAAGAGTGCTACAAATTGACATCTTTACTAGACAGGTATCGATAGGCGAAAGGTACTCGGAGGCAGAATTAGAGATATAGATCATCAATGACAGACAGACGCACAGACAAAAACAAGTACAGTACAGTATATCAGTATTATATCAGTATATCTGTACCTATATACGCGAATCATAGCTAGGACACGCAGGTATGTGAGTGTTTGTGTGTGTGCGCGCACTGGGATATACAGGTTGCTGACGTCCCTGCATTCTATGGCAGCAGACATTCATGGCTAGGGCTGTTGGTGGTATTGCCTGGAGGAAGACCCCTAAAAAACAATCGCTTGAACTCCAAAACTACCGGCTTTCTGGTTGTGTTCACTGCATGAGGCTGGACAACCAGTCGCGCAAGAAGTACGTGCCAGATGCTGAGCACGGCAGCCGTTGCTGTATAGAGCAGCAATGAAGCTACCATAGCCACTGCCATCACAATCCTTGAGTGAAGCCACAACTATGGTTCTATCGTGGTCAGCATTGGATAATAGAAGTCAGAAAATACTTGCTGCAGCTTACCACGTTAATGAATCAGTATGCATCAACGCTTTCCCTGAGCAGATGCCACGTCAAAGTGCCGTTGTACACCCGTGGGTGGAAATTCATAAGTATAGCGACAGCCTTGCGTCATCAGTTGCAGCATTTCGAACCCATGTTTGGCAATCAGCAGCATCTGTGGCCTTAGAACCCACATCATTGGATGATAGGTGTAAGGTTTGCCCTGGATGCCCTGCAATGATCGCATCAGGCTCATCATGAACCAGAACCAGTCACATGTCTTAACCGATGACCGGCCAACCAATCGGCCCCGCCCCACCCACACCACCACCTCCAAGCCATCCGGGGCTCAGGGCCAAAGGGGCCGGCGCCACCTACACCGCAGATGCCTTGAAGGAGAAGGACGTTGCTGCTGTGGACGGTCCGGCAGCCCGAGTTGCCGTAGCCAGCGCTGCAGCTGTTGGGTGGCCTCGTATTGGAAAATACCATCTATTAACCACCAGTGGATCAACCACGAATTACCAATGAACCACCTGTTTTGAAAGAAACCATCAATTATCAGTTGACCGTTGTTTCCTGAATCAACCAGCAATTCATCACCATCAATTCGTCAATGAACTGTATTCAACCATTGTCAACGCGGTTGTTTGATGATTAAGATTGGCCGATGGCCAATGATGGGTGGTCCAGCATTTTTCATATGAGTTGATTGTGAATCGCCAGCTTCAATCGCAAATCACAGGCTATGGGTGGGAAACATGGTGCAAGTAGAGTGATGTAGAGTGGTATTTTCTAGGACGATGAAAGCACTAGGAAACCAACTGTGGCAACATGTGGCAATACCTTCTGGCAACATTTTGTGATGACTGTCAATGGTTTTCAGTGATTCTCCCATTGAAAGAAAGGGTTTACAGAAGTTGAGACTTGGGGACGCGCTACGCGGCTAGACCTCAGTCCCACTGAGGCATGTTTAAGAACGAGTCATGCTCGTGTTTGGAAGGCAGCTGTCGGGTGCAGGGGCGAGTTGGGCCTGAAAATCCATGGATGTTTTAGCATCAAAGCTCATTGGCCATCTATTTGCAGCTGGTCCTAGCTGGATAAGAATCAGTTGGCTATGGCTCAAAACGAGCAACCCCCAAAAACGAGTCAAGTGTATGGGCTTTGGTTCTGTAGATTAAGACAAATCTTGGGCACTTGCATCACTATTCAGGTTGTGGACCGGGGCTGAGCGGCTGAACATGTAGGGTGGATACCTGCGGAATTTGGATGTTGTGGATTTTTTTGAGGTTAAATGAACTCTGATCTAAGGAGCAGTCACTTGTGAGGAGTGGTTGGGATTCTTTTGATAGCTGCGATGGGCGGATTCCCAGAGATGGCTGTGACTGACTATGGTAGGAGCATTTTGGGTTTTCCTTCAATCGAATTCGACCGATCTGTTACGGTAGGAAACCCCAACATGCATGGGACACCCACGCGGCAGGGTAGATTGTGGCCTTGGAAGCTTGAAATGGTTGGGCCGAATTCTCCCGTGGTCCCAGCGGTAGTTGATGCTTGCCTTGAGTGCAGTGCTGGAAAGTAGAGGAAGTGGTACCAGGTGACATGGATTTGCTGTCCACTCCTGCCACAGGCAATCCATGTTTAGACCGGGCCACCTGCAAAGACTGGGCGAACCGTGAAAAGGCCACGGTACAGCCAGCGGTGGGATGGTACTACTGGGATCTACTGGGCGGGGAACTGCTTCAATGCAGGGCTCCGAGAGGATGGAGATCTTGAAAGGAGACAGTAGGTTTTCCCCTCCCAGATTCAGAGTGAGACTCTTGTACTCATGGCGAATCAGGATCATCTGGAAATGCTGGAAGTTCACTTGATTGACAGCTTCATTCTGCGCAAAATAGCGTTTGAAACGGCTAGGTCGCAGCAGAAGCTCGAAAAAGAAAAGGTCTCCGGGATGATTCAGGCACAGTTGTGGCTTCAACCTAGCTTTTCCCTGCACAGAAAAGCCAGATGCAGAAGAAATATCAAGAAATCCATTTAAAAGATGTCATTGGTTTGAAGGAGACCATTTTTAAGGGCAGATGTTGAGGTTCTATGTTTTTCTATGCTGTTTTTTTGCAGCCTAGTGCTTTGTGGGATGGGTGCATGGGACATAGGCCGGCCCGAGGTTCGGATCAACAAGCCTGAACAAGCAGAGACCACATGGGCACCAGCAGGATACAACTCCGCCTCCACCCTCACAGGAAAGATCTTGTGATGGCTTTGGCGGCAAGATGCTGCAGGACCTGAGGGGACGGATCAATAGGTGGCTTCATTGGTCGGAACCAACCAAGGCTCAACCTATTCGCGTTGTGATTGCCCAACTGGCGTTTGTTGAACCTTACGTCAGCCATTGAACCTATGCCCGTGTTTTTTGTTTTTATTTTTGGAGGGGTGTTTGGTGAGCTTGTGTGGTGTTAATGTGCGATCCCTATGAATAAACTCACTATATAAACCTGAATACATCTGAGTGTAAAAATCAGCCACCTACGTATGGTTAAACTGGGGGTGGTTTCCCAGCGTGTACTGGATTTGCCAGTCAGATGTTTTAAAACTACTGGGATGTGGAGCTGGGATAGGGTATGTTTCGACCAGCCTCCGGGTTCCCTCGCAGTTGAAACTCTGCCGATGCCAACAAAGTACTACCATGTACCTCCCAGTTGTGCGGGTGGCCCGGATTAAAACCCCAACTGGTCACAGGCATTACCTGTTGACACCTAAGTATGAACAATGAACCATTGCTCATTCAGAAGCAAAGCAGAACCATGGCTAATTACATTGATCATTGCACTATTTACCAACTGCCACATTCACCACTGGTCAGTGACAAGTCATGATATGCATGCAGTTCCTAGCAGTGCCGCGATGCCACTATGACCACTGCAATGGCCCCAGGATCAACGAGTTTCACCGCCAGCAGTTGTGGCGAAAAAGGAGCAGCTGCTGCCATGGAATGCTGGAAAAAGGACCCTGGCATTCAACAACTGCGAGCCCCGCTGGCTGATGTTTGATGGATGTTCCGTGGTTGTTTCTGGCAAGTATCATAGATGTTTCATGGATGTTCATGGCAATTGTTTGTTCAACAATGTGGCGGACAATTGCCCACAGTTGGTAGATGAATCTTTCACGACATGTTCAGCTGATGTTCATGGCAATTGCCTTAAGCATCACTGGTGATTGCTCGTCGTGCATAAGTCCCACCAGCTGGCTTGTATGGGTTCACAAACAAGGAGCCACTAGTGTGTTGAAAGATGGGACCAGCACCCCGCAAAGTTGGCTTTCCACTTCAAGACCCTGCAAGCACTGGCAGTTTGAGATTTGATTTTCTACTTGATCCTAAGTCGTCCTTCAGGATTAATCAAGGTCCTACATTAAGATGACATGACCACAAGAAAAGATTTAAGTACTTGATCCATAACATCCCTGTCAGTTGCCCCTGCAACAGCCGCAACTGCAGCATGAAAGAGGCCCCTGCAGATACAGTGGTGGTGGCAGACGGAACATTGGCGATGTCAAGCAGCTCAGATGGGACCCCATTGTGGTCGATGGTTGTCGTTAAGATCAACCACTTGGGATCGGAGAGGGGCTCCACTTTGACTGCAGCCATGCAGTGAACATTCCACAGCTTCAAACCCTCAGATCACCTCCCTAAGCCTTGTTGGATAACCGTCCTCAGCCATCGCTGAAGAAATCCATAGAAATCCTCTACCTGCTACGCTGTACCTCCATGGCTAAGTCACCAGTGGGGTCAGCAGCCTGGGGCACGCCCCGAGGCATTGGATCCTGAGATGAGGGTGCGACCACCTGCCCACCGCAATGTTTGGGTGGAGGGTTGGCGCCACTATGAATCATTTCACAGTCATTAGCCATGAGTAGTCCCTATTTTTATGTTCGATCAGTTGCTTAACTCGTTGTAGTTGTCAGCCATTGTTGTCAAGCAACTCTTAAGGCACAAGACTTCCGATTGCTCGAGTTTTCCCCCACCAAAGTGGGTGATGTGGTGACGTTGCAACAGCAACCCGCAGCATGTCACAAATCTTGGCGGCGCCATGGAGGCGGGCTATCGGAGCAGCAAGTACTTTGGAGAGAAAGGCGCGGGTGCATCCTGGCGCCACGAGATCATGGCTCTATGTATCAGAGATCATCAGAATGTTTCTGGGTGTTTGGGTGTTTGGGCTTAGATCATTGGAATGTTTCAGGGTGTTTAGATCCTAATCTTTCAGGGTGTTTGGGTGTTTCCTTTTGTGGCGGGGTCCCAAAAGCCCCAGTGCGTGTGCGAGTCTAGTCACTTTTGGCGCTAGCTACGTTCAAGCAGCTTATCTAGTGCCGGGTGGAACCAAATGCTGGGAGACCACTTGCGGATGACAGTTTTCAGCCGGAGCTTACCGTCACTTAAATTCTGGCCACCTCAGCCCGACCCTTCGGGATGGCGATGGGAAAAAATGTTTATATATCTGGAAATGGACTTTGAAGAGCCAACCCTTGGTTCAGAATCATGGACAGTTGGGTCGGTTATCCGAAAGAAGTATTTTATGTCGACCGCAGGAGGCGTGAAGGCCCCGTGCTGCAAAGTCCATTGTATACAAATCAGCGGCGGCCAGTGGGACGATGATGAGGGTACGCAACGACTGCCGGAGGGAGAATCCATTTTCGCCCTGAGGGAGGCTGACCCGGAAATGGAAGATTTTGTTGGGATGATCAATGGGTGATGACAACTAACCAGTCACTGGAAGGTCTCAGGGATGGCTAGGTCGTGTAGATTTGATGCATCACCTGCTTCAAGGAGATTCTTTAGATGTTTCCCATGTCCAGGAGTTGATCCTCATGAGGTATGGGGCAAGGGCGACGGCTGGTCATGACAGCATCCTGCTGTCAGGAGAGAATCTAGATCGTCCCAATCTCAGTGCCGCTCGCTGTTCTTCGCTGCGCTGGGTGCTACATTTATTTGTAGTGGCCAAAAGAAGTAAATGTGAGAAGGTTTTCAGAATTGGCTTCTTGATGCTTTTTCGGATCATCTGGTATCATTTGCCAATGCGGGCTGTCAAGTTGTAGCTGCGTTTGGGTTCTCAGCCATGGAAAGAGCAGTCTGCAAACATGAACGCATATCGCGGGGTGGCCTTCCTTCAGACGAGACATGACATGTGTTTGGCATATTTCCGACCTTTGCACGTGCATATACATCTGGTATAGGATGTATGTTCTTACTTGCTTCTATGGGTGTGTGCGTACATGCGCATGTAGACATTTTGCATCATTTTGTTTTATGGATTTATCTACCTATCCACAAGTTTCTGGATCACATTTTGTACATTTGCTGGTCAACTGTTCTACATCTTTTGGTCAACTTGTCTACATATATTGGTCAATTTTGGCATGCCCATCCATTCCACTCATAGAGCTGGCCTGCCATCCCTTCGATCATGTCCTGGGCATGGAGCAGCTCACAGGTGCGGCAGGAGGTGGTGGTTGCACGAAGCCAACCGCTGGATCTTCACATTTTGGTGATTCGTAGCTATCGAGTCATTTCCAGTCCATCAGAGAGTTACATCTTGACCTTAGCCATTTAGACATCATATATAGATATAAAATAAACAATATAGATATATATATATGTATATATTTGTTTTTTATTTATATATTTAATTTCATATCTATATATCTATATTTATACACATGTATATATTTACTTACTCTTTTTTAATTTAAAGGAGGCCTGCATATACTCAAATAGCTCTATTTACTGAACAAGCAAAAGTCCGTGGAGCATGTACCCACTGGTTGCTTCCTCAGCTCCCCAATCTGCACCAACTGCGGTGGTCAGGTGGAAACGTATGACACGCACGAGCTGCGGGATCCGTTGGCATCAGCTGTGGATGTTGACACGGGCGTCATCTACGTGTTGGTTGGTTGCTGGGTTGCAGCGAGGGTGGCTCAACTGTACGAAGGGTGGGGTTCGCCTTGGTTTTGAAGAATGGTGCGTGATGGTCAATGATATTTACTAATGGCTAAAAGCGGTGAGTCATATGCTTCACAATGGCTTGCAGTGGTTAATTGTAGGTTGCATAGCTGCACCTTTGACATGGCGATGGAGAAAGAGAGAGCAATAACAGACGGCCTTGATTGTTGATATGGGGTTAGCACTAGTTTACCAGAACCCATTGCTGTGATCACGAACCACTGTAGTAGGGTATTCTTTGGGGCGACTGATGATCCATTTGCTCGCATGGGTTCTAGTGTTCGTAACACCAAAATTTCCAGCCGTAGATGCGTTTTTTGGGCGCAAGCATTTGCGAGTCCTGATCATTGAAAACACGCAGTTCTAGGGTGCCTGTAGCCCCTTCATGACACATCCCGGTCCCTTGGATCATTCGCTCCCACTACCATGCGGCTCAGGCGATCAGTTGCGGATCATCTCAGGGGGTGACATGGAGATGATCTCAGTGCCCCAAGGGCGAGAGTTGGAGTCCTTCTTTACGCCTGGCGCAGGTGCACGGGTCAAAAGTTTGTATCTCTGTGGGATGGTCAATCCTAGGTCTCTCAGCCGGTGTTGGTCCTAGGTACTTAGTGGTGCTCCTAGGTGTCAGTGGGAACATGGGCAATGGCACAGTCGGATTTTGGATGCTGAAATTTGGTTCAAAGAAGTTGCAAACACACTGGCCATACGCAGTGATTTATGGTTTAGGGCTTGAGGGTTTGGTTTCTTGCAGTTTTAGGGTTTAGGTTTGCTGATTCCGAAGGTATAATTTCTTCATTCCGCAGCTCAGAAACATGGGCCCCACGCAGGAATTTGATCATTGGGATTGGCCAAGCCTCGAGCGCGGGCAAACCTAAGGGCTGCAGCGAACAGGTTTCAACAATTGCATCCTGCCCTGCAGCCAGCCTTGTGCAACACCAGCTATAGAAAGCATCGATGGCCCCGTTGCCGGCTGGGAGCTTTTGCCCAGGCAGGCGGTGTCCTGCGCTTGCAACTGAGAATCATTTGCTGATCGTTTCCAAGACTAAGTTGCTGATCGTTTCGAAGACAGAAGTGCGAGAAGTACCTGGGAGGCAGATCCAGACACTACGAATATATACGAATATCACAGCCACAGCATCTTACAGCCACAGTTTCTTTGATTCTGTGTGTTTTTGGGAGATGGATTTACCATGAGTTACCAATATGTCACCAAAAGTTAAACATTTAGCTGGGGATTTTGGAGCCGCCAAGGTAAGTGATTCTCGATGGTGTTTGTGTGCATCCGACGGCCCGAAAATCTTTCTGGCAGACAAGGACCGGGGGGGCTGGATTTTTGATCT
This sequence comes from Symbiodinium kawagutii, assembly GCA_009767595.1. Taxonomy (NCBI): domain Eukaryota; class Dinophyceae; order Suessiales; family Symbiodiniaceae; genus Symbiodinium; species Symbiodinium kawagutii. Next base: position 622,344 of record VSDK01017506.1, on the reverse strand, counting down.
GGGGGTGTGGAGTTTTGATTTGATGCAGGAGATGTCAAACTGAAGATTCAAGCGACATGTAGTGATTGCTGCCCAACGAGGGGGTTGAAGTGCAAAGAAGTGTTTGATAGTGTTTGTATAGAGCATGAAGTTGCGGTTGGAGCCTCGAGAAGAATATAGCAGAGTTGGGAAAGTGTTGCTTTAACAGTCAGATCCTGTTGAATCGCTTTAATTTTGTCCTCGTGGGCGAACCCATTTTGATGCCCCAACGAAAAATGTGCGATTCCTAGTATGTCCGAATTCCGAACTCACTGTGCGAATGCCCAGTCTTTGCCAAGCACGGACTGGTGAGTGCGCAAAACCTCTGGAAGCCCAGGCAAAAAACTGTGCGAATGCCGA
>VSDK01017506.1:547061-603464 GCA_009767595.1 Symbiodinium kawagutii | reverse complement strand
TTAATATTAATATATTTATTAATATTTATTATTATATTAAAAATTATTTTTTTTTATTTCTTAAAAATAAAATTAAATATTTATCATATTTATATTTTTTTTAAATATAAAAAAAAAATAAAAATAAAAAACAATATTTTAAATAAAATATATTAAAATATTAATATTTAAATTTTAATTTTTTCTATATAATATTAAATTATTTAATTTAAAATATCTTAAATTTAAATTATTTAAAAAAAATAAATAAATATATTTTTTTTTTATTTTTTAATTTTATTAAATTTATAATTATATCTTTATAAAAAAACCATATAATTAATCTAAAAAAAAATTAAAATTATATATATATATAATTTTAAATTTAAAAATTAATTAATAACCATTAATTAATTAAATTTTTTTTTAAAAAAAAATTTAATATTAATATTTTATAATATTTTTTTTTTTTCCTTAAAATAAAAATTATTTAAAAATTTCTTAATATCTAAATATTTTTTTAAAAATTATTTAAAAACACACTATTATATTTTTTTTATTAATAATAACAAAAAATAATTAAATAATTTACCTAAATAAATAATATAATTTAATTATTTCAAGAACTTAATTCATAATGGGGGTATTATACTAACTAGATAGGTTAAAATAAAATATATTTTAAATATATTTTTTTTATCAAAAATTTATTTCACAATTAAAAAAATTAGAAAATTATTTCTGCAAGGTTTTGTCCGACTATTCGGTTAGCTTAAAATTAAACTATTTTTTTTTCAAGTGAAGACATCGTCCACCTTGGGTTGGGCTTCCTCCTGCGACAGCGGCGCTCCAACTCATTGACCGGTAAATAACTGCGGTCATGCTCCCGTTCCATGGCCATGCTCTCGTGCCCATATTCGTGGCTACCAGAATTCATCCACGGCTGATCAAATTGGAGAAGCAAAGGGAAACAAACAGGGAGAAGATGTAAGTAATCCACCTAACCTTGATTTATGTTTGACAGGTTCTTGATGCAAGTAAGAAATTGCGTTTGTTGATAGATGCCTAGGGCCCCGGAAAACAGCCATCACTGATCACTGATTCAGCATGTTGAAAGTTGACCGGTCTTTGCCACTCCAACAACCACTGGGCAATGATCATGTTCCGCAGCAAGCGAGCCTATCTACTAGCCGCGCTGTTGCTAGCTATTAACATGCACACACGTAACCCTTGCCTGAACCTGATTGCAAAGCAGTGTTGATTGTTGTTGCAAACATCTAAGAAATCCGCCGGCCCCAGCCCTAAGCGTTGCCAAGGCAGGGGCGGTGCCCAGGCCCCCTTGTGGGGTGGAACCCCCCATTCTCAGGAGCTACAGCCTTATCTATACAGCGCCCCCCCCAAAGCACGCCATCACCATCTGCTTTTAATGCCGTTCAAGCCTACCGTTTGCTCGCTTGTAGACCCTTCAAAAGCCCTGCGAGTCAGCAGGGCACGCCCCAATAGCCACCATGGTGAACTGTGGCGCACTAGAATTGTTCTGGCCAAACCCCCACGGGGATAGGCGGCCTGTGGGCGTCAGCCCATTCTATAACTGCAACTACTTGTGACTCAAGCAGAGTCAATAGTTCTCCACTGCTTGAGCTCAGAAAAACTGAGACCAAGGTGCAACCCGATTGGATGTACAAGCTCTAAACATGTTGGCAACTGTGCAGCTAGATGGGTTGTCAACGTTCCAGAACAGCATATGTCATGTAAATACTGGATAGATGTTATCTGTCTTGTTGTGCGCTATATCTGTTCTCTTCACCGTAGTTGCAGTAGTCAAAGGCAACCTGTAGCCTTCACCCTCACCAATCACCCCGTCCAAGACGCGCAAGGCTTGGCTTTCTTCACCTGCGAGGTCCGCCATCTGAGATGGGATGATGTTTGGCCATAGATCAACGGGAATAGCCATGTTTCGACCATTGAATTATGGATCAATGAGAATTTCCATGGCCATAGATCCCATCAACAGATTAACATTGACCAATGCCATGGAAATGGATCGTTTCGATTGGATCAAGCAGCAAAAAGGAATGGTCTCCATTCAAGGATGCAAGCGAGTTGGATGATTCGCTAGACTCATGCCATCAGAAGGAGGGTACTGTAGTACCCACAACCCTGCTTCAGCGGGCGTCTTGTTCATAGCTGGTTGCTGGTAGTCCCTCACATTCATGCTTCCACATTGGACCAGATCAGGAGGATTCACTGGCATTTAATAAGCTATCCTCTTACCCCGCCTGTCATTTCTGGTCACATCTCACACTGTATTTTGATATAGGAACATTCGCAACATTGCTTGTGTCCTGTCAGAAAAGACCTGCACATTCAGATTCTCAGCTGTTATTGCTGGCTACATTTGCAACATTCTTGTCCCCTACCTGCAAGAGACACAGCTGGTTGTCAAAGAGACCATTGCCGAATGCCATCCCCTCCCTCGGAATGACAAAGCCCATAGGCTCCGGAACAAGAAACCAAAGAGCTAAGCGGCCGCTGTTCACACAACCATGGCGGAACACTAGGAGGCTCTTCCAAACTGCTAGTTATTATCCGTATTAAAACTAGCTGATGAGTTCAGATCCAATTTGATACCAACCGAACAACCACTCATCACATCAATTTACCATCATGAGCCATTACCAACCATTTCTAGCCAAGGTTTATCATGATCGCTCATATGGTTTACCATGATGGCTCATTATTGGCAAGTAAGTATCATTCACAGCAACCATCATTGAACATCATTTGCTGTGGGTCAAAACCCTGTCCCCCTGGTTCCCCTATCATTAACCATTGTTTCCTTATGATTGCTGGTCATTATCCCCTATAATTGGTTTGTGAATATTGACCCAGCTCGCCATGTAACCACGACCAAGCATCATGAACCACGACCTTCATACGCTTGTTCTGAGCGTCAGACCTTTCTCATCCTCCTCGTCAGATGCTTCCTGCCACGTGACGAGGCGGCAAACCCCTATCGCCCTAAGGAGGGGGCCGATGCGCCGATGTGCGGCATCGCATGGCCTGTGCCGGTGAAGAACTCGTGGTGGAGAAGCTGATGCAACGCTGACGATAGATGTTAAGCAAGAACAATAGGGGATGTACCAACTACCGACCCTGGGTCAAGCCACCAATGATACAAAAGCCATGAGTGCTAGTGAACCCATACCAACAGTTCGACTACTAAGCTGGTCAGCTTTCAGTGCCTTGTTTTCTGCTTAGAACCTCTGAGATGCGAGGTAGATCCAGTCAATCACACCAAGTTACAGGATTCATCAATGGAAATTCATCATTAATCAGGGTCTAACGCGGTTATACCAGTTGGATGATGACCAGTTCATCCATCAATGAAGGCACCTACTATTTCCTTGTTGATGCGGGTGAAGCACGCAGGTACCCAACCGTGACGAACAAACCCAACCATGAGCACATTGACATACACAACCATTGTTATTGCTGTGGTTTCTGTGGTTTCTGGTTCTCCTCCACTGATCTCCACTGCTCAACAGCTAAAAGTAAACAGTCCGAGAATATGCCTTCTGAGAGTTGTTGTTGTTGTTGTTGTTGTTGTTGTTGTTGTTGTTGCTGATGCGGAGCCGTTGTATCCTTGTGCCATGGCTTAGGATTGGGATCACCCAGCCGTAGTTGAAAGCCTTGCGGTTCACATCCCAAAAATGAACACTTCGTTCATTGGTCACCTGGGAACCATGGTTTGGTCACTGTGTAAACCAGAACTGGTGATTGATTGAAATTCCACCACAGAGATGGTGGTGTTTCTGGTTACTAGTGCCATCCTGGTCGCGTTTAAGCTCATGATTGGTTTGTTTTCGTTGGCTAATTTCAGTATTTCTTGCTTCCCACCGAATTTGCTGGTGATCACTCTTATCATGAAGCATCACTATCAAATCATTCTCAACCATGACCCTTATTAACATTGACTACTGAAAATCATAACTCATTGACAACTTTTCTTAACCAGAAATGTTGTTCTTATTAACCATGGTCACTATTCTCAACTATTTTTATAAGATAACTACATGCCTGTTGGTTTCAGCAAAGAAAGAACTTTGATTACCAACTATTCTCATCAACCACTACTACTCATCATAATCAGCCATCAACCACTACTAGTTATCATTTATCATTATCAACCATTACTACTAGTTATCATTATCAGCCATCAGCCATCAACCATTAGTTATCATTATCAACCATTACTACTAGTTATCATTACCAGCTATCAACCATTATATAGTTGTCATTATCAACCATTACTACTAGTTATCATAATCAGCCATCAACCATTAGTTATCATTATCAACCATTACTGCTAGTTATCATTATCAGCTATCAACCATTATATAGTTGTCATTATCAATCATTACTACTAGTTATCATAATCAGCCACCAACCATTAGTTATCATTATCAACCATTACTACTAGTTATCATAATCAGCCATACCAAGCTTGATTCCCGCCAGTTGTTGTTGCTATTCAGTCTGTCAGTGCCCATCCCCACCTGGGCTGAAGGCGTGTGGAGACCACCTGCCGCCCAGGAAAATGTCGTTGGCGAAGATGGGTGGCTTGCGCTTTTTTGATAGCTTTTAGGTTTTTACAAATGGTCTCTTTTGTCAACAATCATCCCCAAAAGATCACTTTAGGTCTTTTAGAAACATTGGTATTCAGGATTTCTAATGTTTCTAGATGGTCTTTAAGGTATTCAGATGGTTTTCAGGTTTCTTACATGGTCTTTAGGGTTCGTTGGCTGCACCTTCAATCAACTTTAACTAGTAGCAACGGTTGGTGGCGGCTCGGCTTGTGATGCTAAGTCAGGTTTAACAGGGGTTGCCAAAGCTCATAATGTCTAAGTGGGCTCGGTGGTGGTTTATCTCATCCCCAGTCTATGAGTTAATTAGATAATAATCAAAGGCATGGTTGAAAATATAAAACTGCTTGGTTATAATCCCTATGAAACAAACATTAGTCAACCAACCAGTTGTGAATAACTACTAGGGAAAGTAAAACATGTTTAACACCACCAACCAGAAATTCAAAGCTTTGGATGGGAAAACCAGCAACATTCAGTGTCACTCGGACAAACCTGAACGATCATGAACAATTGTAGAAAACAAGGTGTAGCAGATTGGACTCTACTATATCTAGTCATTCAAGTTTGCTACAGTATGTCCACAAAAATGTTTGTGATGGTCGATCATCAGCATATATAGCGCCAGGAACTATGAGAATACATGCTTGTACTTGCAAATCCCGCTTGTTCCGGAAGAGCTTCATCCAAATATATAGATTTTCGATGGTCCATAGTGCGCCCTCACCAAGAACTGGCTAAGGTGCTGCCGCTTGCGTGCTGTGTTCCTGCAGCAACACCACTGACATGGGGGACTCTAAAAAACAGCATGCAAGGCATGAAACTGCACCCATAGGCAAATAATGGGATAGAAATATGGTATGTGCACGCTGATAGGTGTGCAAACAATTACACGTTATCCACAATACCATTTTGTAGACATATCATCGACGGAGCAACTTGCTAACTTTGCGAAACCCAGAAGATCAATCAGCCCTGCAAGCCTTTTTCACAAAGAGCTGAGCTAATGTTTCTGCTTGCAATTTGTGTGGATTTGCATGAATCTCCCATTAATCAAATGATCAAACCTTTGACATATCATGGGCTACATGATCAAATCATTTGAGATACATATCCGTTCATCAACCATTGGACAATATTGGAGCCCGCAAACATACACCTTTACAGATAAACCACCTTCCGCTGACGTGGCCTGAGCTTCCATGGGTTTCGGCAGAGAAATCAGCCTATGCATGGCACGCGGCGGCAAAGCTGCTGCCAATCAAGACACACGGCTTGTCCTGCCTTCATTGGTTTCGCATGGAGCTGAAACAAAAGGAAGTCTATCCCAGTGACAACCTGTTAGTTCTGTGGTGGGTGACCACCAGTGGCTTTTGGGTAGACAGGCTGTTAGCTGCAGGCCTTGGGCTTTTCAAGTTGCTGCTTCACCACAACGTAATTCGATTTCCATTGCTGCTCGGAACCCACCAGTTTCACCTAGGATAGTAATGTTTGAACATGTTCGAACGTAGCCAGAATGGTACGCCCTTTGATCTATGCAATTCTCTTTGGATGAACCATTGACTGTTTGCGCAACGCAAAGCAGTTATGGTCGTCACCCGTGGTTTCACAACCATGACATCACCAGCTAACAGGGTATGCATCATGAACCGCCCCAGCTTCAAACCAAGCAACCGGGCCTAGCTTGGCTATCCATATCAACGCCCGCAGGAGGCTAGCCACCGAAGAATCATACAGAGGTAGCGTGGCGTTGTTGAAGTTATTCTTGGAGCTAGTGCACGCTGTTATCCCATTTCAACCAGCATTTTTTTGCAACCGTTCATCAACAAGCTCATCAACCAGGGGTAGTTTGATCAAAGCATTGTGGGCTAGTCATTACCCCCATCCTACCTATGATAGTGAAGAGGTTGATTTCAATAACTATTAGCAGTTCATGTCATGGCTCGTAATAAAGCTTCTTAAGCAAGAGCTGGGTTCCTAGTGACATGGACCATTGCTTATGGCTGGGATCGTTGGCCTCCATATTGTGTACCATCGGCCAGGATTACCAAAAGCAAGCCAACATTCACCATGATTACAGTAACCATCGTGAACACGTTCAAGTATTAATAATCGTTGTTAGCCATCACAATTGACCATCTCACCATTGCTAATCAATTATCATCAAACATCCTTGAGCATCATTACACATCACTAAACATCGTTAATCATTCCTGGATGTTTAATTAATAACGATGATAACCTGGATAATCATTCATTGTGGATGGATTATTAATCGTTCCTGGATGATTAATAATGATGCTCAATTAACCATACGTAATTATTCATTCACCATAGTCATTTATTAAACATACATGCTATTTAATAATCGTTTTGAAATGATGATTGACCATACATGAATTCTTCCTGCTGAAGTCCAGGGCAATGGCCATTCATCATTGCTTTGAAGTTAATTAACCATCATGAATCAGCTTAATGAAACACTGATTGGTGGTCGAACCACCCCTATGAAACAAACGCAGCCAACCGTTTGTCAAACACTTGCGGAAAAGATGTCAATCAAACCACCAACCATAGTAGTTGTTTAACCACTATTGTTGCTTATTATCTTTTATCATTGACCACCAGAATCCCTAGAAACCATAGAAATCATAGAAAATCCCAGGGTTTGAAATCCAACAATAGTGCCAAAAAAAGGACTAAAATCAGATTTGAATGAGAACCATTGAGAACCAACAACAACTTTATAGGGAAAATAATGGTTAACGATCATCCAAGCCCACCAATCAGAAATTCATTGACCACCAGAATCCCTAGAAACCATAGAAATCGTAAAAAATCCCAGGGTTCGAAACCACCAATCATGGATAATCACCAACAACTTATTAGAAAATAATGGCTAACGATCATCCAAAACCACCAACCAGCATCATTCATCGTCCAAAAACGCCTCGCTCACCATCGCTGCACCACGCCTGAACTCCAAAGGCCACGGCCTCGAAGTCGTCGCCGCCATCGCCGCCCGCCCTGAGAGCGGATCCCTGGTCATGGATGGTGGGGTCATGGATCATGGCATCATGGATGAGTACAGGTAGGATTCGGTAGGATCTAATATAATCAAATACCATGGTTTTATGGATCATGGCATCATGGATTCAAATTATCATCTACAAAAATGGACTATAGAAACGATTGGAACCATTTTAAAACAAAAAAACAGGAAACACAAAGTTCATGGTGAGAAAGACGCAATCATGGGAACGTTTCCAGCAACCAAACCTGCTGGGATGGATAATCATCAATTTCCACTCAGAAGGGATACTCCTTTGGTAGGCTCCGGCTGTTCGTTGCCAGGAGGGTACTATGATAAACATACCAAAAAAGATAGTAGAAAGATCCCAAAAGAATGAATATCAACAGATCAGTGCTGGGCTGGTGATTTGCTCGTTGCGTGGTGGTAGATGACCAAGCGCGCTCGCTGGCGCAGCTCGATCATCATTTCATCAGTGGTTTGCCCATCATTCAGTGTCTATCCCAGCCTGAATGAAAACCAAGTGATGGTTGTTGTTTGTTACCAAATTGCCGGGAATTTGCATTCATTGAGAAGTAGTGATGCACCAAGTGAAGAACTCGATACTTCCTAGCTACTATGGAAAAACCTTGATCAATATTGATTATGATCCACTTTTGTAATTGATTTAGTAAGTGTGCAATTGATTAATCATTAAGAACCTACTTATCACCGATTTGCTAAATGGTTGGTGGTTTCACCCCCTATGCAAAATATGCTTGCTTGTCAACCAACCATTTGCTAATGATTACTAGGGAAAATAAAAAAGTCTGTCAAACCACCAACCGGTAATGGTTTCACTTTGATTTTCTTCTTGTGATCCCCTATGACTAACCATTCTTAGTGCGGTTTTAACCCTCTATAACCCCACATTTATGGGGTTAAGGCTTAATTGTATCACTGTAGTGCCGTCTGTGATGAGCATTAGAGCCATTGATGCACCCAGCTAGTGATCGTATATTTGTTAGTGGGGTATACAACACCGGCTTATCAGTGCTGTGTCTGAGCATCCCTGCGGCTGCATGGCAATTCCGCCACTGGGAAGGCCCTGAGCGCTGGAGGTTTGCATTTGGATCTGGATTTATGTTTTAAAAGCAATATCTAGTGCAATTAATCATCTATCAACAAATTACATACATGAACATATCTAATACATATGTAAACATACATTTATGCACACATGAATCTACATTTCTTGAGGGCACCGAAGGGAGGCTCAAAAATATCAAGAGAATGCTGCTGTAATTTTGCAGGTTTCCTGATCCATCCTTGAGCCAACCTGGGATTGGAAATTTCCCATACATGTTCAAATAGATGTATGCATGCACATTTATGAAATGAATAAACCCTCTAGGCACATGGATCCATTGCACCCAACTTGCACACTTGCTATTTCTGCTCAGCATTCCCAACGGTACCCGATAAGTGGCCTCCCGAAGGATACTGTAGTGAGGTCCTCAAAATGTCGTCAGGTGTCGTCTAAAATCTTGCCATCGTTTTGAACGTGTTTAGAGATACAAACATACTCATATAGAAGGCAACTCATTATACTTTATGTGTGTATGTACATATGCAAATCTATGTGTTTATGCGAACATTAATGTACATATGTGCCTATGTGCAGTGCAAACGACTATGTACAGGCATAAAATGCATGCATATATATATATGAATTCATATTCATAAATATATATAGGTATATATATATATTATGTACATATAAAAAATGTACATGCATGTAGATGGATTTATCTCTAAATTGAAATACATGCAACGATACTCATTTGGGAGTCTTTGGGAGTTGCAGTGTCTACTTATTCATGTCACCACCTAAGCTGGGAAAAAGGAACGCAATGTTTGAGGCCTGACAACTTAATGCACAGACCGTCACAGACCTGAATGTGAGAACTACTACACGCTCGCTTCGATGAGTACGGAATGGTACGGATAAAAAACAACAAAGATCAAATCAGAATCAAACATGCACAATTCTAGATTCTGGTTCGAAACAGTCCGATTCAAAGAATTGATACAGCTTTCACCTGTATTGACCCCCAAGCACATGAAAAGCATCCCCTAAACTGTGATTAGATTCGCAGTGTGCCTTCCTACATTTCATCATGGGTCTAATGTTGTGTGGTGATTTTGACAGCTCCAAGGTCTTATTGTCGGTTATCATCCCCTGTTCAAAGCCAATATTAGCCACTAGTCAACCATACGTTCATCCACCACTTTGGTTACCCCGATTGATGAATGGATCCAAAAATCTGATGTTTCAGGCACCTTTCAACACGTTGGACGCCAGGTCGCCTCCAGCATCGATACATTCAGCGAATCGCTGGCCATGGTACCCTCCGGAGTGGCCACCTGTGGCGGCAAGGCAAAAAATCATTCAGCTGATTGCTTTTTCTTTGGGTTGGTGAGTTGGTTTGTCGGTTGGTTTGGTGCCTGGATAGGTCGGCCTTTCACCCGTCAACGGTGGCGCTCAGTGGAAAAGTTGACGAAACAAGCAACCAGCACCCAACAAACATGGGAATCTGTATACGCGAATGGTACCTCCAAGCATTCTCAATACTGACCGCTTTGAGAATTTGCAAGTCTACACCTGCTGTACCTGTAGTCATAGCCAGTCGATATGCCAATGATACAACCAGCACAGTAACCAGGCCATGTCAGCCCCCCTAGTGACCAAGCATCTTCGATTTTGGATGGCCATCCTACGGTCTAGGAGCCCCCTGGCGCCCAAACATGTCATGAATTCACCACGGGTCACCCGTTGTTTGGTCACGGGGTGACAGGGGCGGTTCCACCCAACGTAGCCGGGCCGGGCCCGTTAAGCCGGGCCGGGGCGGCGAGCCGAGACCGGCAACCGCCTCGTAGGCCGAAGTCAGCAGCTGATGGTAGATCTGAACCTCGGACAAAGAGCGGTTCATGGGAAGCATAAGGGTAACGATAAGGGTGAATCTGCATGTAACCATTGGTATATTATAGTAGATGATAACCATAAGGGTAATCTGTATGATGCTAATGGTATACCAATCTGTATGATATGTTACCATTGGAAAATTATAGTAAATGATAACCATTGGTATACCAATGGTACTATTTACATGATCTGAATTTAAGCTACTAACGACTATCTAATGGTAAGCATAATCTGTATGTAGCCGTTAGTATATGATAACCATTAGATAACCATTATGGTTAAACCGTTGGAATACCTATGGTTAAACTAGTGTAAGTGGCCATTAGTATAATTGTTACATAGTAGATGATAACCATTGGTATATTGTAGGAACTGATTATGGTTACTGATTGGTATAATAAATGGTAACCAAAAATGGTGGTTTTTCAAAATAGGTGACCTCCAAAATGGTTGGTTTACTACTAAAAGTGGTTACTATTGGATGATGAAGGGTTAATGATAACTATAAGGGTTCATCAGTAACCATTGGTATAACCATTGGTATAACCATTGGTATAGTATGGTATAGTTATATTATAGTAACTCTCAACTTTAATCAGTAACCATTGGTAAAACTCTCATGGTATAACCATCGAAATGGTAACGATTGGTATAATCATAGTAAATGATAACCATTACAACTCATCGAAATGATAACCATAGGACCATAGGGTATAATGAGTCATGATCAGAATAATCTATCCGTGTTGGTACCCATGTGTTGCGTGTCACGGGTTCATTTGTACTAGCGGTTGATACGACACTGGTTGGTGGTTTCAAGCCCTTCCAAAAGTATTAGTCAACGAACCAACCATTTTGTGATACATACTTGGTAAACAAAACATGCTTGAAACCCAAAAACCATAAATGGCAACCATAGGGTATCATCAGTTACAATCAGAATGAGGGAAACCTTCTAATTAGTGGGTAATGATAGGGAAATAATTTGTTCATAGTAAATGGTGATAATATGCTACCATGATAATAGGTGAGAAGAAGTAGCAACTTCATGGTAGGATGTTAGGTAATTTAGGTATTGATTAATAGGGAATGATCAGGGAATGATAGAAAGCATAAACGGTTTATCTACCATACTAGGGGATCAAAAGTAAGAAATTCATGGTAGATGATGGTTCTGTAGTAGTGGTAGGCCCCATTGATAAGCTGCTGCCGGTTTTCCCACAAATAGTTGATGATTTACTATCAAATGTACAGTAGGTGGCTATTAATATGTATCTACTAGAATGATTGTCCTGCCATTAGCAGGAAAACTCATTAAAATCTGTGTCACCAATTCTGGATAGATGGACCAGGTCTCTTGATATCAGCAAACTTCCAAGCAACTGATAGATGCCATCTTACAGAAGACCTTCTGACTTTGGGCGATTCCGAACTTCCAGGATCAATCGCCTGCACTGACCTAACACAAACCAAGGCAACACATAAGCATTTTGCGGACTGTTCTTCTTGCTTAGTGGCTTTGGCTTTCTGTTGCCAAGTCTTCTTTCTTCTTCTTCTTCGCGAATTCGGAGTGAGAGCGGAGTCATCATCTCAATTGAGCTTTGGGGGAAACGACTCTGTCCATGCGAAAAAATATAAAGTCAATACTTACATAGTCTTGACCCAGTGTCCATAATATCACATTTGTCTATACACGGCATGAATATCAGTATGTCATTTTCATTTCCCTCAAAACAAACATCCCGCAAAATGCGCCAACACTGACAAAGCTGCACTACTCTTCAAATTTCAAATTACGACAACCACAATTGATGTTCTTTTAGGCCAGGGCTAGCAAACGGAGAACCTAAGTGAAAGTAGCATATTACTGAGGTTTGAACGCTTCTGAAAAATATGTTTGGGGAAAGAAACCGTGTTCAAAGTCAACAACTAGTAGATATCTAATGATATTTAACCATTCTTGCCAATTCTTCCGGTATGATTTCCTATTTTGTCACTATCAATCCCCCAGTTAATCATAGAAAAATCATATTCATCACTTTTCACGACTACTAAGCACTATAATCCCCTAATTAACCATAGCAAAATCCGATTAACGACTGCTCATCACCAAAATTCCATAGTATATAATCACTACAATCCCCTAGTAAACCACTATGATCCCCGATTAGCCACTGGAATCCCCTACAGATACACCGCCTTAAGGGCCCCACAGTTCCCAGTTTACAGCTAGCGCCCCTCACCGTCTGTTGTCCCAAGAAGGTGGTGTTCTTCCGCAATGTGCTGGCAACAGAGTTCCTGACGGCGAGAGCTTAACAGTGCTCATTTGTATATACTGCTTGGGGAGATAACAACCAATGGCTAATGGTTAACAATGAGACATAGCAACCAATAATAGGGGATATACCAGCTATATCCAGCTATATATGGCTATACATCATATTTATATGGCGAGCTGGGTCAATATGGTCAATAATTAATATGGTCAATAACCATATGCTGGGTCAAGGCTTTAACCAACCGATCAAGACAATATTAACCAATATTAACCAATGATTAATATGGTCAATAACCATATGGTGGGTCAAGGCCTTCACCAACTTATTAAACATGGTCAATATTAACCAATAGGGCTATGGGTCAAGCAATTCACCAACCAACAACAATGGTTAACTAGCTGGTTGATGGTTTATTCTAGGGGATAATAAGCAATACTAGGGGATGTACCAACTATATGGCTATGGGTCAAGCGCTTAAGCAACCAACAACCATGGTGGATAATCACCAACAATCACATGGAAAACAATGGCTAATGATAGCGGAACCAGGGGTACAGGGTGAACTGACCCACAGCCATATATATATATATATATGTCATTGACCATCACTAGTGTTAATAACTGCTTAATAGTGGGTATATATACTGGTTATATGTGATTGTATGATAAGTCGATGGGTATCTAATAACTTATGTATTAGATTTTAGTATACTTAAGTTTGTCAGAGCTGATATTGGGGGATAAGCATCAAGTAGATTGACCTCTTCATGGTTCTTCCCCGAACCTTTCATTGCGACCCATCGATGTGTCGATGACCGTCCGTGTTGAAATCTGGTGAGTCACCCAAGCTGCCTTGGGTTTCATGTGTCCAAGGAATTTTGTTGGCTGGTCAGAATGGTCACTACCCTTTCTTGAGGAGGTCAGCTCTTCGGAGCAGTGACACCCCCCACATTGCAAGCACGTGAACTGTCTGGAAGGGTTTCTGTTCCAAAATGATACAAATACACAAAAATTGGATGGTGCAAGCTCCAAACATCTTTGGCATCTCTGACCCATCCGAAGATGTGTGGTCCCTATTTTGGGAAGATCTCAAACAACTTTTTCGGGCAACGATACCATGTCCGATCTGTTGGATCATCATCTCGATACGCCACACGATGACATGATGACTAAGGCAAAGTTTTTCAGGGCCAAAGTAGATACGTTGTCTTGAATTGGCAATTGGCAATGGTTAATGGTTGGCAATGGTGAATGGTTGGCAATGGTTCGTGAATGTTAGTAAGGATCCGATGGGGTAATGGTTGCTCGAATGGTTGCTACTGCTTCATTGAACAATGAATGATAGCATATGATTGCCAACAATGAACGTTTCATAAGGTGGTTTGGTCGAAACTCGACCCATTATTACCAGATATTACCAGCAACGACTACCAACCTGCTATGTTTTCCTGGACTTAAAACCCATGTGCAGCCAATCTTCCGGCGGCGTGCCGGGTGCCACGCCTGCCCTGTTCGAAACTGATGCCAAAGGCCATCATGTAACCAACAAAGCGCCTCAGCGGCGATGGACGCATGCGACCGGTGAATTCGGATCCAGTGGGACTGTAGTGGAAAGAACTTGTGGACAACAATTAACAATAGTGAGTCCCAGTCATGGCAAAAAATCAGACTCACTTTTACCATCCAATAGTGTGTTCATGTGTGTTCCGATTGAAAGACACATTGTGATCTCATGAAACTACTGTTGGATCAAGATTAATTCCAAGCTATGTGTTGGATAATGGATGATAATGGTTGCTGCCGGAAGCACCTGTATTTAGATTGGCAAGAGCCATTGTCTCATACCCAAAGTGCATCACTGGTCTAGATGTAGTCTTCAAAATCGTGCAGTCGGCCAAAAAGGTTGGCACAACATATCCACTTGAAAAACTACGGCGGCTCAATGGGTCGACCTTAACAGTGCATTA
Organism: Symbiodinium kawagutii; assembly: GCA_009767595.1. Classification (NCBI taxonomy): domain Eukaryota; class Dinophyceae; order Suessiales; family Symbiodiniaceae; genus Symbiodinium; species Symbiodinium kawagutii. The sequence goes on along the minus strand of VSDK01017506.1, from coordinate 588,597 downwards.
GGCAGTACACACTGAAAAAAATGTGGCAAGCGGCCGGCTGGTTCTGGGATACAATGCGTGGGAAGGCATGCTCCAATGGTTCTTCCCTGCTCCTGAGTTGTGGCACAGAATTGACATGAAATCATGGTCTCATCCTGGGAGCCCTGTGGAGTGGTGCCCCCTTGACACTGCTGCGGATCAAGCAGCTGATTTATTGCTGAGAGCTGATCAAGCAGCTGATCGCTGAGAGCTCACAAGCACATCAATTGACGTGTCCCCCTTCTTGCTTTTCGGGTTTCTATACTGTCAAAAGGGAATTACTTTTATGTTGTGAGGGAAAGTGCCAAGACAATTGTCCAAAGGAAGTATTGTATTGCCCACAGCGTGCACCCAAACTCGAGGCCGTGTACCTTATTGGTTTATCATTGTTATACCATTCGTGCTGGAGATGATGCTTCCTTTGGGACAGCATATGTTGCTCGAGTGCTGCGAGATTGTTGTAAAACAAGGATTGATCTCACGTTTCAATTTCTTCCCTGTCGGGGTAAATTTCAAAACAAAACAACAAAACAAGCAAACACATGTTTCACTGCTTTAGCTTGAAATATTATCACTGTTTTGCACCAGCAGTCTTCGTGCAAACATCGCATAATCATAGTCCAGCCTTAGCATGTTTCCACTGTATTCGACATGTCTGAGTCTGACACAGAAAAATTCTGCCCTGTAGAATCTATAGTTACAGACTCAAGCCAGGGAAAACTTGTTATTGAGCATCAATACGCTCTGCCGGACGCTAAAAGCGTGGTCATGTTCTTTATCTCAGTCGGAAAAAAACATAGTGACATCACAGGACCAAACACTATTAACTGTTGTAGCCCGGCCTAGCAAATATGATTCTTTAACTTCATTCAGTTTTGGAAACCATTTCAGTGTTTGATAAGCGATAATTGGCCAAGAGTATTGCCATGCAAAATAGGCACCCAGAAGAACCTAGCATCGAGCCACTCACCCCACAAAACCAAGGTGCTGCAAAAAGCTGGTCATGGCGGGTTTGCTGAATTGGCTGCCTGGACAAAAAGCTTTCTGGATGGTTGATGATGACGATGAAATTGGATACTCTCTGGTGAACTAACCTGGAAGCTCAAAAGCACCAGTTTTAATTGGTAAACCAGCTCCAAATGGTGGATTTATAATGTTTGAAAAGCCGCTGGTGGCCAATCTTGATAAACAAGCGTCAACAACAATTATGATTCGGTGATGGGAGATTCAGCTGTTCATACACCTTGACCTACTTGACCATAGGCTGTGACTTGCCATGAAACATGGTGTCTTTATCAATACTTCTCTCCCAGTCAGTGTCAATAAGATGGAATATGGAAATGGGTGATAACCAAAATTCATAGAGATATGAGAGATATCACAACATAGCCAAGAATGACATGAACATGCTGATGATCTTGATATGGGAACGCAAATCATCCAATCTTAGCCATTGATATGTAGTCACAAACCATCCATCCATCTTGGGGGACAGCAAACTGGCTTGAGAAGCACCCATATAGTAGCTGTTTGACCGTTGTTGTTGTTGTTGTTGTTGTTGTTGCTGTTGTTGTTGTTGTTGATCCTCTGTATAGTGGCTGTTGTTGTTGTTGTTGTTGTTGTTGTTGTTGTTGTTGTTGTTGTTGTTGTTGTTGTTGGTTAACCCATATAGTAGCTGTTTAACCATTGTTTATAGGGGAATGACTGATGTTGTTGGTTGTTATCCCCTACTTCCTAGCCATTCCCCTATAAAATCACCACCTGTTGCTTGTCGGTCAAGCTCTTGGGATGTTCATCAATCCGTTCGTCGGAAGCCACGGGACATGGCGCACCAGGAGGTCCATTGTCTCACCATGGTTCAGTGGACCCCGTTGAGCCTTCACATGGATGAAAAATGGTGAAAATCAACCAAACATGGATGAAAATCAACTAAAAATGGATGATCATCCCGTAAAAATGGATGAAAAATGGTGTTTCTCAAAATAGGGGTACCCCCAAATCACTCCATATTGATCATTGTTTTTTAATCAGCCAACCATAGCTTTGGGGTCCCCAAACTGGCTTGAGAAACCACCATGACTACTAGTTGTTTAGCCATGAGTTTGTTGGTGACTATTTCCTATCATTAACCACTATTAATCCCCTATGCCTTGATCATCAACCATCAATCCCCTAGCATGAACCACATAATTTCCAAGGAAAACATATGATACATAACATATCATATATATATATAAATCTTTAAAAAAAATAAATAAATAAATAAATATATATATATATATATGTCCAGGAAAACCATTTCATGTAGAACATAATCATTATATAGATAGAAAACCTCCAAACATCTCCAAACATCTCAAGGACTTGGAGGTCCCTTGCAGGTCTTCACCTGGTCACTGGATCGGCCCCACCTGCAGCCAGTGACCTGCGCCAAACCGCCTCTGCTGCATAGGCCTGGACGACCCACCAGCTGCCAACGCTGACGGCGGTTGGTGGTTGAAGCACCCATGAAGTCAGCCAATCATTGCTGGTTGGTGGTTGAACCACCCCTATAAACTGGAGTTCTTTACCCCTTATAGTCTATAGTGGGCTCTTATGCCAAAACCACAACTGGTTGGTGGTTGGCTCTTATGCCATTATAAACCACAACTGGTTGGTGGTTGAACCACCCCTAATAAAATATGCTTGTCAACCAACCATTTGTTAATAGCTACTAGGGAAAATACAAATGTTTGAAATTACCAACCAAAATTATTAATCATTGCTGCGGAAAACAAAACTGGAAATCATGGGTGATTACAGGCTATGAACTCATGATAGTTAATGATTTGAAGCTATTCATGACCACTCAAGTGGTGAGTATCTTTTCTCAACTCATTGTTGCTCGGTGGGTTAGAACCGGTTTAGCTATTCCGCAAAGATTCATCCGAGCCAGTTGTAAGAGAGGAGCAACTGTTGACATCTCAAATTCCCAAAATTGTTGCAACATTCAGGCCGTAACAGTAAACTGTATCCTGTTTTTTGTGTGTTCCCTCGATATAAAATGATGGAAACATGTTCCTTCCATATTGATAACAATGATTCGGAAGTATCCTGTTCCATCCAACAGTTTTGGTCAATTGGTCCCTTTCACATAGATTTAGCAGGTCTTGTACTGGTGCCACAGCCTCACAGCGAAGAGGAAGCCGAATTCTGGCGAAACCTGTTTGAAGCAGCAACTGGCATCCCAATCACTCAGAAGTCTTACCAATTGTTTCCATCAGTCCAGGGCTGATGTAGTTGTGAGTCAACGGCCCCCTGGCTGTGAATCAATCGTATACATGGCCAAACTAAGTAATCAGGTACCTGTGTTGGAATGTGAAATCCATTGAACCACTGCCCCTTTCTTGGATGGTGGATGCTGGTGGCTTGACCCATCCCCAAACGCGAAGCTCCCTGGGAGGGGGGCATAGCCATGCTGACGCCCGCCTCGCACAGAGACAGCAGCAGCACATCCTCCCAGAAAGTGACCTGGAGGAATCCGCGACATCCGAAGGGTGGAAGGTCCCAGCGGTCCCAGGTGGGCCATGTTGGAACCCCCTAAGGTGGATTGGTAACCAACTGAGGTACCCAACTAAGGTGGGTTGGGAACCAACTAGCATAATCAGCTTAGGTAACCAGCTAAGATGGGTGGTCACCACCGCATTTCCAGCTACGTTAGATTGCCAAGAAGGTAATCTTCTTATGAAACAACCACTGCTTGGAGGTTATGCCTACAGCGCAACTGCTGACATTCGCCATGGTTCTATAGCATTCTATAGGTATTGGTTAACGCTTGACCCAGCGTTTTTGGAGTTCTTCATCATGGGTATAGTATTTGGTATATCCTAGGAAACACAAGTGAACATCCAGGTGGCGTGTAAAAAAGGCCAAGTTTGCTGGATATGATCCCCAACAATCTCCAACCAACGAGTAAACAGCAAACAAAGAAACCAATCCATCTTGAGGTTGAGCTCAGTTGAGCTAGGGTCAACTTTCACAACTGGCCCACCTTGTTCCACAGAGCGTGGTTGTAGACCCGGGAGAGGAGGGATACCTTGGGGCGAGCCGTGAAACACCATGGCTTTCCTACATTGAAGGATGGGTTCATTGGCATATTCCCAAACAAAGGATACGAAACGCGGGCGAACCCAGGGGGCCTGCCAGGCTTACTGGCAAGACTATGCAAGCCAATGAAAAATGGCTAGAGTACAACAAGGTGATGCAAGGTGAAGGTAGTAAAAACCTCTAATGATGACAATAGCCACACTGCATAGGCCTGGGAATGGTTGCGATACTTGGGCCCATCGTCCATCACACGGAAAGAGACGAAACTTCTAGTCTATCAAGAAAGCAAGCAAACCAATTTGCAAAACATCTACTAACGCAGCACATTTCTAAAGCAAAGAAAACATCCCAAACCCAGATCATCAGAATCATCCCATTTCTTGTGATTCTGCGTGACCCGTTAAGGTACCAATGGACCATTTCAAAGCAAACAAGCCTTTGTGGATTCGGAAATTCACCGAGTCCAGCCCAACTCTTTGGGGGACTACTTGAGCACTCAGATACAGGTATTTCAGGATCCACAAATTTTTGGATCTTTTTTCATCCTAAAAGGCCATCCACTCAAACCTCTTTGACCCTTCTACTGAACATGCACACATGATTAGTTGTCATATTCTTTTCATGGCAATGTGTCCATCTTTGTTAGACTGTGGTGCATGTGGCAATGTCTCATAGATTTTTTCTGAGTGCTTGGTCACGAAAACAGAAGCACCTCAGCCAAAGTCCCAGCTATACACTTCTGTGTGTCACAAGAGAGGTTGTCTGTTGGCTATGGGTCAATAGTAACCAACTGGGGGATAATTACCAGGAATAATAGGGAAAACAAGGGTTAATGATGGGGAACCAGGGCTACGGGGTTTTGACCCACAGCCTGTTGAGTCCTCTTTTCTTCTGCGAGTTTGTAATATGCCCATGTCTACCGCGTACGTGATATATGTGACGCCTTCACCAAGGTCCTACACTCGCAAATGTATGCATGAACAAACCAAACTCTTATAGGATCAAATAAAACCCATGCACTGCTGTGTGCTAATCTCAGCATGCAAGTAAGAGCGAGGTCTGCCCTGTGACTCCCTATACCAGCAAGGGAAAAACGCACACAGACACACAAATTCACAAAAATAAGAAACATACAACCTACATGTCACAGCCAATTATTGCTAACCATTGTTGACCTTCACCAGCCATTGCTTCGAGCGAGTTATAAATCATTATATCCAAATATCATTCATGACCATTGTAAACCAGTATTCATAAGACTTGTCACAACCAAGATACACAACTCTCTTAACCATCTTTTTAAATAACACACCACATTCAAAACCATTGGTATAACAATCCCAACCATTGTATCCACTATGGCCATTTTCCATTTTTCATTGACAAACTTCAAACACATTGATATCTTAACCATATTTTTACCCATCACAATCATCATAACCACCTCTTCATATCTGAGTGATGACTATGTGATCACCATTCTTCCAGCGCTGGCCGTTCCATGGATCACTGCTGAGCACTGGCACTGCTTTACCATCCTGCTCCGTGCGGTACAACTGCGCCAGGACCTTGAAACAATGGAGCGCAACGTGGCGCTTGTTCCAAAGGAGACAGCGAAAATGATCTGGAGATCCATCGTTATCATCATTGTTACATGGAAATTTCTGAAAGACATATGTAACAATGATGATGAAATCTATTAGATGTATCAATCATTAGATTCACCATATGTAAGCGAAATGGTGAATCTAATAATTCATTGATGATTAATTCATGGATATATACAACTGATGGTTAATTGATGGCTATTTGGTGGTTAATTGGTGGGTAATTGTTGGTTAATTGATGGTTAATTGATGGTTAATGATTAATTGCATGATACTGGAGGATGTATGGGGGCTTCTCAAGCCATAGGGAACTCGCAAATACGGCTGGGGTGTTTTTTTTTTAAAAAAATAAATTACTGGAGGATGTATGGGGGTTTCAAAAGCCATAGGGAACTCGCAAATACGGCTGGTTTATTACTCTATAAAATGATTAATCTAAAGCATGATTTGTGGGGTCCCCAATTTTGAGAAACACCCATGTGAAGGCGAAATGGTCAATAAGTAATGATCAATTGATGGCCAATGGATTTTCAATTGATGGTTCATTGACGGTCAATTGATGGTTAATTGAAAGATTTAGTTACTGGAAATGAAATCGTCTTTGAATTCGTCAACATGTGTCAATACTTTCGGATGGTATCATGTAGTATCCACAGCAATTGCATGCAATTGCTACTTCTCTCCCTTGCCATATCTCAACGGCTGAAATCTCCTGACTCACAACATGGAAAACCAACCCACCGAACGAGTGTAAGGTGGGAGCCACACCCAGTTTAGAGCCGCCATCACAATGGGAGCCCCCCAAAGCCATGCGGAGGCAGCCCCTGGCCGGTTGGTGCTTGGTCCCGCTGTCTGGAGCTATGGCCGAAGTCACCCCAAGATAGCCCCTATACGGAGCGCTTCTGTTCTCGAAAAAAGACCCAAACTGTTGGAGTATGAGCTACTGCCATCTACTGCCAACCTGTTTGGTTCTACACCCATCGCGCGGTCCGTGCGCAAGGTCCCCGGCCATCAGGTCTCGACCCGACCTCAGCGGTTCACCGACCTAGTGGTGAATGAATGGTTCATAAACATGAATCATTTAAGAATTAGGTGTTCCATCCCAAAATGATCTGGAGCCAACGCCTCGAAATCTGTAGATTATAGATGGGCTGTTTTTAGAAGGCCTGTGGCCTGCAGCCTAAAAGTGTGATTTCTCAACCATCAAAAATTGGAAGTTCTTTTTGCAACTTCCTTTTAAAACTTTCTGTCTTGTTTTGACATATGTCAATGTTATACTCATATTGTTTTGATAGGGAAATATATTTTAAGAATGATTATGTATCACCGCCCCTGTACGTTGGACCGCAGTGGTTTAATGATGTTGTATTTCGGACCGCAGTTGAAAACATAAAATGTTCAAACATTCTTCTAATCGTTGGTTGATTTAGACAATGTTTTGAACAACTTCTTTTGTTCAAACAAGTTGTTTCATAAGGGTGGTTTGAATCTTCTTTTGTTTAAACAAGTTGTTTCAGGAAGTTGTTTTGAAACATATTTTCTCTTAAACAGTTGTTTGTGAAACTTTCTTGAACATAAAACAATCTTTCAAAAGTGGTTAATTTCGGGGGTGTCTAAATAGATCAGGGGCTCAAACTAGGTGTAGCACATGAATGGAGGGTTTCCTAATTTATATGGTTTCAAATAGGGGTACCCCCAAATGATCCAATCTTGACTACCATTTATAGGTAAACCAACCAGTTTTGGGGCACTCCATTTTGAGAAACACTGATGTGAACCCTTCTAGCCACACTGTAGCTAAAATGCTTCAAGTGATGGTTAATGAATGGTTTCTAAGAAACACAAATGGTGATTGACAAGGGTTATGAATGGTTTTCGTGGATAGTGGATGGTTAATCATGCTCAAGGGTGGTGAATGATCCTAGCTCACGCTGGTGGTTACCGAGACATTTGCAGAAGTTTCCAATATCTATTTGGGGGGTTCTGAAAATAGGGTTGCCCCCAACTCATCCAGTATAACTCCTCACGCGCGAACGATTCGCAACAAAATGGGCCCTTCCAGGTGGGCTATATTAACCATTCAAAATTCTATCCATTTGTAGTAATAGACCAATCATTTCGGGGGTACCCTATTTAGAGAGACCACCAGTTGTTTCGATTCCAAATTCTCTGCAAGTTGGTACAAGTTCTTAGATGGTTCCTTACCAATGGTTACAGGTTGCAACAAGGAACAGTAGTGGTCCGGGTCGATGGCATGATTCAAAATGCTTGTAATCAGTAGCGATTCATTGATGCTTAGCACTGATTAATATTGACCGGGATCCATGTTTGTCACCCATGGTGATGATCAATGGTGGTTTGTGATGGTAGATATGTGTAGACACTAGGGAAGATTGGCCAACAAGTATCAACCGTATCCGAGCCAATAATTTGATTACCCGTGAGTAGTTGTTCATAACTGGTAGTTATTGGGTCCAATCATGGTGAATAACGGTTGATCATGGCTGGTTCATGACAGCTGACGCTGACAGTAGCTACCTGGTCTTGTTCCCACCAAACTCGCCGGTCCAAGCAACGTATGAATAGCTCAGCAACCATCGTTTCGGAAACTGCTTGAATGAGTCTGATGTGAAGAATATCAAGGGTGCACTACTGCGGATCTTCAACGGACAATGTACCATGAGCATGTGGATATGGGAAGAAAAGTTGCAGGGAAGAAAAACACGTTTGATCTTAATTGGGATGGGCGATCAAACATGATGTTGTTATGATATTGCAATGAGAGGCGCGACTTATTTGTTGATTGTGTCGCTAACTGAAGGAACGTCTTTGCAGAAGATGATCTGGGGGGGTAACATTTTGCCATTTGCGACCAGCCCCTATGAGTCAATCCCAACTATGTCTGTAGCAACATGGGGGATCATCGCAACACATGTTTCGTACATTTCGTACACAATAAACATATGGGGGATTCTTCCGGTTTGGTTTAACAACGATCATCGTTGCTACTGGTGTAGTGTACTAAACATAACATATGGCTGTAGGTCAAAACCCTCTACCCCTGGTTCCCCTATCATTAAGCATTGTTGTCCCTATTATTGTTGGTGGTTATCCGCCCTTAGTTGGTTGATTCAAGCCTTGACCCAGCTCGCCATATGCCAGCATACACATCCCAGTGGTACACCCTATCTAGCTGGTGGCTTCCACCCCTATCAAAAATATTAGTCAACCAACCATTTGTTAATATATAATCACTAGGGAAAATCAAAAATGTCAATCAAACCACCAACCTTAGTAGTTGTTTAACCACTATGGTTGCATATTAATCCCTATGACTAACCATTATTAATGGTTATACGCCCCATAAAACCATTAGTCAATCAATGCTCATCATACCCCTACTAATCATTATTGTTGTTTATCATCCCCTATTGTCAACCATTATTAATCTTGGTGTATTATAGATTCCTTGCTAAAAAAATATTTTTAGTGGTTGGTAAATCAATCATATCCCAAAAACACTAAAAACCTCAGTTAGTGGGTATTAGCCATCCAGAAATGGTCCCCTGATAAAACCACCATTTTTGGAGTGGGCCCAGCCCTGCCGACATGCCGCCGCAGCCAAAGCGCCATGCATCGTTCTGCTCGTCTGCAGCATCCAGCGCCGCTTTGAAGCACTGCGTCAGCGCCTCAACGACATCAACCACCAGCCAGCAACGAGTCAAGAGGAACCAAATGGCGGGAGCAACAAATGGTTCATAGTGGTGAATGATACTTGTCAATAAGCAGTTGTTAATAAGCAGTTGTTAATAAGGAGTTGGTCCCACCATTTGTTAATAAGCAGTTGTTCATAGGCCGTTGTTGATGGTAATTGTCAATAAACAGTTGCCAATAGTGGTTGAGAAGAACTAAATGGCTATGGGTCAAGGCTTGAATGAACCAACTAATGGGGGATAATAAGCAACAATAGTAGGAAAAAATAAAGAACAACCAACAACTTGATGAATAGTTTTTTTAAGAATAAAGCAACAACTATTACTATTTAAGAACAAAATTGTTGGTTTATTACTATAACCAATACTGTTCAAGAACAACCAAATGGTGGCTTCTTACTATGGAAGAAACCATTATTACCGACAACCAACAACCCAGAAACAACTTATTCAAAAAGAGCCAAATGGTGGTTTCGCAAGATTACTTCCCCCACAAAATGGTTGGTTATTTGCTATACAACTTATATAACTATAAATGGTGTTTTCTCAAAATGTCAGTTTGCTCTACATGCTTACACCTGAGCTATTCATAGCAGTTGTGTAATTCTGACCATTTGTTACAACCATCACTTTCTGACCTTTGTCACAAAGCACTAGCCCGTGGTTTCTTAAGAATAGGGGTTCCCTAAATCATCCTTTTATACAAATCATGTCTGATAATACTAAACCAACCATTTTTTGGGGGTCCCATATTTTGAGAAACCTCCAAATCGTAGTTGCTTAAATCCTTATTGTTGCTCAGTATCCCCCCTATGACTAACCATTCTTATGTAATCTCCTCTAAAACCATTAAGAAGGCTATTTTTATTGCTGGTCAATGTCCCCTATTCATGCTTATCAACCATGAAGTTGTAGGGTGTTTCCAAAAACATCTGTTTTGTAATATATTACCAACAACTTCTATTCCCAATAAAACCAATGTAAACCATGATATGCCCAATAAACCACTATAAACCATGATATGCCCAATAAAACCAATACAACCCATTACATCCCCAATTTACCAACACCTTCGAGCAAATGTTTCTGCAGCCTCAAAGGCAGAAGGACTCAGCTGCTTCCCAGCTGAACCTGATGCGCCATGCGCGCCATGCGTTCGTCGCCATGGTTGGGTGTTTCTCAAGCCAGTGACTGGGGACCCCCAAGTTGTGGTTGGGTATGGTTGGTTTATGTTGGTTTATTACTTAGAATGATTGACAGCTTGGTGGTTGAACCACCCCCAACTGGTTTCCTGTTCCACCTTGACCAAAGAAGAGGCCCCTGCAGAGACAACGAGAAAAGCCTCCCCCAAATTGCGGGCTTCATCTATATTAGGTAAAGTAAAAATGGTTGGTTTATTACTTAAAAGGCTTAAACATGCAAGGATGATTTATTACTGACGCATTCTGATTCAGATGAAGGATGATTTGGGGGTACAACTGTTTTAAGAAGCCAGCGGTTGACTAATGGCTCTTCATGGACATGAAAGCTTCGTTCATGATAAAATCATCAATGGGCATCTCATGGTGAAGTACTGATTACTGAATGATGAATCATGAACGAATACTATTGGTTGAAAGGCTTCGTGGTGATCTATAAAAAACCAACTAATTTGTGGGATTCTAAGAACCGTTGTTATAGTGCTTTCTTTACTGGAGCAACCATTGTTTCACTCATGGGTTTACTCTACCAAAAACGCTCATCAATTTTTTAACGTTGGTGGAATCCCAGAGTAATAATGATGGATGATAGGTGAGGAATAAAGCCAGCAATAATCCACAACCCTTTGGAATGATAAACAATCCTAGCGGGTTACAGTCATCATTCCATTTTGAATCATCAAAACCATCAGGAAAACTAAGCTGGAAGCTGAACATCAGTGGATTTTCCACCTCCAGGTTGATTTGCCAGAGAGCAATTGTTCAGATTGAACGTTGCCAAAAACAATCCCAATCTACTAGCGGAAAGGACCAAATGATCAGCGACACGGTTTCGCTTGGTAGAAAATAAGCTGGTAAATGCTGGATCTGCGCTTGGAATAATGTGGGACGGTCAAATGATCGAGGGATTGTTGACAGCCGGATTTCCCATGGATTCTTGCACTAGCAACATCGAGGATGGTAAGAATGAACAAGTAAAAGGCATCAGATTCGATGATATCATAGCAATATATAGCAATTATAGTTGATACAATCACTAACTGTAACTGAATAGTAATGCATGTAATGCGGTGGTAATAAATCACTTACTGCCGGCCGCAAACTTCCCAAACCGGATGGTTTCTAATAGACCTGTCAAAAACCCGGATGCCAGCTGCATCCGGGTCAAAACTGTAGAAATTCTCAATGATTTGAGGTCACCGCTGTAGTTTGGGAACCATATCTGAGGTCTGGCTGGTATGCCTGCAAGAAACGATGGTTCCCCAGCTACAAAACGGCCAGTCAGGTCGCAAACATCGCCACTGGGGCCGCGGCTATCGATCTCCGTCCCCGAAGGGTCATCTTTGAGCACCGCAAGGCGTGCCACCTGGAATCATCTTGTTTTGCAGGCTCGTGATGGTCAACTTGTTCATTATTCCTGCCTCATGGTCTATTTTATTCCTGCCTCATGCTGGCCAAGCATGGAAAACCTAGTGAAAACCTATGGAAAAACACCAGTTCCATGACGGACATAGCATTGCGAAGATGGTTTTTTTGGTGAACTTGGCTGAGGGTCAAGTTGCCGGTTCCGGAGCCAGTCGCATTGCCAGCCCAAGATATCGCTGAATGATCCTCCAGACGGGGTATGTTCAGCCTTCAGATTTATTGATAATTTCAGTAATTATATTCAATTAATTACCATCGGGGTTGGTTCTTACCACATAAGCTTTTCCAAGATTCTTGGTACATCTTGGTACGACATCATGCAACGGAAACATGACTATCTAGCGATACCTTATGGGGATATGTTGGAAAGATATGGAGCACTATTCCGATAGAGAAATCCATGGAGACACTGGCTTTGCAGCTGCGTTTCGCCGGGGCTGTAGCCATAGTAAGCCTGCGAGGTGTGTGACCTAAGCCCGGAGCCCTATGGTGAATGTAACCACTGTGCGTTGCTCCCAGGGATCCATGGCCGGATGCCTTCACACCTCCACGCCGGTACCGTGTGTGATCCATGGCCAGCGCAGCTGCGCGTAGCTCGCGCCTGGCAAAAGGCCGCACGAAACTTGCTGTCGGCGAGTTTCTGACTGAACTTCTCCAGCTCCTCCTGAGGCGGGGCGAAGCTACGACGCAAGGAGAAATTGGGGGTCGACCTGATGACTGGTTGGTGGTTGAGCCACCCATATGTTGATCATTACCAGGGAAAATCAAACATGTTTGAAGCCACCAACCAGATAAGGAAACCTTTGCAACACCTGGGCTCTTTCCGAGCTTCACGAGTTCATTTTTGGTGCAGCCTACTACACTGCTGCAAGGCAAGGGTGCGTGAGCCGCCAGAATGCAGTAGTTGTGATAGTCGCAACTCAGCATCATTTGGGATGTGCTTCATCAGTTTGCAGACTTGAGAAAACCATCAGTGATCATCATTGACCTTAAAGCATTGGTGACCATCATTGACAATCATAAAGGTAAGTAGTTAAGGAATCTCTGCCTCGGCAGCACCACAGGGTCTTGTAATTGTGGCCGAAACTGGTGGAACCACCACAGTATCAACAAGGATCAAACAAACCTCTAGGCCAACTTCTCGGTAGTGCCTTTAAAGCTGCCTGATGTTCGGCCACCCAAGATCTATTCACACTCCAGCGGTTGGTCTCCGTTCAACATACAGCAAACCACTTCTTTGATTAGACCGGCAAGCACACGCACACAATAGCATGCTTGAAAACACAGCAGTGAGCAAAATGTCAGGGATAGATATGACACGTACACGGCCCAAAGATGTGAGGAATGATAAATTCATAAAAGTCCATCATCCAACACCCCCTAGATATATCATTGCAATCATTAATTATGACAAATCATGACAATGGAAATACAAACATGGAACACCAGAACCGCATTCAAGACATGAAGCAAAACCTGTGGGCGAACTGGCGTGATGACCGTCCGGGTGAGATCAACCAAGGGGTCACTCCCAACCTTTTGTAAGTATGAAAATGTACATTAGCGACGCTTTGTCCAGCAGTTTGTGATCAATCATATGAATACATACGGCTAACATGAACTCAACATAACCACTATTTCCAACACCCAGTGTTGCTGATCAAACAAACAAAATCCACACGTGAATGTTGTGGACCCGTCACAACAGCTGTCTTACGTTTGTCCAACATTTCCCACCAGTTGATGGCAGCAGTCACACCAAAGGCCCTGGTCCCACGGGGCGGCACCTCACTCTCATTTCCTCGCAGCGGCAAGGGCGACAGAGTTGATTTGTACACATTTGATGGATAATCACCAAGTATGAGCCAATACAATGTAATTACAAAAGCATTCAATATACAGATGTATATTAGTAAAAGTGCAAAACAACTCAATCTGGGGTGTTCGCAGCTTGTAGCATCCCAATCCTTAGTCTGCCTATTCCGAGTTTGCATGGCAAATTCTGTCAATCCGCAATCCCGCAGCACGTGGAATTCAGGCGTCTGGTCATTTTTCACCAAATTGTCAGAAAACGGCCAGGATTTGAGGTTCGCCCGCGCTTCACAAGACGTGAAGCTCCGAGGAGCATAAAACATTGTAATTTACAGTATTTTGTGCTTGTTGTGATTAGACTCTTTCATGTATCTTCCGTCCTGGGTTAGGCAATCCAGGAGGAAAACCACCACCCCTCTCGCAAAACGAGGCTGCCGAACTTTTTGCGTTTCTCACTTTTAGCTAGGTGTTTGCCATGTCTGGCAGAATTGAAAAGTGACTATGCATGCATTGCTCCATGGGTCTGGCAATTTTTCATCATAGACCACACAAGCTCTTATTGCTCTGTTCGCCATCAACCCTATCATCTCTCACCCAGAACGACCATACTTCTTGAAAAGTGACTATGCATGCATTGTTCCATGGGGCTGGCACTTTTTCATCATAGACCACACACGCTCTGATTGTTCTATTAGCCATCGGCCCTATCATTTCTCACCCAGAATGACCATACTTCTTGATAAGTGACTATGCATGCAATGTTCCATGGGGCTGGCAAATTTTTATTGTAGACCACATAAGCTTTCATTGTTCTATGAGCCATCAACCTTATCGTCATGCCCCTAGCCTCCCTCCGGAGTGTAAAAGTCAACATCAAACATCTACGGTCTGTTGGTTGTTGTTGGCCCTAAGAAAACTACTAGGATCGTACTAATGGCAAGGGCCATATATGCACAAGTTTCGCGAACCCATGGTTTGGTGGTTTGTCTTTGGTAGCTCTCAATTTCGGGCCATGCTTTGCTTCGAAGTGAAGATCCATGTTCCAACCATTTGGGACCAGTCAAAGGCGGCATGGTGCACCCATGGAAATCGGCACCACGCCTTGGTGGGGAACCCTTGGTGACGTGGATGACTCCCAGCGGGTGTCCCAACAGGGTCCTTCCAGCAGTGAAGCCAACAGAGGCGACATCTCATCCATCAACTGGCGGATCTGCTGCTGCACCTGGAGAGTTTGGGGTATTTCCAGAGGTCCGAACAGCGACATGTCGTCACAGCCTCTTGTGGTCCTCCATGTCCCGACTTCAACAGCAGTCCCATGACATGACTGGATACTCGGAACCGACAGGTGGTACTGCAACTGAATTTCACATGACTGACGGCTCCACCTGCAAGTGAGCTTGTAACTCTGGAGTCATTTTTCGCCTGAGCAACTGCAGGCATCCACAATCACATCTCCAAGACATAGTGTCTTTCCTGAACAATTGCAGCGTTGCTGTCCCTCAAGTTTGCCGAACATCGTAGAACATCCTAGAACTAAAGACTCTGGACAATAAGATTATGGGTTCATGTCAAAATTTGAGCAAGTCGCAATTCTGAAGGCGAAAAAATAAATTGGTCAACTATGACGCCAGGCTGAGGGCTTAGCGGTTCACGACCTTTGCCCAACTGATGAAATGGTAAGGCCTCAATGGCAGCGATGCGGCAGGGCCAAGCAAGGCCCTTCTTGGATCGGGGTCCAGCTTGCCACGGTGGTACCCACTAAGCATCCAGCTGTCAGTAGCCATAGGAAACTATCCATGGGGTACCCAGCTGTTGATTCACATGGGAACTGCTGATTTCACCTCGACCATTTTTATCTACCATCTGGTTTGACCACTCCCTGTAGCTCTTTAGCTCGCTCCCCCTTTAAAGGGCCATAGGGATACCCCTGGCTCCGAATCGCTCCCTCCAAACCACCAGCCAGTTATTCTTCTGGAACTTGGGTACCTCAAACAAAGGCTGGACCCATGAGGATCTTTCAGGACGTCTGCAAGTTCTCTGGTCCCAGAGGCCTTCTGACCAAGTGCTGACTGCTGGACCTGAAATCTGACATTCAAATGAGTCAAATCCAAAGAAATCACCTGGTCCTTCAAACCTATCACCTATACGGCCTATGCGTGTCCAACAAGGTACCTCAATGATCTATTGATCTATAGGTTATAGGTCTTTATCAAGAAACATCAAGAAACCTCCCAGCACAGCTTCCTTGTCAGAGCACAAGAAACTGTCCATGTCCGATTTCACTAATTCCAACGAAAAACAAATAGCTGCAGACACGGAGTTCCAGTGGGTTTCGATACTCTCCCCCCATACCAACCGATCAACCACTTGGCCAAGACAGCACCAGCCAACGAACCCGAAAGAAACTGACCGTATTTGTCCACTCAAGATATGAAATCACTCAAAGAATCAAATGATATCAATCAACTTGAACGATTTCTATATGGCCGTGGGTCAAAACCCTTAGTCCCCCTGGTTCCCATCATTAACCAGCTCGTTTTCCCTCTGATCTTGTTGCTGAAAATATTGATGGTTAAGAGCTTGACCCATAGCCATATCTTGGATCAATCTGTCGACACATCACTGGGAGTCGAGTCTTCAAGGCTCCTGAGCATCCACCAGGCCGGTCGGCGTCTAAGGCCCGGACCACATGGCGTACCAAGGGTGGCCCGGCCGAGACCTGCCGACAGGTGCCAAGGGTCGACTTCCTTAAGGATCAGAAACTCATGGGGTCTTTCTGAAGACAGTTTGGGAACCCCAAAGTTGTGGTTGGTTCATTTACATGATCAATAGTGGCTCTAGATGATTAATGTTGAAAAAAACCATTGATTGTATGATTTACTATGGCAAAAAATGGGTTGCAATGAGTAATACATGGAGAAATCATGTTTGATCAAGAATAGTGATGCCCAAGAAATGGTTGTTAATGGTTGGTGCATGGTTAGCACAAATGACAGACGCATTGAATAACGAGATGTATTAATAATGGTTGATCATGGATAAGAATAATACAAATCAATAGTCATCAATGGCGAACACCGGCCAACAACGTATATTAAATGGGTACGACTGTCCAAGTTGCGACACGTAGTCAATCGTAGTCATGGGTATGAAAACATGAATACTTGCTTCTATTCCACTGGTGAATCATGGCACATGGTAAATCAGGATTTTTAGTATATTTAGGAGCTCTATTCCCCTGGTGAATCATGGTAAATCAGGATTTGTATGGATTTGTATGAATTGTTCGTAGATGGAGCTACCCCGCATCGCCAACCCAAGAGTGGGTGGTTTTAGCATTGAAACCGACCTTTGGAAGGACTCGATGTACAAATCAATGACAAGTACCGCACAGGGAACCGTGGCTTTTCACGACCCAACGGGGGGACTTCAGGTGTCACATCTCACATGTATGTAGATTGCCGAATGCCCCTTGTGGTTGATTGTTTCGTGGAACGATTCATCTACCTGTTTGACGGGAATAGTAATAGCCGAGAATAACTCTTGAATAGCTAGAAATTACAAAATGCCGGGACATATCAAACATGGTTGGGGAATACCCTGAAGCTACTGCCAATCGGACAAGTTGCCAATGCTTGGAACACAAGGTACCGAAAAGACATGATTGCTTTTAGCTGGACACGAACAACTTGGGGGATTCAATTCCGGGCCTGAGCCAAGGAAAAGTTGGCCCCTATCACTGTTGATTGCAGTCCAAGGTATGACCAAGTTCTCACACCAATTGAAGTTGGACTCATTGGCACTTGTTGCTTGTTTCTGCAATTGTGTTTCACCACTCAACATTATCAACGATCCTCATGTATAGATCCTTCACCATACCTGAGTATCATGTATCATCAAAACCAAAACTCCTCCACCGTCAACCATACTCAGGCAATCACAAATCATCATTGAGCATCATCATTGAACATCATCATTGAGCATCATCATTGAGCATCATCATTGAGCATCATCATTGAGCATCATCATTGAGCGTCATCATTGAGCATCATCACATATCATCAAAACTCATCATATCTCATCATCGCTCCTTTCCCACCATGAACCAACAAACATGACCGGTGCACCCATCCACCCCGACCGCCAACGAAGCCGCAAAGCTCTGCCGATGCGAACGTCTCGGACCTCTTTGCTCGAGGTCTCGATGAAGTGTTGCAGCTCCTTGACCTAACACGGCGCGACGCGTGTGGCCGTGGCGAGATGGTCTGGTTGGTTAATATGCGAACGTCAACCAACGAAACCACCAACCAGTGGTTAGGAAATTACCACTGGTTGTTAGGAAATCGTTACCACTGATTGGTTGTTAGCGAAAATAAGAAATGTTTGAGACCACCAACCAGTGGTAATGATTGAAAGTTCATTCATGGTTAATCATAGTGTAAATATTGATCTCTGGGAATCAATATGCTGGTTCTGGTTAAAGAGATCAGGTGACCTGATAAAACATTGAATATTTTTGGTTTGTTGTGCCCTGGTTGAGTGTTTATTCAGTTGCTGATCAAATTATGTGGTTCTCTAGTGAGTTTTGGTGGTTCATTGATCATGTGTCATGTGTACAAAGAACCGCGGTGTCCATGCAATTCGGTTTAGATGGGCATTCCCAGGTCAATTCTGGCTTCTGACAGGAGGGGATACTGGTGGAAAGTGCAGCTTCCTGCAATACGAAGACTTAATCTACTTTTGGAATTATTAGCATTCAAACGGATTGCGGTTCAGTATGACAGAGTGGCCTCTCAAGCACACAGTGACTGAGAAAACGCCCAACGTTTCTTTGGACATGCCATTGGCAGAGTTATCCGTCACGAGCAATACTAACCAATCTGGCACTGTTGGTTGACGCCTCGTGTAAACGTTTGCTTGAACGGTAGCAAGCAGGTGATAGCACAGACATCATTCGAACAAATTCTGGGAGAATGCATTCTGTTGCTATTCCACACTCCCACACTGTGTAGCCCTGTCATTTTGCGGTGGTTTGGGTGGGAAAATCAACATTTGGCTGTTTCTCAACATACGGAACCCCCAAAATGGTAGGTTTATTTCTATAGATGACTCATGAACCATTGTTTATAACTATAAATGGATATAAATGGTTGGTTTATCACTTTCCAAAAAAATTGGATGATTTGGGGGTTTCTCAAAACAGGGGTACCCCAAAGTCATCCAATAGTAATCATTTATTGGTAATAAACCCACCATTTTTTGGGCTCCCTATTTTTAAAAAAGCGCCGTTTGGGAGTACTCCCAGTTCAAGAAACCACCAGTGATGGCCCCCCAGGAGCTGAATTGGCATCTTCGTAGGTTGCTTGGCCCCCCGCCGCGTCGCAGTCTTCAGCGGCCTGCAGTGCTGGTGGTGTTGCGGTGTCACGGGTTCATTGAGACCAATGTAGGTGTTTCTCAATAAAAGGAAACCCTAAAGGTGGTTGTCTTGTCACTAACAATGAGTACGGTGAAGAATGATTTGGGGTCCCTATTCTGCAAAACGATGTGACAGGTTTGATGAATTGCATTTCCAGGAATAAGAATGGAGTTGATAGTACGAAATAGTTGCTATGATAGGGTTGATGACTAATTAAAGTATTCCCAGATATTCTCAGGATGAAGCAACAATCCAAACATGAAGCAGCTGCAAGAACTACCAACCAATCTTCCACGAAGGACTTTTGACGCCTTGGCAGCTGCCACTGTGATATGAGGGACGCCCCATGGCGACTAAACCGGCAACTAACAAGTCACAACACCAACTGACTAGGGCTAACAAGTTAGCTCTGTTCAAAATGGGAAGAGATCCTCCAAATTCTCTCAGTGTGGGGCAATTGCCAGCAGAAACCTGCCACCATTGTGGAGAGATTGGTCACTGCTGGTGTGTTACCAAAGAAGCTGCCACTAGTGGCATGACCAAACATACCCCGTTGGCCGCGGGTTCCCATTAGACTCGTGCGCCTTTGCCACCCCTTCGAGATCGTACCTGGGGAGGCGAGATGGGAAGTCAGGTTCGATTCAAGTGACGCCAGTTTCTGTTGATGATCCATTAATTATTTTGTCATGAGGTCAGGTTGTTTTTGGGTCCTGTTTGATGCAGGTACTTTGGCTTCTGCTGGTGACACGTCAAAATTCCGAGGTCAGGTTGTTGCTGGGGGTAAACAAGCACAAACTGCCGCCAACTGAGTTCGATCTCACTGCACTTGGCTTGGGGGTTCTGATTTTTGGGCTTCCAGGCATTGCATCTTATCAGCAACCAACCGTTGGTAATCTTCTCCAGTTGTGTAAGATCTTTGTCTAATCATCATTCCTGCGATAATGCAATTGTCATCAAATATCATTGAATGCAATATCTTCGTAATGATTAATAGGCCGCAGTCGTCCAGAATCAGTTTCTAATTACCAGAAAATGAAGCAACCACCGGCCATTCTTAACAACCCTAGAATCAGCCTGCCATCAGTTGCTTTAATGACAACAAATAATCAACTTCTGGAGTTCCCAAAGGCCATTTGTATCCGAGACCCTTCATTCATTCAGAAGGAACACGTGTTGATTGCAGTGTTTTGACGCACACCACTGAAATTTGATATTGACCAGCATTGACCCGACCCCACAACTGATTTTTGACAATCATTCTGCCCTGGTTTTCCTTCCTCTTTCGAACTTTGGGAGGGTAGCTGGTCTGAAATCACTGGCCCCCGTGCGCACTGCATGTTCCGCAACCATGAGGTTTCGTAGACAGCAAGTTTTCGCAGCCCATCTCGCAAGCATTGCCCACGCCTCGGGAACATCTGCAGTTGATTTTTGGAGCGTTCACCGAGCCTTCCCGGAGTTTTACGACCAAGCAAACTTATTGTATGCGATAAACACTTGACATATCTGCCAGGGTGGGGCATATATAACTTCCTTCTCTCCCTCACCAATGTTGGGCATCAACCGATGGAGGAACCACAGCCAAGGACGTGAGGATGCTGACCACCACTTTGGCTGTGGAATGGATACCTCCAAAGGCTTTGACGCTGTAAGCACCAATTGTGGACGGCACCCTCCTATGTCCCGTCTACAGCAAAGCCTGGAGTGATTGTGAACAGCACGGGTTCCTCACATGAACACTATGGAACTACAGAAATGGGGACGTTCTCACCCGGAGAAGGTCGATTCTCAAGCAAAGTAATGCAGAAGGTGCTGGCAGGAGCACACTTTACAAATGGAGGTCGATTCTGAAACAACTTAGCTAACACATTTCTCAAGACATTCTCTCATACTTGTCCGTCTCCACTAGACCCTTCACAGCTGCTGAGATGTTTTGGCTCACGAGTCGTCTGCACAGTCGAGCTCAGTAGAACTCAGTCGGCAAAGGCCGAAGCTGGCATCAAAGTCGCACTGGGCCTCAGATGGTCCATGTGTTAGACGATGCTCCTGATGTGAAGTGTAGAAAAACAAATGATTACCATTTGTGAATAAATAACAAACTCAGAATGATTAACATTTGATGTTGACAATCAAACTATTATAACAACAATAATTGAGCTTATGTGATCCATTGATTATCACTGATGTTTTTAATAACGTGATAAACATCATTTGAATAAGTAAGAACGATGATAACATCGATGATTAATGATACTCCATCCAACATGATTCCTAACGGTTGATGATGGGTCAACAATCAACGATGGTTCATAATGATTCATGCTGGTTCATCATGTAGTTGAGATAGTTTATAGGAACTGACAATGATGCTTAATAATTTGTGAACATGATTATGGATAAAAAACTAGTATCCTGCAGACTTGACACTTCCCTGAAGAAGGATCAGCACTTGGGGCGGAATCCGACTAATGCTGTACTTTCTTGAGCACTGGTCGCCTTTATGAATAAGGTTGCTGGGTTGGTCCTCACGTTTCAGGCTGCCCTCATGACAGAAGTCAGGCTGCATTTCGGAGTCTGCTTTGAAAAAAACACTTTGTTTGTTTGATTCATGGCTTATCACTGATAAACTCTATGGTAATGTCCAGTGCAGTAGCAGGCAGAACATATCAATTCACTTCAATCTCCTTTGAATTGGGTGGCAATCGAAGATGGCCTGTCTGGCTGCTGACATCTCACTGATGCATCGAACTAATGAACTCAACAGCAAACAAGGATAAACAAGCTACTATCATCTTATACAGCAACAAAGCTAAGAAAAAGATCTGGAAACATAGGTTTTCGATGAGTTTTCAGCACATGTCAGCCGTCATGTTGGAGTGCCAATTCGGTGGATCATGTCGGATCCCAAGATTGGATCTGGCTGGTGGATCTGCCAACCACATGGCCTGACGCCGAGCCGCCAAGAGGGCCCTTCCAGCTTTCGAGCCGCGAAAGCTTCCGAAGTTGCTGGCGCACTCCTCCTGCGATGATATTAGGTGGTAGCCTCGTGGTAGCCTCGTGGTAGCCTCGTGCTAGCCATCTATAGCTTCTAGTGATCATCTTAGAGAGAACACGCGCAATGCTACCCGGCCACCCCCATTGATGGACACAGCAATGTGGTTAAAGAGCTAGCCACCTGATGGTTGAACATGACCAATGGAAAACTAAAGATTGATGGCTGCTTTTGCCGTGAAAGAAACAGCTAAAAGGTTGGTATCTCTAGTAAACGGGTTTGTCATGATAAACACTTGACCCATCCAAATGTTTTCTCCCTTTTTCACATAGTTCAAATACTACCAAAAAGGTAGGAAAATAATGGAAATGCAATAAGCATAAACCCTGCAAAAATGAAGGCGACCTTTCGTAAGGAAGTATGAATTTGTCATGAAAAAGTGGCCGAACCCCCGGCAGCCTTTTGTAAGGAAGGAAAAAACCATCTATATATATATAATTCTTCAATTTTCGTTCCATTTCATTTTGGCGGTTCTTCATTTCCTCCTGCAGACCCACGTTTTCCATCATCAGTTCGTACCTTCGAGAGCACATTGCAGCTTTCGCCGGTCTTCAGCGGCTTCAGCTTTCGCATCGCAGTGCAACCTGCGATGACAGTCCAAATTGCCATTTTGTGCACTTAAACATCGCCATTGATCAACAAGTAATCGGGGGTATCCCCCAAAAGCCTTGGTTTCCCATAAAAATGAAAGCCTTAAATTGATCAACCAGGGGTTCATTCATCCGGGGTTAACCTTGCCAAGCATTTTGGAACGCCCAGCGCTGCTCAACCACGCCTTTGACCTCGCAGCATGTGGCGTCGTCGCTAGGAACGCTGTCTGCTCCTGAGGATTGGTTGAGCCATCGAGGTGGACGAAGAATTGTGATCATATTATGGGCGCATGGTTGAAGACGGTTGAACATAGCTGAACATGGTTGAACACCCTTGAAGACGGTTGAACATCGTTGAACATGGTCGAACACGGCTGAACATGGTTGAATATGATTGAACACCGCTGAACATGGTTGAACACGGTTGAACACCGCTGAACATGGTTGAACACGGTTGAACATGGTTGAATATGATCGAACATGGTCGAACACGGCTGAACATGGTCGAACACGGCTGAACATGGTTGAATATGATTGAACACGGCTGAACATGGTTGAACATGGATGCACCGTAGTAATGGCCTATGCCAAACGCTCTGGTAGATTTGCCAACGTTTACCTGTAACCCAAATGTAGGTACACATGGAGTGTCTTGGTCATGGTTGATAATATACTGTGTGGGTAATGGCATCCATTTCAGCATGGGTTCTCCCTACTTCTCTTGCTTTTTTTCCTCCAATACACTCCCCTGACAACTCCAAAAGCACCAATAGCACGACTGGCTAAAATCCTGGCTGGCTAAGGGTCAAGCCAGGAATTCCAGCCAGGCCTTACCATGGTCTGGTCATGTCTGGTCAGAATGATTGCGGTTCAGGGTTAACTATCGGCTTGCAATTGGTTCAGGGCTGATGGGCATTAGTGGGTGGTAGTTGACAATAATGAACTACAATGGTTTCAAGAATTGTTTTATTCTGGTTCAATAATGGTTGTTAGAGTGTAATTGATCATGTTTCAGGATGGCTAACCATGCTAACCAGTGACCAGCAATGGCCAAGAATAGTGACTAGACCCAGATAGTTGCCACCAATATGCAACATGGCCATACATGGCCATATTTAGCTGGTATATCCCCTACTATGGTTGGTTATCATCCCCTATTATTAACCATTATAACCACCCATGCATGGTTGCTTGTTGCTATGGCCATATGTCAATACCTGGCACCACTGTGGACCATCTCATCAACGTACCAATCAAGCTGGGGGGATCCGTCGGGATGTTCAGCCCACCCATGACTTGGGTGGTTGGTGATGATGCATAGCTCATGGATATCAACCAGGGGATTGAACTCTCCAAGCTGTAGGGATGCTATGCAGATTTGTGCGATGCATTCAACTGAGCAACACGGGTGAGATTGCGACATGAAAAAAATACACTCAAACTGCTTGTTTAGATCGTTAATGATGGCAATATAAATCACATTTTCAACCTGCTTCATCATAGTTTCCATTGCCGGGCACGTCGCAGCTTGAGTCACCAATGCCTTTCCACCCACCGCTGGTGCCAAGCATCGGGAAGCCACGGCAATCAGGCCGGCAGAGCAGTTATGGGCAGCACAGGTTCTTTGGCAACAGGCCTCATCGGTCCTTCCTCAGTGGCGTTTCTTTCAGGGCTCACAGAAACTGTGCATTTTCTCCCACCACATTGTTATGTCATACACTCGTGGTTTCCAACATTTTTCACTTTCCCTAACCAATGGTAGGTTGGTTGACCTTCGCATATTTTTCATGACGGGGTGGTTGTTCGCTCCACAAGTCCCAGTGTGTCAGGTTTCCCGGCGAGCCAGAACTGGGACTGGTGACCGTCTCAAGCCCGGACAGTTCCCGCTTCACTGTTTAGGGTCTCTTCCTGGAGATTATCTTTGCAAGCCTCGAGTAGAGGCTGATCTTCTCACAATTAGATCTTCGTGAGACATGGTCAATCCATTTGACATATTTCACACGGGTTGGTGATTGAACAATATTCGGCTACCAACCAACCAGTTGAAAATACTGGGGAAAACAAAAAATGTTTCAAAACCACCCATTGTTTACCCACTATACTTTTTGTCTTATTGTAAAACACAACAATACCCCCCAAAAAAAGATGTCAATCAAACTTGCTCACGAGGCCACTGGCTTCCCAGCCGATCACGACGATGCTGAATCACCAAAGAGCCATATGAGTTGACAGTTGATGTGGGCCGAAACCCGACCGACACAGGAGTGTCTCAAGATAGATTGCCAGGGTACCCCCAAAACTGGTCGGTTTCTTACTATAGATGCTTTATAAACTGGATGATTTGGGGGTACCCCTCTTTTTGGAAACACCCGTTGCTCTTTTTGGTTGTCATCCTGTGCGAGCACGATTAACACTTCACAACCGGCTGATGAGCATTGAGCCTGAGCTCATGTGTGCAAAATGCTTTGTCATTCCACGGCGCAACTTGACGCCTTTCTGATTCAGTCAAAAAATGATTTTAAGACGAGGGCAATACGTGGCTGGTTGGTGGGTTCAAGTTCAACCATCTTCAGACATAGTCGAGCTCATCAACCATCCCAGGTAGAAGTAGAAATCAAAAGCGCTTGAAGAAAAGGCGATGGAAATACTTGGTGTGCTTTCAAGTCCCAACTCTGAACAAATAAGACAGTTGCTTGCAACACAACTTCTGAACACCCAAGTCACGTCACTGGGTCAGCCATCGCTGTTTCCTGATATGGAAACACCCCTAAAAGATGGATTTTCCCTATACAAAAAGCAATGATGTTTGGGATAGGGGTACTCTCGTTTTTGAAACACCTGCAGATGTTGTGGCCTTTGCCCACTCGGCTTTTTCGTTGTCAAGCTTCCATGTGCACCATCGATGACCACCGAGTTTGCCTGCCATGGGGCTGGTGATCCGCAGTCATGGAAGGAGCCCCGCATACACCAAGCTTGACAGTTGTGAGTGGCGACAAACACAGCTGCTTGGTGGTCAGAAGTCAATCATCCGGTCGAGCTTTTAGCAACCAATATTATCCCTAGCAACATTATGTGCAACAATTCATTTTAGTTTATGATAGTAGTGCATCTTTCCCTGTCATAACTTTCGAGCAATATTAAAAACTATCAACTTGTACCACTTAGCAATCCAACAATCTCAACTATCAGGGAAGATCTAGAACATGTTCAAAACCACCAAGAACAGAAGTTCGCAGCAATAATGGACCTAACCATCTTGTTGATGTTTCTGTTTGGCCCCCTATTTTTGACCATTTGGCATAGCTCGCCGGCAGTCTTTTTGGGGCTCATGAATCGCTTTCTGCCTCGCCTGTGCGCTGCAGTTGTGAGATCTGCAGGGTGGCAAACAGCAAAGCTCTGCGGTGTTGCCGATCATTCCCTGCTTGGCCTCAACAAATTCAACGTAGCTGCAGAACCAACCAGTCTTGGGGTGATCTGCTATGGTGGTACCTACTAACCATCCAAGTTAACAGCCATGGTTAATTGAGAAACCAACCAGTTTTACAGGGAAAAATGATGAAACTACCGGTTAATCATGGTTAATCACCATTCCCAAGAGGGAAGCCAACCAGTTTTGAGGCACCTTTCATGGACAGTCCCAAGTAGGAATGACCACGATCCAGCTATGTTGGATTCCCGGAGAGCAATGAAGATAGCATGTGCACGAACTGCTGAGGTACATCCCGGTTAAACTCCAGCATCTCTGCTCTTTCCGGCTGACCGAGGTCAGCTCCTACATCAAACAGGGCGCCGGTATCAAGTCGGTCCACGTTCGACAGGCCTGAGATGGCCTGAATTGTGAATTTCTGAGCTTAGAAGGCCTCATTCCAACTGGCCCCTGACAGCTACCAAGCTGCTGGATGCTGTTGGCATCTTCACCTCCCCTCCAACCCCCAGTACTATGACCAGTAAGATCCGTGCCAGGGCGCAGGGTTGGAAATCCACCCGGCTGGGCATTGGAAGGATTGGCACTGCATGAGGCAGCAGGTCTCATCGGAGGGTTCCTTAGAGGTCAGTCCCACCTATCCCACCTTCAGGGAGGACAAGAACTGATTGACGTCTACTTCTTTGAAACGCCCCAATCGCTGACATCTAATCTATCCAACTCTGACATTGTGAAACTTGGACACTCGCACATATCTATTAGTATACCGGTATACCTATTAATTATATACCGATATACGCAACCTACATTGCATTGCGTCTCCCAAGGGAACTCCATAATTTTCTTCTCCTTGGTGTAGGCTGATGATCCCAATCTACAGATCAAACGTGGAACTTGGACCCGATGGGCATGGTAGTCTAATGATGGATGCGTTTCACATTGACCTCCAGGATGACGTCACATCCATGCAAACACGCATTTTGGAAGCTGTTGTAGTGGGGGAGTGGGTTCACCACATCGCACGGATGTGACAATCATTTCAAGCTAGCATCGCATATGCTTGAGACAGAACGGAAATATGAAGCCATCATCAACCATCATCCCATCTAACCATCACCAATCTCAGCCAGGATTTCGATAAAACCACTAAACTGAAGCTGCATAACCATCTTATATCATCTAACCATATCCAACCATCCCCCATCATCAACCATGAATCACTGACACATGGGTGTTTCTCAAAATAGGGGTCCCCCCAAATCATCCAATACTAACCATTTTTCGCAGTAAACCAGCGATTTCGGGGGGTCCCTTATGTTTAGCAACCACCACATGACAGGCCGATCCTGCCACGCTTGAGGCTTCGAACCACAGCGTTGCTTCAGCAGGGGCGGATCACCGTGGCCAAGACTCAAAGGCTTCGTCTTGGGTGTGATCCTTGGTCCATCCATCGCTGCAGACCTCGGCTTTGGAAGACCGTGGCTTCTCAAAATGGGGACCTCCAAATCATCCAGTTTATGGAGCATTTGTAGAAATAAGCCAACCATTTTTTGCTACAGGACACCTATTTTAACAAACCAGCAATGGCTATTTATAGAGATTCGTAGTAATAAACCAACCATTTTGGGGTTCCCCTGGTTTTCGTTATTGTGGGTTGAATGAACATTTTAATGAATTGTTATACTAAATCATCCCAACAATTAATAGTTAATCATTCACCCAATTCATTAACCCCATCATGGTTAATAATAAACCGTCCATTTTTGGGACCCCCCACAATTTTTAGAAACCCGCACTCGGGGAGATCAAAGTTGTCGCAGAAAACCGTCCGAAATTTGCCAAATAAAATATCAGTCGTGTTGTATCATTTTGCGGGCTCAAGCCAAGTGTGCTCACTTTGGCGAGTGATTTGAGGCTTTCCGTTGAATCGTCGATCCATAGATCAACAGATTGAATCACGCTTCACTGGTGGGCGGTTTCAATCCCTATGAAACCTATCAGTCAACCAACCATTTGTTAATCATTACTAGGGAAAACAAAAAATGTTTGAAACCACCAACCATAGTAGTTGTTGAACCACTCTAGTTGCATATGAATTCCTATTATTAACCATTATTAATGGTCATAACCCGTTGAAACCACCCATCAGTTCAACTTGGTAAGCGAGGCCGCACCCAGCTGCAGCTGACACTTGGAGAGCTTGGATCACGGCTTCCGCTGCTGATCCCACGTAGAAAGAAAACAACTTGAAAGCTCCAGTGATTCATTGGTGGGATGGTTCATTAGTGGTTAATGATGGTTCACTAGTGGTGAATGATGGTTCACTAGTGGTGAATGATGGTTATGAGTGATTCATTGGTGAATAATTAGTGGTTAATGATGGTTAATCAGTGATTCATTAGTGGGTAATGATGGTGATGAGTTGATACGGTATGAGATAGCTAATGTTGTGTAACTTGGAAAACTATATCAATCTGATATAGGTAAAAAATGATCACTGTTTGTTGATCAGTGACGCTCAACTAGTTGCTGAATGATTGAAATCATCAACCCATTATTTATACTACAACTCTTTGAACGACTAGATATTCTGATTCTGTGAAGTTCGGTATAAAGAAACAACTATGGATGGCGCAACTGGGGCCAACCGCGTCCAGTCCGCCAACAAGATTGGTTTCTGGGAGTTTAGGTGTGCCCCCACTCAGCATCCCTAAAGATGATGTGGGTGTTTCTCAAAATAGGGGCACCCCCAAATCATCCACGATTTACTATCTTTAGCAACAAACCAACCATGGCTTTGGGGGTCCCCTATTCTGAGAAACACCTATGTCAATTGTTTTTGTGGTCTGTGTTGATATTGAGGTCCACTGCAGTACCCCCCCCCAGCGGATGAAAACAGCTAGTGATCTACCCTCAAATGTGGGGGTTGGGTTTGCCAGTTGTGTACTGATGATAAGTGATTGTTAACCAGGATTTACAATGCTTAATTGGGGTGAATCACACTGTTTGACCCTTACATAATCAATATGAACCATCGTTAACCACTTGAATAGTAAGCAACCATTAATATTCAAAATCATCTGTTTTGAACCGTTTGGTTATGAACAGTTGCTGTATCAAGCATATGCAGCATAGTTACAGAGCGTTGGTCAATATTGGCTGGCTCCCAGACTACCAAATATGGTAGTTCACAAACTGTCAGAGGCTAAGGAGCCTTTTGAGCATCGAATGGACAAAATGGTCAATGACATATTGACCCACAATCATAAAATTTATATATCCCCTGATCTTGTAGGTCACTATCCCTCTACATATCAATCACCAACGACCATTTGGCTGTGGGTCAGTTCACCCCGTGCCCCTGGTTCCCCTATCATCAACCATTGTTTCCCTTGTTATTGTTGGTCATTATCCCCCATGATTAGTTGGTTAACATTGACACAGCTCGCCATTGGATTCTCCTGGTAGCTCCAGCCGGTCCCGGCTCGGCTTGAGCGACCCCTGGCTCCAAGCGCAGCTCCCTACCAACCAGACGTCCCAGGCACATGACTTCGGCATCGAGGCTCACAGCAGTCCTTTGCACTTTGGGCCTTCCTTGGAGGGACGGAGGTGGCCAAGGGTAGGGTATCCTACATGACGAAAGGGTGCCCCTATCACATTCTTAATGGTTTTCTAGAGGATTATAGTGGTTAATATTTGAAGATCAAAGCCAACAATAAGGGTTCAACAACACTAGGGGTTTATCAAAGTAGGGATCCCCCCCAAAGACGGATGGTTTAGTACCAGAAATGGTTGATAAACTGGATGATTGGGGGTACCCCTGTTTTGAGAAAGGAAACATAATATGTTGGTAATCACACCATATATGGAGTAATGATCTGGATATCATCAATCAAACATGGTGTGTTCGTCGTAAATTTGGCGGTCCGATCCCGTCATCTTTGAATGTTTGTCGAATTCATTGATGTTCCTCAGGGTCCTTCATGTACAATCAAGTCATGCGCGATTTTTTTTGGCAGTAAATTTTTTAGCAGTTGGTTCTCATGATGGCCGTTACAATCCCTTCTGAAAGCATCTATTTTTAGGATGAGTTCTGAAACTCACGATGGCCCCGAACAAAAGAACCGTGATCGCTATGCGGATTTCTTCAGGTTCAATTGTGCAATGACCTTGGCCCTGCTGCTATGCCATTGTAGGGATTGGATATTAGCAGCCAAGAGTGTCCATCACAAACACACATGGACTTCCGCACATAGACATCAGGGAAGCCAAGTGATTGGATGATAGAACGGAAGTCTAGACCTGCCAGCCCCTTGTTTTGACACATGTTTTGAAGGCGTTCAGCTGTAGACAGTGCGTAAATCATTTCGCAGCAAAGGAAGCTGGCCCTCGACTGTTACTGCTCATTGGTGATTCTTATATGCGCTGCAGTCCAGTTATTGTACACTAGTCAGAATACTGCACGGATCAGCATTGTGATAATTTTTGATGCCTAATATCATGTCGACCAATATAGTAACAAACAGTTGTTGGCGATCTCACAACGATGCCAACAGCATGGTTGACTGCAAATCAAGAACAACTGATGCAGTTGGATGGTTTCTCAACTGCGTCAACCTTGAAGTTTTCCCAACAAAAGCTCGCAGACTTCGGTAACTCAACCATCTAACAGGCTGTTGAATGTTTTCCATGAATAAAACATGCCAAGTTTGAAGGGTCTTCCATGATACAAACAAGCCATCCAATCAATGAAATCTATGTGGGGCGTTCCAGTTATAGTTTGGTCAAGATTCGGCAACCGACTAGTAATACGGTGCTTTCTCAAGTCATAGGGGAGCCCCCAAATCGTCCAAAATCAACCATCTATGGTAATAAACAATCTTTTTGGGGGTCCCCTATTTTGAGAAAGAAGAACCAACTAGTCTATGACTAGTGAACTAACCACCTAGTCAAACTAGAGTGAACATTTGGGGTTACATTTGGCTCTGGGTCAAAACCCTGTACCCCTGGTTCCCCTATCATTAACCCCCTAGTATTGTTGCTGATTATCCTCCATGAAATTGGTTGGTTAACTGCTTGACCCAGCTCGCCATATAGCTGGTATATCCTTTATACTTGCTTGTTATTTTCCCCTAGCATTCACCAGCTAAACCAGCTATAACATTGGTTGGTCAACTGCC
Organism: Symbiodinium kawagutii; assembly: GCA_009767595.1. Classification (NCBI taxonomy): domain Eukaryota; class Dinophyceae; order Suessiales; family Symbiodiniaceae; genus Symbiodinium; species Symbiodinium kawagutii. Next base: position 557,078 of record VSDK01017506.1, on the reverse strand, counting down.
TGACCCACAGCCATATGCAACATCGCTGCTGGTTACCCTTAGCGCATTGACCACAGTTGACCATTCCTGGTGGATGCCCTGCGCCCCAGGCACTGCTTGCGCTTCTGCGGTGGGATGCCAAAGCCATGCTGGGCATCGCCTCGGAGATCGCGAAGAAGGAATGGAAAAATGCCAGAAGTGTGGTACCAATATGGCGAGCTGGGTCAGGCAGTTAACCAACGAATAAAATGGAGGATAGTAAGCAACAATAGTAGATAATAAGTAACAATAGCGGGGGATATACCATGACATACCAACTATAAATGGCTATGGGTCAGGCAGTTCACCAACCAATGTTATAGCTGGTTTCGCTGGTGAATGCTAGGGGAAAATAACAAGCAATTATAGGGGATATACCTGCTATATGGCGAGCTGGGTGAAGCAGTTAACCAACCAATTTCATGGAGGATGATAACCAACAATAACAGGGGAAACAAGGGTTAAGGATGGGGGAACCAGGGGTACAGGGTTTTGACCCACTATTTTTGAAACATGGAGGGTTTTGAAACACAGAGGTTTCTCAACATCTGTTTAGTTGAACATACCCCCATATGGTACCAATTTGTTGAAAAACCATGGGGTATCTTAGGGATATGGAAGTTTCTCAACATATGGGATTCCCCAAAAATGGTTGGTTTAGTACTATACTACATGACTAATGATGGATGATTTAGGAGCACCCTTTTTTGAGAAACCACCATATTGATACTTGGATGTGCACCCCCACTTAGTAACTAGTTACCAACCATTTGTAACAATGGTTTTAAGCTAATGGGGTTATAACCTACCTTATAGGGCTACCTGCCATGGTGGCATCCCAGTTTTAACCCCAATTGCACATCCAAGTCTATATATGTATAGTATGTGGATAATTGGAAAGATATCTCATGAAATCCCCAAGACATAAAGACACACACACATATATATATATGTAGATATACATATGCACCCATGGTTGCCATACTATCATATATGATAATCTACATAGGAACATGTAATTACATATGCTAGATACGGCATAAGGACATATATACGTACATATATATGTATGTATATACTTACATATGTATATAATTAAAAACATAAATACATAGATAACTAAAAACAAATAAACACAGAAATATGTATGTATAGATGACACCGGATACATACATATATATATATAAAGAAATATACAGATATACTGATAGGCAAGCTATGCGATAACGAAAGGGGGTAATGATATGGGATAGTGACTTTCATGGATATAGGATAATGCTGGTTAATATCAATCCTAGCAGGCAATCGACCATTCCCTTGAAATGTGATTTTGATTTGGGATAATGGATGGCAGTGGCAAGAACATTTTCAAACATTGAACATATATAAATAAATGAATATATATATATATACATATTGTAAAGAAATATATATATATATATTACATATGGAACAATGGTGTTACACCAGTATCTTGGCATATTGGATGTCTATTGATAGGCCACTACAAACACTATCATGAAATACTTTCTTCGTTACCTCGAAGCATAGGCTCACCCCACATGAGCAATTTCAGGTGCTGGGAATACGGTGGAGATGGATACCGCTGGCTGACAAAGCTTTGGGTAAATGGTGGTTTCTCAGTTAAAAATGACAGGATAATCGCTGACAATGCTTTCAGGCACCCTCCCCCCAACAATCCCAAGTAGAATTGAGCGTTTACCACCATTTTTGGGGTAGCATTTCATGTCATGAACAAACTTATCATCAAACATGGGTAGACTGAGTTGATGATCCATCTTTCTTCAATGATGTCAGATCGAAGCCTTCGCAGCCACAAAAACAACAGGGTATGGCTCCAAGCTGGCGCTCGGAACCATCCCATTCTTCGGGCTCATGGTTCCTCAGTGGTCTTTTTTTCAGTGGCCAAATCCCAAGTCGCCTATTGACCTTTCGACATTCCATGGGTTCATCTGTAGGCATTGTTGAGGTTGGCAGATCAGAAGCAACAGCATTGGAACCCCAACACGAACCCATACCTGCGATTTCGACAGCTGTTCATCAAAAACAAGATGTTACTGAGTTGTTGGTAGCCCCCTAGATGAATTTATGAACTCTAGACGTTCATGGTCAACACTACTAATTACTAATTGATCATCAAACCCTGGTGGTTCCCATCAGTTGGATGCTCTCATCAACAATTAACAGTGGTTCCAAGAGGTGCCACTGGGGTCGCAAACTGCTCAGCCCAAGGTGCATGTGAAGAGGCTGCAAGTTTTCACACAGCACTCGTCTTTGGTGCCACCCTTGTCCAGCTTGGATTGATCCAAGATGTATCCAGATTCACACTTTACCTGCGAGCAACTCAAAGAAATGGCAGGATCCATCAGAGGTTCTAGCCAACGACCAGCCTCGATCACGACTTATAGTTCACAACGAACAATGATGATGTGTCATGATCTGTATATATATCAAATATATTCCCAGATGGTGTGCTCCTAAATCCGCTGGCTTCCACATGAAAGGACGATGATTGCTGGAAATTGGCGGGTAACACCCGTGAATGGAGAACCCTCAACGTTCTTTTTCTACACTCCTGTCCACTTGCAAACGTGTCATGTGACCAATCACGGGTAACAACTTGGGCATTCATAGCCAACCAGCCCCGCAGGGGTGCTGTGCTGCGCGCAGCCAGCGCAGCCCTGCGGCACCTTACTGCAAAGAGGAACGCAGCACTCCTCATCGCTGCTGCCAGTGGAATTCATCTTCGAGACGTGAGGCGACCTGTCGAGGCGTTGCACTGCCATGGTCAACCATCCCTGCCCTTGCAGTTACCATGGCGAACCATCCCTATTTGGCCTGGTCACCTACTATAGGTAAGTGCCATGGTTCAGCGCATTGATAGCGAACATGGTGTCAAGATGTGTCAACAATCTGAATCTTGGGACCGAAACTTTATCGCTGCATCAGCCCTTGCTGGTTCACCATGGAATCATCAGCCTCTTTGGGGGGTGAGGGAATTGAGGACTCAGCGTACATAGCGTGATTTCCGAGCACCAACCACCAAAACGAACTCAAACGAAGGCACCAAATTGGCCATATGAAATGGCATAGAAAGTTCAAGGTCCATTTCTAATCAATTGTGTATGGCTCCTCTATTCCTCTGAAGTTTCAATTAAATCTTATTTTTTTCCCACACGAACCACAGTGAATCCTGGTGGTGCTTGGGACCCGGCCAATCTCCAGTGCAGTTGTAGGAGGCACACGTCGCTTGACAACAATCTTCGACTGTCGCCCCTGCCGAGCGAAAACTGTCATGTGGGGAAGTTGGGAAGGACACCGTCTAGAAATGGCTGTTGCCAGGATGAATGGGTTTTAGAGGATGCATGTGTCGTGGCATACCTCGATTGGACAGAGAGAGAGAGAGAGAGAGCTGCAAGAGTTTCAATAACTACCGCGATTCGTGGGGTCCTTTGCCTTTAAACCTCCAGAATCCTCAGGATTGGAAAATCTATTCGGGAAGACCTGGATTTGTTGATGCCAATGGCGAGCCATCAATGAGCAAGATTAGTCAGATCAGTTCTCCTTCGTCATTCTCTGACTAGAGCCATTACTCGAAGCATCAGCAACCGTCATTATCGGCTTTCCATAGATCTGGCTGCGCCTCTATAGGCGGACTGTCATTTGCTGAGACCACCAGCTATGTAGTTTCAGGCACAAAACCATCCAAGCCTCATGAAATGTGGGGATATTGTTGTAGGTTTGCGCTACAAACATAGGGTACACACGGGCCGAAACATTCTAAAACTTGAAAGTCATAGGTAGTCTTATGTTGTATTATGGTGCTTTATGAACCTTCATGAGCCGTCAAACATGATCAAACCATTCCATAATATATGATAATTATATACGATAGTTGATGATCACTTGACGATACATGTTCGCTGCAAACCCCACGTTTGCCCACGCTTGACTGAAAACATTTCCCAAAGCTCAAATTTCTGCGCAGGGTCATTGTTTTTAAGCTTCTGAGATATCAAATCCTAAACACTTCAACCCTAACACCCTAAAACCAAAATCTAAGACCCTAAAACCCTAAAACCAAAACCCTAAAACCATAAAAACCCTTAACCATAATTCACTGTGTATTGTCAGTGTTTTTGCAACTTCTCCGAGCCATCTTGACCTTGCACAACATCATCCATTGCAGTGCCGCGTCATGGGTGTGGGCGAACGTGGGGTTTGGAGGGTGCATGTTTAGCGTTGTCGATGAAGCGGTGTTATATTGAAGCGGTGCTATATTGAAGCACAAAGCGAGCCATGTATTAAACCACAAAACAGCCCATATATGTTAAACCATCAAGAATGACAATGTGAATGATAACTATGTATTTACCATGATTAGCCATGTATATTAAACCATCGATAGCAAAAATACACCGTTGATAACCACATACCATGGTTCATCAACCATGAGGCCCAACGTGTCTCAAGAACGCCCATCTTGCCTACTTTGTCAGGCTGACCAACCTAGCATGTCGCGCACCCGGCGGCAAGCAAACGGAAACTGATGGCTGCTGATAATAACAAGCAACATTTGTTTACATTTGTTTAGAATATAATAATGATCAAACTGTAGTTATTGTTGTACAACTGGTGCATAAACTACAACCATTGTATTAACTCAATCATTCTAAACCAATACTTGTTTAGAATATACGCATATAGCTAATCATTGCAGTAACAAATTGATAGCCAAGGATGGCTACTAGTGGTTTGAAAAGGCTTAGCAATCTGTAAAATGGCCAATCATGGATAATAATGGCTCGTGATGGTTCACAATGGCTGGTAATGGTTGATAATGGTATATAATGACTAATCATGAATGACAATGATTATGTAGTGATGCTTAATGCAGGCTTGAAATGGTTGGGATCAATCAACTCCTCAGTATTTGATGGTAAACCACCAGCTGTTTAGTCATTACACTAGTCGAGGCAGTGGAGATGTTTTAATGAAGACGTCCCTATCATTCGCCTTAGATTTGCGTGAATTGAGCGAAGTAGCTCTCCCCAAGAATAGTTGATCGATCAATGTGGTGGTTTCTCAAAATAGGGTACCCCCAAATCATCTGGTTACTTAACTATAGTCATAAACCAACCGTTTTTGAGGGTCTCATATCCGTAGAATCGCCCAGGTACCATATAAATCAGAATTCTGTGACCGGTAAATGATCTACAAATAGGAACTGACCAGGCTGAACATCGACACAAGTGGTGCTGTTGCTGTGTGACCTTGGGAGCTCTGAGCTGCGAACTCCCATGCCTATACCTACCTTGTAGGCTTAGCGGGTTCGCATCCAACTGCGCAAGTAACTGGTTCATCAAGCTGCTAAGGGGGGTATAACCTATCTAACTTATGGGGCTATATGCTTACTATGATTGCATTCCCGTTGTAACCCCTGCATATCCAGGTAGACATATCTAGACTCTAGACAAAGCAAGGAATAGAGTCAACCAATCATTTGTTAGTAATCACAAGGGAAAATAGAACATGTTAAAAACCACCAACCAGTAATGATGGGTTAATGGATGGACTTTTAACATTCCACTGTTGCAACTTGAGATGTCGGGTCTGTAACAGCTTCGAAAGAGGCTCTGGCACCCACCTTGAGCTATACATCAGACGGTTTCCCATACTCTGGGACTTGCAGCATTGAAACTATCGCGGACCTTCAAGAAATCCACCAGCTAGTCAATCAGCAGCCAACCACTGTTAGCCATCTAGAAAACCTGCTGATCTTCGCTAAATGATTGGAGTTCATCCCCAGGCATGATGCAAAAATAACTTGAAAATCATTTGAAACCACCCAGCAGCTATTATTGTCGAGTATTGACCACATGTTTAACCACAATTGACCATTGATGAACCATATTTAATCACTAAAGAGCTGCTGGGAACCAACCAGTATACCATTGCTCAACCACTATTAAGAACACTGATTAACCACTATTGACACCTATTCACAACACATAATTAACAACTATCAACAACATTTAGTATGAAATCCAGACATTCACCATCATCAACCATCATTGACAGCTATTGACATATATCAACCACTATCACTATTCAATAAGATATTCACCAATAGTCATCTAATATCATTTACCAACCATCGTCCAACCATCATCCAACCATCATCCAACCATCATCCAACCATCATTCACCATCATTCACCATCATCCAACCATCATTCAACCATCATCCAACCATCAGCATCCAACCGCCATTCACCATTGTTAACCGCCATAAATCAGCCAACCAGTGCCGTACATCGTTCACCTTCTCATCGTCGTTGCACTGGAAGCTGCTGTCCGCTGCTGCGCGGCCACAGGTGCGGTCGCAGCACTCAGCGTCACCGGTGCCTGGCGTCACATCGCAATGCTGGTGGAGCAGTGGTGGATCCTAGGCAAAGCATGGGATTTTCGATAGCTAGGGAATGACATATGGTTGATGTATGGTTGATATATGGTTGATAAATGGTTCATAAATGGTTGATATATGGTTAATATGGCTGTTTCTCAACTCATAGGGGACCTTCCAAATCATCTGTTGAGAATGATTTCTATCAACTGAGCAATTTTAGGGCTAGCCCTGTTTGAAGAAGCCCCCATATAGGTAGATCAGTGGTAGACCAGGTTGATATAGGTAGATCAGGTCGATGTGAGATGTTTGATGATGTTTCATGCTGTCTGATGAGGTCTGATGACTTCTGTAAAAAATCTTATGATCTCTGATCATTTGCACACATGTTGCTGTGGGTCAAAATCCCGTACCCCTGGTTCCCCTATCATTAACCAGTGTTTTCCCTAGTATTGTTGCTTATTATCCTCCATTACTAGTTGGTTAATATTGACCCATAGCCATGTTCGTTTCTTCTATGATTTTGGCTGGATCCAGGATCAGACCTCATTATTTTCGGCCAAGAGATGCACCGAATTTCGGGAAATTGAACCCGCACAGACACCGAAAGACACTCCAAGTGCTTCACGCAAGGTAGGCCCATGTCGTCAAAAACAGCCAGCCATGAGATCCATAATAATAGAGGCCTAATTTCTATGATTATTATTCATCATAATAATAGACCCTCATAATAATAGACCCACATCATAATAATAATATATGATTCATAGATTTGATTCTAATTTCTATGAATCATCAGCTAGTTTCCTGGTGGTCTATCAATCGCCATCATTTAGCTCCTTGTAAATTGCCGACAATAGATTATTGAGCTGGCAAAACACTAGTATTGGTGGTTCATTCATGGCTCGATTGACTAAAATCATGACGAGCATTTTGGCCGAGAATTTTGCATGGTTCCTACCCTTCGTGAAACATGATGACCTTTGACTTGTTACTACTAAGGATGAGTCACCTGTACATACCAGTCCCAGATACTCCTTGTATGGTAAATTTATGTAAATTTAACAACATTCACGTAACAAAATCATGCAAATGGTAAAAATATGTGATACCAGGAGCTTCTGGGAGTACACAATAAAAATCAAGTTACCATCTTTACCCACCCTCCCGTCATTTTCCGCAGCGCCGCGACCTGTGTTTTGCTCGTAGCTGGAGTTTGCCACAAAGCCCGGGCTACAAACGTGCAATTTGCATGTGGCCAAACAGCATTCCTGGCGCCAGGATCACCACAGCCCCAGGATTCCACTAGCAACAAGACCATATCAAATAGAATTTGAGGTAGATTGGGATGAACTGATTTTCTTAAAGGCAAATGAGGATTAAGTGAGCTACTAACACTTGAATTCCATCACAACAAACACAATTCAACTTATTCAACACAAACCACTAAAGACTAGTAACAAAAGAATGAACATACACGTACGTATGTCAAGCAGTTTTCACGAGAGCCTGAGGGGTTAGATGTCAATTGTTCGGCGTCCAACAACTCTTGGTCATGACCTTGTTGAGATCAGCACCTGTGGGAATATCCACTGAGAGCAATTACCACCTGATGTCGATTGGTTGTACATGCGTACACGTAGCGTATGCAACCCTAGCAACGAAGCAGGTTCTACAAGTAGTCAAGCCAACAAACACACATATTCAAAGCTTGAATATACTTAAACTCAAAACATGATGAATGTTGTCATTTGTTGCAACGGTTGATAGGTCAAGAGAACCAGTCTGAACGGCAATGTGTCAACATCAAGATCTGTGTGATCCACCGAGTGGGGAGCTTGTCACACTGGTAACGTATTTTTTCCAAGCAAATTCTGGGATAACAGTTGTATCACCCATAGATTATTACAACAAGAATTGACCATCTATGTTGACCAGTACACCGATCCACTCCACAAAAAGTACTTACCAGTAGCATCAGAATACCAGGTTTGGCCAATATCAAAAATCAATCACATCAACTATCCGTGGTTTGATTGATTGTTCTCGGCAAAATTCCATTCCACCTGAGTGAAGTTGACACTATTACCAGTAGCATCGCCATGGCCCTACCAGTTATACCAATTCATCAAGGTCAAGTATGGTCATAGCCTGGAAATACCAATCATAGCCTTACCAGTCATAGCCACACCCGTCACACAAATTAAATGGTCGCCCTTATCATCATCCACCACCATCACCACGACCAAGTTTTGCAACCCACGCCTCATTACTGGCTCCCTCCAATGCCTGACATCTCGCCGCAGAATCTACACCACGATGTTGCGATTCTTGTAGCAAAATTGGCAGCAGTAGCAGTAGCGGTTCTAGTAGATGTGATCATAGTAGTTGCGGGAGGAATAGTAGTGGTAGTGGTAGTGGTAGTGGTAGTGGAAGTGGTAGTAGTAGTGGTAGTGGTAGTAGTAGGAATAGTAATAGTAATAGTAGTAGTACTAATAGTAGTTGTAGTAGTAGCAGGTAGTAGTAGCAGTAGTAGTAGCAGTAGCAGTAGCAGTAGTAGTAGTAGTAGTAGTAGTAGTAGTAGTAGTAGTAGTAGTAGTAGTAGTAGTAGTAGTAATAGTAGTAGTAGTAGTAGTAGTAGTAGTAGTGGTAGTAGTAATAACAATAGTAAAAATAGTCGTAGTGGTAGTAATCGTACTGGTAGTGCTGGTGGTAGTAATGTTAAGAATAATAATAGTAGTAATAGTAGTTGTAATAATAGCAGGTAGTAGTAGTAGTAGTAGTAGTAGTAGTAATAATAGTAGTAGTAGTAGTATTAGTAGTAGTAATAATAGTAGTAGTAGTAGTAATAGTAGTAGTAGTAGTAGTAGTAATGGTAATGATAATAATAATAGTAGTAGTAATAGTAGTAGCAATAGTAGCAATAGTAATAACGTAGTAGTAGTAGTAGTAGTAGTAGTAGTAGTAGTAGTACTAGTAGTAGTAGTACTAGTAGTAGTAGTAGTATTAATAGTAGTAGTAGTAGTAATAGTAATAGTAATAGTAGTAATAATAGTAGTAGTAATAGTAATAATAGTAGTAATAGTAGCAATAGTAGTAGCAATAGTAGTAGTAGTAGTAGTAATAATAGTAGTAGTAATAATAATAATAATAAAAATAATAATAGTAATAATAATAATAGTAGTAGTAGTAATAATAATAAGAGTAGTAATAGTAGTAGTAATAGTAATATTAGTAGTAATGGTAATAGTAATAAAAATAATAAAAATAGTCGTAGTGGTAGTAATCGTACTGGTAGTGCTGGTGGTAATAATATTAAAAATAATAATAATAGTAATAGTAGTTGTAATAATAGCAGGTAGTAGTAGTAGTAGTAGTAGTAATAATAGTAGTAGTAGTAGTAGTAATAATAGTAGTAGTAGTAGTAGTAATAATCATAGTAGTAGTAGTAATAATAATAATAATAGTAGTAGTAGTAGTAGTAATAGTAGTAGTAGTAGTAGTAGTAACAATAGTAGTAATAGTAGTAGTAGTAGTAGTAATAGTAATAGTAGTAATAGTAGTAGTAGTAGT
>VSDK01017506.1:522908-543228 GCA_009767595.1 Symbiodinium kawagutii | reverse complement strand
AAACTGGAAATTGGGTGGGGATACGGTGTTTTGCGGCGACATGGGAGACAAGGAAAAATCGAAAAAATCGGGAAAAAATTGACTAAGGAGGACAAGCCCGGACAGGAGTTGAAGTTGGATGGGTTTTGGGAGCGTTTTTGAAGCTTTTTTAACCTCCCGGCTAGGCGCAAAACATTGTAAATTACAGCGTTTTTGTAAAATTTGAGATGGAAAAAAAGAATTGCAACGTTGCAAAAACACTGTAAATAGCGACGTTTTTGAAGGCCCGTATGCAAAAACATCGTAAATACCGTGATTTTTTAAAAAAACATCGTACATACCGTGGTTTCGAGCCTCTTGGTGCGAAAAAACATCGGTATTTACGGTGTTTCGAGCTTCGGAGGTGGACGAAACGTCGTAAATACCGTGGTTTCGAGCACCTTGGTGTGAAAAAACATCGGTATTTACGGTGTTTCCAACTTCCGAGGTGGACGAAACGTCGTAAATAGTAGGTTTTTTTGAGGTTTGGGAGCGCAGAAATTTCAAAGCTGCTCTTTGTGTATTTTGCATGTGTTGCGTTTCGCGTCAAAACCTGACCCCCCCTTTTTTTTAAAAAATCCTGGGGGTCAGGTTTTGACTTTCCAGCACTTTTTTTGCATTAACAACACTGACTCCAACAGAAAAGTTGGTCAGATTTTGCTATTCCAACGCATTTTTGCTTTAATCTTGACCGCCACATACTGAGCCCGCCCCGTTGCTCCGAGCCCTTAGGGCTTCGCCGGAATGCGAAGCCTGTCAATTAGGATATTTTGTAAAAACTAATCGGGTATCTACATCTACCTATCCGCTTATGGGTCAATACTACAGAACCCAACGGCCGGACTCGTGCAGGGTCACTTATGGGATGTGAACAGCTGGGGTATGGTAGAATGAGGCACGGCCATATCTACCTGTGACATAACGAAGTGTTGTAGGTACATATGCCAGCATTACGGAGTGTTTGGGTTGATTGCTGATGGTTGGTGATGAAGAACCATAGTTCTGATGCAACAATATGGGATTACTATATAACCCGTATATGACTTCAGTTTGAACCATTAGTTCAAATTTTTATATAATATGAAAACTCATCATGAAATGGATTTTTTTTATTGAATTAATTTTTTACCAGTCCATTACATAAGAAACAATCATGTTTGCGCCAAGTGGAAACACTTGGCATGTTTTCACAGATGGGACAACAAGTGATCCCCAAGATGAGAGTGAGAGCCTCGCAGCCTATGCGGTACACGTGGAGGGGAAGGGATCCGTAGCCTGTGGGTGGTTGCCGGGTCTCAATCAGACTATACTGCGAGCCGAAGTGACTGCGGTGCTCTCAGCTACTTTGTGGGCTTCGCATCTTTCAGGTGCGTTGCACATTTGGTGCGACAATCAGCAAGTGGTTGATCACTGCGTTCCGTCCAACAAGGAACGGCAGATATCCATGAGTTTGAACATGCAGACCTGTGGAGGAAGATCTCTGAGTTGATTCAGAGTGCTCAGGCTGAGCTGGTGATCCACAAGATTCCCAGCCACAGCTCGCCTGAAGATAGTACTTCGCCCTTGGAAGACTGGTGCCGTATCGAGAATGCAAAGGTTGATTTCCAAGCCAAAGTCACAAATCAAACCAGACCACGGTACTTCGAGAAGATCTGGAGTCGGTACATTGGTTGGAAACGTAGATGGGAGTGCAAAGTTCGTGATTACAGCAAACTGGCTGTTGAGATTGCTGGACGTGATTGCGCACCAGCTGACCACTCAGACCAGGATCCTGTCGATGATGATTCGCATGCAGCACAGTTTGAATTTGTTTTTCAGGACAATACTGCTGAAGTTTCTGTACAGCTGCAGGTCCTTCAAGAAGATGCCAATCCATTTTCTCAGGTGCATAGTCCTCATTTTCGGACTATTTTTCACCAACTGGCCAGCTGGTTAGCAGACGTAGATGCTTCATCTTCACTCATGCGCCAGGTTAGCCTTCTTGAATTGTATATTGGTTTTAGGATTAGTCGGAGTGGCAAGGGTCCTTTGGTGGCTGGTGTCGATGGTTTTGATATTTATACTCCGGTCACTTTTGCGGTTGACTATTCTTTTTTCAAGAAAGGTGTTTCAAACCTTGGCCAGATTTTGTAAGATTCCCACGGCAGGAGTCATTGATTTGAGGACACATCAAGTGTTGGTTCCTCTTCCTTCGATCTGGATGGGGTGGAATGGCCGGGTACAGGAAGGGGTGTTTTCAGCCCTGGAAACTTTTGTACAGGGAAGGCCCATCATTTCTGCCCAATCTTTATCCAGACCATGGCGCCCATGATGAGGCAAGCTCTGGGACGCAATTGCCTGCGATTAGCTGGCTCTTGATGGCACCGCCCGTGCGTAAAAAGAACCATTAGTTCATTAATGATTCTTAGCCATCATGAAACAATAATGAACCATTATACATGGTAGATCAGCATTGTAGACTAGCATGAAATATTTTCATTCTGCAATCTTTACTGACCCCCATATCCTTACCCTATACGCTTAACCTTTTTTACCCCCACCCTTACCGAATTCTGCTCTGTCTATACCCATGAAACATAGAGTCCCTTACCCAGCAATCCTGTTAAAAACCTTATTGACCCGTGAAATTTCAGTACTACAACGATAAAGCGATCAAAAACCATCATCTTTTGACAAAACCATCATTTAATATCGACACATCATCAAACCCTCCGCAAACAACCATTGAACGACCCTTCAACATTCATCAAGACTATCACTTTATTATTACATAATCACACCATCAGTTGTACATCCGTTGGGTAAGCTGCAACACCATCTTTACCACCATCGTTCAACCATCTTGATTCCTGGGGATATTTTTTCACTATTATCACCAATATAGACTTTTAAGACCATCTGAACATCAACAACATTGCCCATCAATTCTAATATGATCAACATTAAGCAATATATCTTTCGGAAATCTTACCTTTAGCCAATCCTCACAACGAATTCATCAACCACAAATAACCATCCAAACCCATCCTCCACCCTCCTGGCCCCACCAAGTTGATGCGCTTTTGCACGCCTTCACGCAGCTTCACAGCAGTGCTCAGCTGGAGGAGACTGAGCAGTGCAAACCTAACGCCGGAGGACCACCAAAGTTGAGCCACTGGAGATAGAGTTTACCACTGTGAAAAATCCTGAATTTCATGATATTTCATGATGGTTGATCAAGAATCATGATGGTTAGTCAAGAATGAGATGGTCTTCTTTTTAATAGTCATGATACGTCATGATGGTTATTGATCATGAATGAAATGGGGGTCCCTCAAAATAGGGACCAAGAAAAGGTATGGTTGATTACTAAAATTTATGAGTAGATTGGATGATAATTAGGAGTACCCCTACGTCTTAAGCAACCACCAAAGAAGTCATTATGCACTTTCATGAACTATGATTGCAGTTGGAATGGTTTGTGCCATGAGGCGGTGGGTTGTGAAGGCCACGACGCTTATAAACAATCTCGAATCACCGTTTATACTGATTATATCACTAGGATTAATGATAAACAATAGCGGCTGGACAATCATGGCTAGTCGTGGTTCAAAAATCAGGATGGCTAATCATGGTCCAAACTACAGTCAATAATATGATCAACCATGTTTCATCATTCTGAACATGATGGCTAAGTACTCAGTACTGAACCATGATGAGATAAGAACAAAAAACAATCATAATACTACTACGGTCAACCAAGGATACACAGCAGTGATCTAAGTATGGTTTAAAACTACGGCCGATAAACAATTTACTTGTCTGTAATGGTTGGTTAAGGTTTAATATGATTGCTGGCCAACTAGTTCATAATGGGAGGGAACAAGCAACATTCTTGAAGTCATCAGCAACCGACTGGTTGGATTGATTTAACATTTTGATGGTCTTATGCTGCGTTGCCCAGTTCATATGCTATCCCAAGAAAACATGTAGTGTAGCCACTAGAAACTGATACTGTTGGTCTTGTTGGTTGGTCGATCATTAACTATTCATGGACACTCAGGCGCTGGCTCCAGGCGCCAGTCCGTAAGTGGACGACATCAAGAGCTATTGAGCTGCCGGGCCAATAGGGCTGGTTTACAATGGCAGATAGAGCAAAGCTGCGGTCGAGGCCATTTTACAACGGTAAATCCAACCACTCCCATGTCTTTCATGGGAGATCCATTGAAGCTTGATGAGTGTTGATGATGGTTGATGATGGCTAGCGATGTCTGCTTTCTCTCAAGTTTTAAGTATGAACCAGGTTTCCTGGCTGCAAGTTCTGGTTCTACCAAGTTCCATTCCCCGCTCTCTGGAAAAACTGCTGGGTGCAAGTGGAACCTGGCGAAACCATGTGTCACTGGCTTGGTTGATGGGAAAATCTATGTTGGAAGGCCCTGGTTTAAGCACCGACTCCAGGCGTTTCCCCGTAGATTTTCCCATCAACCACTTCCAGGAATGACCTTCGGGTGGTTGATTCATACATCCCATGGATGACCTCGCACACCAGTTGCAACCGCTTGGTGGCGGTCAGTCCCTGTGAGCCATGCCTAGGTACAACCCAAAATGAAATCGTATGAAACAAATCATCGAGGCAAGAGTAACATGTTCAACAAACTATTTCAATGCATCAAAACAAGCTATAGATAGAATCTTGTGGTTTCACGATCGTGTTCTGAATTTTGCGTAGAATATTATACATTCTTGTACAACAATGACAACGCGTCTTGCTCAAAGAATTCATGGCTTTCGGAATGGGCCCCAGCTAGCAGAAATGGTGACAAAAATCGCAGCTCGATTGTCCAGTTTTGGCAGTACAGAAAAACGCAACTGGTCGGAAGTAGTACAAGGCATTGTCAACCAGAAACCATCACTTGGCTTCATAACCAGCTACAGAGTGGTACCCACCTGGGTAGATCCGTCGGTGAACCCATCCAATTGTATAATTACATATTATAATTACTTATATCTTCTCCAGTGACTAAACAACTAGTCACAAGTCGCTATATCACCGGGTATCCAAGGAGTAACCAACTAGTTATCCCCAGTAATTAGTCAATAACTGGTTCTATCTAACTAGTCATAGCTGAGGTCAGTTACCCAGCTGTGAACTAACCTGAGTGAAATCAGGCCCTAGGAGGCACCACACCCCATATCAGGTCATCACCCACCGTGCAGCCCAGCGACTTCATTTGGACCACCCAAAGCACTGCTTCCTTCAGTGGAAAGCAGTACCACTGGGGGGCCAATGATTGGTTTTCATGATGGATTCATATGATTCATGATGGTTGTGATTGGTTGGTATTGAATGATTGGTTTCCATGATGGAATGATTGGGGGTTGTGATCGGTTTGATGATCGTTGTGATTGGTTGGTATTTAATGATTGGTTTCCATGATGGAATGATTGAGGGTTGTGATTGGTCTTGATTCTGTCAACCAGTGTCAACCATACGGACACTTTCCTCATACTCAAACCACCTCGAAGCTTCATGCACTGCCATGAAACCACCAGCCATTTTTCACAGAGATCTTCATTGGAGGTCCTTGCTCATTAACTTCTTGGCATTCCGACCCAACGATGCCGCGCGCAGCTGGGCCCAGGGCGCGGCCGACCCCGGTTGGAAGCTCGTGCAACCCAGGGGCATGGGGCCGTCAAAACCTGCAGGCTGCGCGCCCAGGTCTGTTGAGCCAGCACAGCGACGGAGACGAAGCAACGAGCCGGTGAAGCCTGGCTGGGTACCAGGATATAGGTGTTTTCCAAAATAGGGGTACCCCTAAATCATCCAGGACTAGTCATTTATAGTCATAAACCAACCATTTCTTGGGGTCCCCTATTTTGATAAACCATCATATAGCTATGGTTGGACATGGTAATGAGTAGAGGTCAAACAAGGCAGTGATAATGTAGTAAGATAGCTATGGTTGACGATATGGTAATGCGTAGAGGTCAAACAAGGTAGTAATATATAGCTATGGTTGAAGATATGGTGGTTTCTCAAGTCACAGGGGTACATTTATAGCAATAATTCATCCATTTTGACTGGGGTTCCCTATTTTGACAAACACCCATATAGCTATGGTTGAACATGGTTAATAATGATAAAAGTAAGCAATGGTTGAACAAGGTAATGTGGTTGAACCTAGGAGATGATAACTATCAAGAATAAAGGGAATATACCAACTATACAGCGATGGCTGTGGGTGACTATTGACAGAGCGACAGCCATGGGTGGCTAAATATCTCAACAAAAACTATAGCTACTAGTTTGGGGGTACCGGGCATTGACCCACAGTCAACTATCCTGGAGTAGATGCTGAAGATTCCTCATGATCGATGATAAGTTATCGCCAAGGCTGCTCCAGGATCGATCCCCTTCAACTACCACCACTTGTTTACTCTTGATAGCTCCCGCGTGCAGCATTTACAAACATTCAAAGGCAGGGATGCACCGGGCTCCCAGTTCGCAACCAACAGCTCAAGTCATCTCAGGTGACCGACAAAGCTCGATTGGACTAGGCATGGCGAATAAGTTCTTCCAGTCGCTATTGGTCAACCGTTGTCGGCCGTTGTTGTTGACCAATATGAATATCAACCCTTGGTAGTATCCAGTATTATCACGAACCACTATCAAATAAAGTAAGCCAACACGATTATTATCATTGAGCAGACAGCACTGTAATAACTCGTATTTTAACATGAATACTGCTTGTGGATTAACGAGTTGATAACCAGCAATAATTTTGGCCCCCAAGTATTGCTTTTAACTTGGAAGGATCAACCATCAAATGGGTTTGTTCTTCCCTTCAAATGATCATTTTTCTGGCCCTCCAGCGCCCCTTGTCAAAAGTCATTCTGCTAAGTACCCACTTTATTCTGCCAAGTCCCGTAGCCACCATTGGCTATGTATCAGTAGCCATGATTCAGCATGACTAACCGTCATTCCAGCCATCAGTGAATTTGAACGATGCTTCACCATCATTTCCGCCATCATTACAATTTTAGCCATCGTCTGCCATCATCAATCGTGATTGACTAGCAGCATGAACCATTACCAGGTATCATCGAACCTGGCACTAAACACCATAATTTCTGAAAGGTTTCAATCTGGGGAGGTTATGATACCATAACACTGAGGTGATAGGTTGGAAGCTTCAAACTTCGCGTTGGGAATGCCAAACGTATCATCTTTGGTGGATAGCAGTCTTCTCGGGTCTATTCAACAAGTGCCCCATCAAATGCTTCAACCGATACAACGGGTGCAATTGGCTCACTAGATATTCAACGATGCGGTTACTCTGCATTGATTAGCCATGATAAACCCCTATAGCATCAAATACTTCAATACCCTCTCGTGAACCAACATGGTTGGCTGGCAAATCCACCACTTTGCTCGGAAAACCTTGGGAACTCATCCATTCTCCTAGTGGATTTTCCAGCCATGTCATTTGATCCTTGGGCACTTCTGGTGACACACCAGTGATGCTGCAAGCAGCGACCTCTCAGGGGTGTAGACCCCAGCTGAGGCCCGGACTTTTCCTCCATATCCTGGTGCTGTCAGGAGATCCGGGTCTGACATGGCCATGGGTCAAGCAGTTCATCCACCAACTTTCATGGGGAGAAGTTGACCAACGAACTTGTAGGGCGAACATGCTCAATGATTTGGGAACCAGGGGTACAGGGTGACCTGACCTACAGCCAGGGGTCGAAGCTGATCACCAGTCGTGTCAGTCTTTACTTCCGGGAAGATGTGGAAACTTTTGGCTTTGGGTCAAAACCCTGTATCCCTAGGTACCCCTGGTGTCAGCATTGTTTTCTCTATTATGGTTGGTGATTATCCCCCAGTAGTTGGTTGTTTAATATTGACCCATAGCCTTTTCACACCACCATAAATCAACACAGTCAACACCACAAATGGAGTTCAAATGAGTTCAGGGTTCCGTCGGACGCGCTCCTTCGGTCTTCGGTGGTGCCTGTTTGGCTACGGAACGGCTAGATTGAAAAGCCAGCCATCAATTATTCCACTGCAAGTTATCTAATACCCAAGCAATTGTTACCCATCATCAAACATGAAATCCCTTCTCATCGTTGGTCATTATCCCCAACATCAGCAGCCGTGGGCCATGACCATTTCATGGGCTTTGAAGGCGCCTGAAGCACTTCAAGGACATGCGACATCTGCCGCTCGTAGAGGTGCTGGGCCTTGTTCGCCTGCACATGAAGGCTGTGATCTCTGGTTGATTGAGGCGTGGCTCATCATGGTGCAATACCCAAACACGCCTTGAAGATTTACGTACATGTGGGTTTTCTCATAACCCATAGATAAATGGTGGTTTTCCAACATGGGGGTACCCTATATCATCTGATATTTAACCATTTATAGTCGTAAACCATTGATTTTGGAGGTTTCCTGTTTTGAGAAACCATCAAATGTATTCCGGGCATTCAAACTCAGTGCATCTCTACCTGCAACCATGGTCACAACTCTGGAATGGGCCATCAGTTCTTGTGCTGTCATCCAAAGTGTGAGCCTGACATGAAACCATATAAAACTAACAGCTTGGCCCTCCCAGATACGAGTTGGATGATGTGTTTCTTCGTGAGATACCCTTCTGGTAGGGTTCATTGGGCTATGGGTCAATATTAGCCAGCAATAACGAGTAATGATATGCAACAATAATAGGGAAAACAATGATTAAAGATGGGGGAACCAGGAGTACGGGGTTTTGACCCACAGCCATTTGAGTTTCCATGCGCTTCTCCGGTCATTATTCTCGGCCGAGCTTTTCAAAGAGTTGGGCGTGCAACTTTCCAATCAACAGAGTTGTGACTTTGTGACTTATATAGTGATCCGAGATTTTGAGAATCACCGCTTCTTGGTCTTGGGGATATCTCACTTTTCTGCACGCACATCTATCTGTCTGCCTCAATAAAGCTAAAAACTGCAGACTCCTTGCTGCTGAGACTGCAAGAGCGGCAGGCGTGAAAATGGGGTTGTCCCTAGCCATGGCAGTAACCGTACTCCCACTCATGGCTGGCATTTTAGCATTAGCAGCGGTAAGCGCTTGGTGATTTCAACCGAACTGCTTGGTGCTTTGTGGTGCTCAGGATGTTTTTTGAGGGTCTTATAAATATATTATAGAAATGTAAACATATACATACATAACCATAAATGTATTTAGAACACATACATGAACATATAAATATGTATATGTAAATCTTTATGCACACAAATGTATATATGCAAATACACACACACACGCACACACGCGTATTTGTCTATATAAAAACAAAAGATATAGACATACATATATACATATATATATATGTATATCATCATGTAAAAATACAAATCCGCATGAAAATAGATCTTTTCATATTTACATGTACATTTGTGTGTAAAAAGAAGTCTATGTAATCACATATATATATATTTGCGTATCATATGCAGGTGTGTTTGAATAAAAACATCAATACAAATACATGTATACATGTCTATGTTCATATGTGATTGACTTCGTACAGCTGCTTTGGTTTCTTATTTCTTACTAGGAGAGTCCTTTGGACAGCTGCTAACCACAATTTTTGGAGAGGTTTTGATGAAGGAGTTTAAGAGGAAACAAATAAAATACTTTTATACATGGCAAAACTATAGTGGCTACCGGGGTGACCCCTGGTATCCCTTCGTGCACAAATCATCATCCCTTCGTGTTAGTATTAGGAAGATATTGATACAAGTACATCAATATTCCGCCTTAAACGCCACAAATACGGAGGAATGGTATATAACAATATGTAATAAGCCCAACCAATCCAATATGGGGGAAGTGCCATTCTTTAAACGAACAGGCTAAAAAACAGTCTAACTTCATTGTCTGGGGCTCGTAGAAACACCAGCTCTCAATCACACACAAAGCGCACCGAAGCGAGCTGAAGCACCATTCTCAACGCAACCAGCTGCTCTGAAGCATTGAAGTTGACTGATTAACCATGACTAAGCAAGCAGCTTGAGATCGTTTGAGTCGTGCGGGCCAAACCTGGTGGATTTGAGGTGCCGCTGGATGACTTCATGACGTGCCATGGTATTCACCAACCAAACTGGGCTCTAGTAGCAGCAACGGGAGCAGGGGGCTGCTGCCATTGGGACAACCCCAAGTGCTGAACGTGGAGCAGCTGCAGCTGCATGGCAGTAGTGATAAGGCTGCAAAAAAACTGGCCTGCAATGAAAACACCTGCCGTTCAATCTTGATTCACAATGCTTGATATCGTGCTTAACCATTCCTTAATCATGCACATATCATTCCTGAAAAATGAAGGACCCAATACCTGACATGCAACCATTGGCTGTCCTTGCAATATTTGGGAGTGAATGCAGGTGCTCAAAACCATGCCCAATCAGCTTCAGCTGGGATGATTTCTACAGGGCCAACGTGCAACTGCTGGCCCACCTCGTAGGCCGAGTGTGTACACTTTGTCATTCCATCCCTACAGCATCTTTTGCTTCACAGCTTTATGGCAAAGTAATCCCATATGCTACATCTTGTGCAATCTCCAACGCTCCCATGCTGCAACCATCATCAGTTATTGTCAATCATCAGTTATTGTCAATCATCGCGAACATTTCGTCCAACAACGGGGCCATTGCGGCTGTGTTTTGCAAGCGGCTCGTGCGCATCCTGTGTCCCAGAAGTTCTCGCGAGTTCACCGGTGCCTGGTTGATTCATGGCAACATTCTCACCATAAGTGGCTAAATCATCAAAGCCTTGGGTACCTGTATGGCCAGATTGCAATAGCATGTTACCATTCTACCACGAGGGTATCTCTGTTGACCATGGCAAGAACACCTTTGGAAACCGCCTGACTGCTAGTGGAACTCGGCACGTGTACCCCGCGTTGCGGTCCCCTGAGAGTAGGCTCCAGCATTCCAGTTGGGACGGGGTCAAGTACTTGCAGATCTCAACTGCCGAGCTTTGAAATTCCAAGCTTGGTGACTTCTTCTTGGCTCAATCCTTGACCCCTCCTTCAAAAGCCCTGGCTGACCATGGGTGAAGAGTGCAAGATCGCTCCAAAGCGACGAAAGAGGCTCGTAGCCTTGCTGGGTTGAACACAGCTAGCAGCGAGTCATCGTTTGACAAGTCCCGTATTGCTTTGGGTTAATATTAATGAAGCAACTGATGGGGGATAATCAGCAAGAATGATAGGGAAAACGAGCTGGTTAATGATGGGGGAACCAGGGTTACAGGGTTTCGACCCATAGCCATATGCACAAACTCTTGAAAGAACACGTCTTGGTCGGTCCACAACAGGGGACTTGCTTTCAACATGAGTTGTCAATAACAATAACCAATAAGAATGGGGTAATAGTCAATTCTCATGTTCATCGATGTTGTAAATAAGAAATTCAGAGAGACATGGGTTGACCAATAACCTGCGAACATTCATGGCCACCTCCCAAGTGGATGACTGGGTAGTCCAAGGGCACCTACAAAGACATTGAGTTCACTGTTGATCTGCGCCACCGCAATAAGCGACACAACACTGGAGACATAACCAGGGTATGACTGCGGATTTTGATATCACATCTGTCGTGCCATGACACATTCTAATGACTTTTACCTTCGAGCCGTTGGCGAGCTACGAACCAACAAGTCTCCAAACAGCTTGCCAGAAGTTAGAACGAGACCAGCAATGGCTGTCCAGTGTGTACCCTCCAAAACCTGAGGGTTGTATGGATGGTGCCCACCATGGATAACCCAAGGGAAAGTCACGAAGATGCCGCTGAAAACCTAACAGGCAAGCAACTGGTTGTCAAAATTTTGGTCGAGGCCAAGCACTTGGGTATGGATGTTGAGCTGTTGCCAGTGCCCAGAAAACAACACAAAAAAATTGATCGTTTTGCAGTGTCAACCCTTTAGGCAGGGACGAACTCGAACATCTGGAAGACATGTTCCACTATTTTCCAGACATTCTCGAAGTTTCAGGCGGCACTTTCCTCATTATTTGAGGCTCCGCTGCAACCAGTGGTAGTGCCAAGGTGGCCGCGAGCTAAACACTGAATTGATCCAGGTCAGCACCGTCCACTTCCTGCGTTGGGAAACTGATTCGGTTGGAAGGCCATCGCATCTTTGGGGAAGTTGCACTGTTGCAGTAGATGCGACATCCGGGAAAAAACACTTTGTAGGGTAGACAAAGGTATGCTTTGATATGGCAATGAATACAGTAGTGTTTTTAAAGCATGTCTACTATAGAAATTACGTTTCAGCAATATATAGAAAACCACCAAAAGAATCCAAAAGACTTGATATTGCAATTCCAGTACTCTTTGAAGAATTGCCATGCCAATGGCGCTTGACAACAGAAGCACTGACAGCTTTGTGGAATGAAATGGTTGTGGCTCAATACCCTGTACCCCTGGTGAACATCCCATAATTCCCTTGCGTACCCATCTGCGCATGTTTTGTAGAGCTTTGGGATGCCGTTCGTACATGTTCTGAAGGACTCTTCTCAACTGGTGAAAGGAATGCCGCCCGAATGGCAACTTCGTGAACCGTTCATTCGTTTCCTTGTCCAAAAAGAATGCCGCCCGAATGACAACTTCGTGAACCGTTCATTCGTTTCCTTGTCCAAAAAATGACATGATCCCTTGATGATTTTGGCAGCTTTTGATCATTGAAGTCATTCAAATATGGGCATGTGCTCCAAAACTGCCTTAAAATCCACTCGACGTTCCCATCAAAAAGGGACAGTAGGTCGCCAAAAATCCCGCCACCAATAGGAAAGGTGCTTGTTTCGAGATGTTCACTTTCCAAACTTTGTGGAGATCCATCCCAAAATCACCTTCGCCTAACTCTATGAATTCTATGAGCCCGTGAAAGCAATGCTTGATCACTGCTCTCGACATCCCAACCTGGGATCATTTTTCATGCAGCCTCTTTCCACCATCTGCCTCAACCAATCTCTGGCCGCAACAACCAACCAGGACACTCGACACTGCCCGGTGGTGAGTGCTACCGGCCTCCTGCTGCCCCGTTGCTGCGAAGAGCTTCACGGGCTGATTTTCAATCTCGGACCTCGCGGCAGCATGGACCAGTGGGACCTGCTGTGGCAGCTGAGGTGTGGAGCACTGGGAGCTGCGAAACTGCAGCCCTCCCAGTTGTGATCTGACACGCCACGCTGTGAATCAAAAAGATTCGGAGAAACTTCCGCTGTGAAATCATCAAGTTCATTGGTGGATTGGCGTTGGATGACCAAAGGGTACCTAGAATAGCTCCCTTGGTGATGATTATTCCACGACTATGATGAGTTACGTGAATCATGCCCATGTATTTCATTACCAATAGTGATGCCCCAGCGATCACTTATCTTATACCGATGCACAATCATATACAACTAATTGTGGTCTCAGAAGCGTTAAACCATTGGTGTCTAGCACATCAATATCGCCGGTTGTGGGTGAAAGAATATACATATCAACTTCGGAATGTGTAAGTAAGGAAATGCATATATGTACATATAGCTATATCACTCTGCTTAAATACACATATGTATTCAAAAAAACTGGTATACACAGAAATGTATCATCTATGGCAAAGGATTTTTTCAGGTGTTTATATTGGCAGCAAACGACTGAAGACTATTGCAGCCCGCCACTAGTCGATCTTGGATCTTAGTCAGGATGGTTGCTGATTCAGTTCTCGACTGGAACTCATGTGAAATGCCCTTGTGCCGGTTGGCACAGAAGTATTCACGGAATGGACCATCAAACTCTATGAGCATAGTCATATAGATGACTTTTCAGTAAAAGCTGCTGATTGATGAAGTATATTCATCAACCATCACTATTGATGACTATTGATCAGTAAAAGCTGTTGATCATCAGTAAAAGGAAATGTCGAGATGGAAGGCACCCGAGCTGGCACCACCACCATGGCAAGCCCATGAAACCCGGACAATTTCTGGTGGATAGCCATGTATGGCCAAATGACAGGGTGATGGCCATCTACTATACTTATCATCGCACTCCCTGCTAGAGTTGCTAAGTAGCTACATCGTCATGGACCAGCTTGTTGTTGTTGGCAGTTGTTGTTCCTTGTTATGAATCATGATTGAGCACTGATCATCAACTTGTCAAATAGCCAAAACAGTTAGAATCACTTTTATAATGAATTTTCTGTTGTATCAAATGCTACTTATCATCAGTTTACCAGCCATTAGTTACAACTGATACAAGCTGATAAGTTGACAAATCTTCTTGCTAATAATTATTGTCACACCTGGCATTAAACTGAACCAATGATCGCCACTATTCAATTTATCACACATAATAATTGCGGATGCAAATATCATCTTTCTCAGTAGTTATCAGTTATCAACATTACATGGAATCGGCTTTTTCCGATAAACACCACTGCTAACCACGAGTGCGAAGAACTGAACGTGATAACGACTAATAACGACTGTAACTAACTATCATTTAGGAAAAAACAGTTCAGCAGCTGTGAACACCAGCCTAGTATCATCATTTCCCAAACACCCTATCTGTACTTATGTATGGTACATGTACCTTTGGGCCATTTTAGAGGTAAATGTTCGTGAATATACCTGGTTGGTGGTTGAAGCACCCCCATGAAAAATGAGTCAAACAATAATTAGTTAACAATTACGAGGAAAAATAATCAAAATGTTTGAAACCACCAAGCAGTAGTTTGTTTCACCACTGTTGTTGCTTGCTTTATCCCCGATCCTTAACCACTTTAATCCCTAGAATCCTCTAGAAATGCCACTATTATTGATAATCATAGTAGTTGTTTAACCATTATGGTTGCTTATCATCCCCCATTATTCACCATCATTAATGGTTGTAACCCCTATAAAATCCCATGGTTTGATCTTCGTCGCTATTCTTCTCCCTGGCAGCTGGTGGAAAACCAGCTTCCACGCTCAAAATCAAATCAGTCCACAGCCACAGGTTCAGCTTGCCGATGTGCTTCTCCTAAGGACGAGAAAGCGACGTCAAAGGTGGTTAAGGCTGGTTGTTAAGGGTGGTTGTTGAGGGTGGTTGTTAAGGGTGGTTGTTAAGGGTGGTTGTTGATGGTTGATCAGGTGATGGTGTCCTGTGACAATTAACAATGAGTAACCATTAGCGGCCCATTTCAGATCAACCAAAACTGGATTTGAAAAAAACACTTTCCTGTTTGAAGCGCATCATGCATGGTAAATCTGCTGACACGTTGTTCCTTGAAACTCAGGTTTGCCAACACTGCCAATAAGTGAATTTGACGGACCAGCTGGATCTACATCTCAAACAAGACGATCTATCATCTAATTGGGTAAATCTTCCGGAAAAAGTGTGGTTAACAAATGGTGAAGGCACCCCTGTCGACCGCCAGAATCTCATCCGACCTGGGACTCCATCAGCTCATCATTTGCAAAATCATCATCACTGTCATAACTGGCTATTCGTCAATATTAACCAACCAACAATGGCTTATAATAACCAACCAATAATAGAAAAAACAATGGTAAATGGTAGGGGAAACAGGGGTACAGGGTTTTGACCCATCGCCAACTGGGACAATCAATATCAATAGTAGCCATCGACTACCCAGGCGGAAACTGTGATTGCGGTTTTGGTTACGAAAATTCCATGTTGTACAGCCTCGTATGGGTGGCAGGAAAATTTCAGACGGTCCATAGCCTTGATGTACCCATAGTTGGTTGGTTTCCCTATTGACCATTTAAGGTTGCTCGGGGGTACCACCA
The DNA here is from genome assembly GCA_009767595.1 of Symbiodinium kawagutii. Classification (NCBI taxonomy): domain Eukaryota; class Dinophyceae; order Suessiales; family Symbiodiniaceae; genus Symbiodinium; species Symbiodinium kawagutii. The sequence continues at coordinate 527,430 of VSDK01017506.1, read as the reverse complement.
TTGATGGATAACCCCAACGACACGCCCCAAAAAGATCCAAAGCCCTGGCGATTCACCCAACAGGGCTGCGGTTGAGTAGTGCCCAATCGCGACTTCTGCATGGATGCGTATTGGGGCGCTTTTATCTACATTTGGCTGAGTCTATAGGTATCTTATCTTCTATATTCTATATACTAGTATATACTAAGAATATGGGTAAATTTACCAACATGAGCCATGTTCAAACCCCCTAGTTCATGGATCCACCATGATCAACCTTGCAACAACAGATATTCATGAAGGTTTTAGATGCTGCTGGAGCATCTGGTGTCTCCCAAGTGTTCCAACCCGTGGATCTCCAAGCGGCGTGCATCTTTCGCTCGGGCGGTCCAGGGACGCCCAAAGGAATGTGAGACCAACGCCAGGTCTCATAGGATGGAGGCAGGGAAGCCTGGAGGAGGTGAACCAACACGAGTCCATGGGACCCCGGACCAGTCAGGGCAGGGCAGTTGGGGTTCGTTCACAGCTGCGTAACTACCAGCCATGCGTAACGAACTTGCTGGTTCAAGCACGAATCTTGGAACAACTGATGGGTGTCTGCCCGGATGACTATCTGAAGAATCAATTATGTGAGCTTAAATTGTTCAAGGGGTTGCAACCTCAGAAATATTGAGGAGACCGGCCTCAGCACATCCCCCCACCTGCTTGGCCATGCTGGGGGACCGTTCCACAGCTTCAGAAGCACAGGTTGTCACTTGTTTTTCGTGAATTATTCACCATAACTAATCATCAAAGCTTGTTAGCTGGAAATTTGGCCATGATGATTAATTCAGGATTTGAAACAAACACATGGGAAGGGCTTTTTCACTCTTGTGGAAGCAAGTGTCGAAAGAACGGCAACAAGCATTCACTGTTGGCCATTAACTGCTACGAACTGGCGACACGATCAACCAGTGTTAGCACTTATTCATTGATGTTGACCGGTTATCAGCAATGAATTGGACCTTTTCTAAAACGTTCAACCAGTGAGTACCATTGTAAACCGGATACTTAGTACAGATTAATTACTATATATTGGGCATGAGCACTTGTTAGCCATCAAAAAAAGTATCAACCGACATCAACCATGATTAAGGATTGCGACGTATCAACTGCCAGTGATGACAAATCAACACTAAGCATGCAAACATGGATGAACATGGCCACACCATTTTCAACACTTGCCCACCCACATGAACCATCACTAACCACCAGCGACACTTGCTGATGGATACGAACCAACATCAATGATGATTGACCGCTATCAACAATATTTAATTCTTCTTAAGACCTCTCGTTGATAGTGCCAATCACAACTAAACTATATCAAATGTTGATAAGTGTATTTTCAACACAATGCACCTATTAAGTGTGCTTAATCATGACGAAAAAAGGGTGATTACCAACCGCTCATTGTTTATCAATATCTGATATCCAAAGCACTGAATCATTAGTAGCCATGAAACTCTTGTAAACTGACCTTGAAATAGAGGAATCACCATGTGTGAAGGTCTGTCCAAAGAAAATCGTAATTTTGACCTCTAGGTTGGTTTCCCAAAGGGTCATCATAATCACCATTAACACCTAGAGGCAACCAGTAATCATCATCTATTATACCTCTATATTTGCCCCTGTCAAAATCATCAACCACTATGTTTACCCTTATGAATCGTCATTTACCAGCTTTACCACGACATCAAGCACTATCAACGATAAATAAACCATCCATCATGGGTCATCGCACCTTTAAGCTTCAGTCATTTACCATGATTCATCATTATTCACTGCCATTGCTAGATGGTTTAAATACAGGTTGCTTCACCATGGTGAATAGTGGTTGGCTATGGTTGATGATGGTATTATCATCATGATTTGTCATCATTATAATCCATTTGTCGACTACTGATGCCTGAGCATTACCAGCTGGCCTCGCCAGAATGTTGTCGCGGAAAAGCACGAGCCGGCGGTGCCAAATGCTCTTGCTGCAACGACTGCCTCTGCTCCACATGAGCAAGGTGACATTGGTTCACACGGTTAACATCGGTTAGAATTACATGGATGTGGGATGATTCATACTGGCCAATGTGGGTGAACATCGGTTAATAGTCAGTGATACTGAAGAGCATTGGTTGCAATGTGTGTGTCACAATTTTGACCGCTTTCATCAAGGAACTTCAGCGAGAATATTGAAACGATTCAGAACACCCCCGAGTTAAACAAACGAGAGCCCACAAGGTACCCACCAAGCAAAAAGAAATATCGTGTTGACATCCTTCCTGGTCATATGACTGCAGGTCACGCCACTGTGCGACAACCGCTCTCTTGCAAGCAGGGCTGAAAAGCCTTCACCAGCGGTATACAATTTTCTCGTTTCTGCTCACATGTGGGTGGCCCTAATTGCCCATATTGATGGATGGTTGGCAAGCATCACTGCAATTAAATTTTGCGGCAAACACAAACTATTGGTTGGTAGCACCACTGGGTCAATAGCAACATCGATCTTGCTGCGTCTACGGCCCTGGTTCCTGTTGCTTCCTATGCACCGCCAACCCAAAATACAATCGGCCAAGATCTGCCTCAACCTTTCAGTCGAAGTCCGGAACCGTTGAAGTTCCCCAAAACCTCAACCATTGAGGTTCCTTCAGTTCTTGAATCACTTGGCAGATTTTTTCACCATCAGTACCATTTTTTTCCTTATTTTTTTGGTATCCCCCATGAGACTTGCTCGATTCATATCGACGCTTTGCCACTTCAATCAAGAAATTGCAGTCCCTTGATTCAAGTTAGAAACATTGCAGTTTGATTGATTAATATTGACCCTACTAATAGTTGAACCAACTGATATTAACAACTATAATAATTGATTGATCCTAACCCAACTATATAAATAGCCCCAACTCAGTTATTTCGCCAAATCTCAGGGCCAGGGCACGTGGTGTGGCGACGAATCGGTTCCACCTGTACAACATCCGTGCTGCTGTTGCAGCCCATGGCGCGAGAGGCGCCTGCGCAGCGTGGTTGGACCGCGCGAACCGAAGGCAGTCCTCTGAGCCGTGAAGGCGGCCAGGCGCTGGTCCACCACAAAGCTTCCGGAGAAGGAAAAGCAAAGTAGCCAATCTTTGAGGGGAGGATATGAATACACATATCAGTCATAGTCATTATATATATATGTATATATATATATATTTTTTTTAGAATTATTTATATATATATAAATAGATATTTATTTAAATATATGTGTATTTATAAATATGTATATATACAAAATATATCATATATAGAATCTATCCGCAGAAAAAGATGCGTTTGGTCTGTTTGGTGGGTATCAAGTTGTGAGCGGCTGAGTTTTGGAAGGTTTTTGTTGTCTCTTTGAAACGCCCATCCTGTTCAGGAATCACCACCCAAACATCCGAAGCACTTCCAAAACATGGAAGTAAGGGAAAACGAGGGCCAGTCTGTTACAGTACTGAGCTTGAATGGTTCCGCAAAGCCTCAAGGTTATCAGGATGGCTTATACAGCGCGTACATGCTAATACAGATGTTTCATGATTGTTCTGCAAATACCATTGGAACCCTTCATGATGGTTCTGCAAATACCATGGATAATCATGAATGTCATTTAAGAACACCATGTCATGGCACACGACATGCCGAGTCCAGTCCCGCAAAATCCCTGAAATCATCTGGTCCAGTTACATATGCCAGATTAAACCTGCAGGAAATTGACATTCCTGCAACCAACAGCACCGCAGTGCCATGCTGCAATCAATGTCCATATGGGAGTCTCTCACATTGGGCTGTGGGTTAAAACTCATCGATACAAACTTCACGGGGTTTCAACATGCGCACGACTTCAAAAATTTGGACAGGCTTAGGCCATCATTTGACCTAGATGCAGCTGTTGTCAAGCTATTTCGGGCCTAAAAACATGACATACCACTCTGCTGGATGCTCAAACTGAGTGCATACCAACTGGTTGCCTTCGAGGAAGATCTTGCTAGTTGCTTCAGAGGTCTTCCTCACATCCACGGTGTCGCTATCGTGCTTCAGCGCAGGAACTGCCTGGCAGTTCCAAGAAAAAATCAAATGAAATTGTGTCTTAGCGGACGGTTCCTGGTCCCTTCAACACACAGTGCCCGCTCCCGGTTCAGCGTCCTTTGAAGCGAGCTATGAGCATTGTTTTAGAACATACGTGTGATGTTCCGGCTAAATTCTAAGCGGTTCAAAGGCATTCAGCTTTGAATTCCCTACCAGCTTTCAATTTAAAAATGCTGGCATCTGGTTTACAAACATTTCACAAACGGCAGAGCGGTTGTGTCCACATGCGAAGCCTTCTAGAAAGGACCTCGACTATGACAGTTGCAACACGGCTGATGGGAGTGTCTGGCATCTTTTCCGCATAAGGCAATCTGATCTTTGGAAAAGCGTCGTTTCAGGTACAGTGTATCACTATGTGATTGACCCTATATCGTGTCCACATGGCCAGTGTTGATGAGGAACTACT
>VSDK01017506.1:507908-517908 GCA_009767595.1 Symbiodinium kawagutii | reverse complement strand
ACTGAAAAGTACATATTTCTAACTCTTTTACAATTCATTCATGGTGTTGTTGGATGACTCTCAAAAACTCATATATAAGTACTATAATTCTGCAAAGGTCTAACTAGTACTTTTATGATATTCAAGAAAAAGGTAAACTCAAAAAACATATACATTTCATTATATGTCCAACTCTTAAACAATTCTTATGAAATGTGGCTGTGGGTCAAAACCCTGTACCCCTGCTTCCCCTATCATTAGCCATTGTTTTCCCTATAGTTTTGTTGGTTGGTTAATATTGACCCATAGCCATATACTTAGCATATGTCCCATCATTGGTTCATTGCTTGACCCATAACCACCATCAACCACCCATTTTGTTGGTTATTAACTCCCATCATTGGTTGGTTAACTGCTTGACCCAACTCGCCAATTCTTCATATCACTGTTTTCCCACTATTATTGTTGGTTATTCTCCCCCATCAGTTGGTGGGTTAACTGCTTGACCCAACTCGCCGTGTGGTTGGAACGATCCCATCTTTGCCCAGGTTCCAGGGAGCCGAAGTGGCCGCCATGCCGATGATCAGCGCGACCAGCACCAGCTTTGGTTCCCGCGACGTGGACATCGCATCTCCTGGGCACGGTAACATCGGTGGGAAGGTCGTTGCATCGTCGACATCCTCAAGGTCAGAAGTTGACTTGATTTGCTGGGAAGATCTGGGAAGCAATAGGCCAAACATATTGAGACAGATTGGTTGTAGATGTAGATGCATGCATATGCATTAAACACTGTCGCAAAAGAGATTGAACGAGGGATTACAGACTGTTCGAGATGCCTCATCATACCAACACTCTGGGATATCTCCGCTTCAGCAATGGCAATTGATCAAGCACGTGTCTACACTACACCTATACGGACCGATGATTGGACCAGTTCAGCGGGGGCTTATGTAACATGGAACAGGATGAATGAACATAAAATAAACAAACAATATAAATACACACATATGTCAAAATAAGCAAATACATATAATGTAGTTGTATACATATATGTATATATATATATATGAATATATGTCAAATATATACACAGACATACAGTATGATATATCTGCACGGAACATACAGTACATATGGCTGTGACTGTGAGTCAAGGGCCTGTGAACACATAGCCGTCATTAGGATTTTCACGTACCCATTTACTCTTGGTTGGTTTGGCACCAATGTGTAAATACATCTATGCTCTGCCTGTCATTGGCGGTGGTTCTTGAATCATGCGTGGTAATGGTTGAAAGTGGGTAATTAATTAATTATGATTGTGAATCATGCTCAATACGTCATAATACTAGCTAAGATTGGCGTTCATTCTTTTACAAAAAAGGAATTGTGGTTAATTGATTGGCATATACCAATTGACCAATATTAAAAATAGTTGAGATTGATAAACAACAATCTGAATATACCTACCATGTGCGTTCGCGCATTGCGGTAATGCCGGGTCCCTTGGGATAGTCCAAGCATCCCCCAATGTTGTGATCAAACGATAAATGGCGCTACTGCATGTGATGTAGACAAACGCAAGAAGGATGGCATACTAATACCCTGACACTCCCCGACACTCCACACACGGTATATCTACCATATCTACGTGTATTTGGGGTCTTTTGTAGGTACAAGTTGGTACAAATTCTACCATACATGACAAAGGTTGAGATCCACATGACAACGGCATGTGGATCATACAACTGCATACGGATGTCCAGGAAACTTCCAACAAAAAAGCGTGAACTTGACGATACATGTAATGCCGAGGCGCGAATGTCTGTGATGCTCAAGCCTTGTTTTTTGGACGGCGCAGACTGCCACGACAGAGCCCAACAGATCACATGCAGGGTGGCAACGCAGAGAAAGTTCATGGCCGCGGAGACGTAGACCGAGGGCACATAGTCTTCCACTGGGTTCCCCGCAATCCTTAGGGTTCCCTCTCTGCTTCCTCATGGACCACAACAATCCGAATGTACTCATAACCATATCCAGAAATGAAAGGAATATGCCAACAGTTACACATAAAACACCAACAGTAAACATGGCGAGACGCGAGATACGGCAACAGCATAGTTTCCAGTCAACAATCAAATGTCAATATCAGTAAACCATCAGTCAAATCATGGTCCAAAATTGATGTCAGCTAACCATAACCACTAGAATAAACACTAGAACTAACGAAATTGATGCTAGCGAGTGAAAACCAGTCAACTATGTGGTGGTTTCTCAATTCACAGGGGTGTGCTCAAATCATCCAAGCTTGATTATTAGTAGAAAAAACATCCATGACTTGGGGGTCCCCAAACTGGCTCAAGGAACCATCACGCAACAGGGACAATGCGAACCTGCTGTCCAAAACCACCAGCGAGTAGTTGTTTACCCATTATTGTTGTTGAGTATCCCCTCTTCTTCACCACCATAATCACCAAGAAAAATGCTCATCAAAGCACCTACCAGTCAATTTGTTGCTTATCTTCCCATATCAACCACTATTAACTACCATCCGCGGTTGCCCATTATAAACCAACCAGTAGGTCTTGCCATTTCATCATGAATTACTGTTGAATCCCCAGTAATTTCAATTCTAAGGTGAATCATTCGTAAATGGCTGGGTAGCAATTCCCGTCTCTTATCAACTAGCCAACTGGTGAATCACCAGCTGGTTAGCAACTCACTTCCTGTTGAATCACCAGCCATTTACTAATGAATAGACAATTCTTCATACGGCTGTGGGTCGAAACCCTTAGTCCCCCTGGTTCCCCTATCATTAACCATTGGTTACCCTATAGTTTTGTTGGCTAGTAACCCCCATCATTGGTTGGTTCATATTGACCCAGCTCGCCATATATAGCTGGTATGTTCCCTATTATTGCTGCTGATTATCCCTTATTATTAGCTGATTATTGATGGTTAACTGCTTGACCCAACTCGCCATGTTGGTTGGTTAATATTGACCCATAGCCTAATAGAATCTAATATAGTTAGTATATATCCCATCGTTGGTTGGTCAACTGCTTGACCCACCGTATCCACCGCCCATTCACGGCACGGTCCGCGGCGCGGCATCAAGGCACAGGACCACGACCAAGGACACCAAGCCCGTGATGATTCCGCCGCTCACCTCGCGGGTCCGGGGTCCGTGGCCCACGGGGGTGCGCATTGAGGCTCGCCACGAATCATAGGCTGCTTGGTGGTGAGAACATGTAGCTTCTCATCCCAAGTGAGTCAGCAACTGGTCATGTTTCAATCTGTTGGGATGAATGGTTTTTGAACTGTGTGGGTTTGTTTCGCAATGAAACCCTTTTGGGAAAATGAAACATGGTTAAAACCAGCAACCAGTCATCATATTCAGGTATTTCGGACATGACTTAGGTCACAACTTGGCAGTAATTGCAACCTGTCAATACATTCAAACATTTATGTCCATACATATTCACGCATGCAAGGACAATATGTAATATCCAAATATGACAATTTTCCAGGAGTTTTTCCAGGTTCATCTGCTTCTTTAGATTGTAAAAACATGACATAGAAACCACCAACCAGCAGTTGATGCTTGCCCTCCAGGGCTTGCCATGCCGGCCGGTCCCGGTGCGCACCGTGCCCCCAAGTCCCGGCTTTCCATCTCCAAGGTGCTGCGACTTCGTTGATGGGAAAGTACAACCTGCGCGCCGCAGAAATCGAAGTTGTGATTCGCATAGGTTGTATCAACAGTTGGTGGTTTCTCAAAATAGGGAGCCCCAAAATAGCTGGTTTATTACTATAAATGGTGAATAAACTGGATGATTTGGGGGGTCTCCTATTCTGAGAAACCCCCATTTGGCGAGCGACCGGGTCAAGCAGTTAACCAACCAATGGTGCACTAGCTGGTTAATGGTTTATTTTAGGGGAGAATAAGCAAACAGTTGGGTTAGGAATGGCTGGTTAACTAGCTGCTTAATAGTTAATCATAGCTTATAATAAGCAATAATAGTGGGGGATATACTATTTGGTCAACTGTTGTTTGGGTATGAGTCAATATTATGAAGCAACAACTTCATAGGGACCACAATGGGTCATGATGGGAACCAGGGGTATGAGGTTTTGACCCATGGTTGTATCAACATTTGGTCAACTGTTGTACCAACCAATGGTGATTTCTAGCTGGTTAATGGTTAATAATGGGGGATAATACCTAACAATTTCAGGGGATGTATACCAAGTGTATCGCAATGGGTCAAGCAGTCAACCAACCAAGTTCATGGGGGTTCATAACCAACAACTAAATAGGGAAAACGAGCTGGTTAATGATGGGGAACCAGGGGGACTAAGGGTCTTGACCCACAGCCATTTCTGAAAAAATCCATGAATGTAAGTATGGATGGATGGATGGATGGATGGATGGATGCATGGATGCATGGATGCATGGATGCATGGATGCATGGATGGATGGATGGACGGACGGACGGACGGACGGATGCATAGATGGATGGATGGATGGACGGACGGATGGATATACTGCAAATATACTGTATGCAAATATATCACACAATTAACTATTTACACAAACACACACACACACACACATGTGCAATAATCTCATAGAATTATCTCCCATCTATCCACAGATTTCACAGCCCAATCCCAGCTCCAGTAGATGATGCCTAAGGTTGTCCAACTCCTCATTGTGGGAAACATATTTGTTACCTGATGGTACCACCCCTCGACCGCTCGTGGAATGACCGGATCACTACCTGGGTAGCGGATTAGCCTTCAGTCGGCCGGTCATTGGGAATCAAGGCCAGGTGATAAGAATTGCCCCGTTCATGGTGTCTCACCACAGCACAACCATCCGGAAACAATGCTGGATATCAACAGCTATCAGTTATTGGACTATCCCCAAGCTTGGTAAATGATCTTTGATACGAGGATTTTTCAGCACCAAATTCTTGGATACCAAGAGTAATGCCACCCATAAATCTGTACTAGTACCAGTGCCGCTCCCCAAATGTCCAACTGCCAAGAATTGTCTTTGTTGCGCTTGGCTGGGGCAGCCACAGAGGGACAAGACTCAAATCAGATTGATAGCACTTTTGTTGATCTCATGATCTCGGGATACTCTGAAGGTAGGGTAGCACCCTACAAATCCTCTGCAACACTGAGGCCGTGTACAGGTGGTAGATAGGTTCACGTACCTTAGATCTCCTGTTTTTCGGATCATCAAATTTGCCAAGAAACCCTAGGCCAAAGGCCGGAAGCAACTGCATCAGCATCCCTCCTTGAAAAACAATCATGGTGCCCATCTGCTCGCTAGTGCACAGCATGCCCATCAAACAGGCTGTGATGCAAATGGCCACCTCAATGGAGAGGACGAGGGAAGATGCACCGCGAAGATCAGGTCTACCATGATCCGCTCAATACACGTGTGAATATGTCTATGGGTCGATATTAAGCATCAATTTCATGGCTTATCATAACCAACCAAATCAAAGGGAACAGCCTGGTTAATGATAGGGGAACCAGGGGGACTAGCCGGGTGAACTGACCCACAGCCATTTCTGAAAAACATGTGGGTCTGCTGGGCTGGAAGGACCATTTTTCCAGGGTACCGCTGCTTCCTTTCCGCGGCTAGCCCTTCCGTTTGGTGGTGAAAACCCCATGATTATCTTCAGCATCATCACTACGAATCAGCACCACCAATTTCAGCAGGATCTCTGCTGTGCCCTTTTAATGTTGGCTTGATAAGGCATCACATGCTGCGGCATGCCTATTCCAATAATGATGGTTGCAAAGGGTTCAATAGTGGAAGAGCGCGCCGCAACGCGATGACTCTCCAACGACATTGTCTTTCATTGCATGTATATCTACTGATTGGTGGTTAGTCGCTGTCAATTGGAGCCACCAACCCCTATAAAGGTACATTGTTAACAACAAACCTATGCAAAACCACCAGCACGCCTCTACATGACTGCTTTAAACTACAATGACATAATCATAAATCATTGTGATTAAAACCGAAGTTATCTACACCCCTTATTGTATGATTTTCCTCACTGTTTTCAACTGCTCTGCTTTTATGGCCAGAAAATATGAGAAATTAAGTACTGACTCATAGCCTTGGTCGCGTCACTGCTGGCCCGCTGGTCCGACCTTTCTGGATCACTTCTCGTATGACAAAGTTTGTCCACAACTGATGTGCCCTCAGTGGGATCTAATGATGAAAAATTGGAGAAGCACCTGGTCAGTGAGCAAAAAAGTCATGAGTCATAAGGAAATACATCACCGTGGAATCCTGGGCACCGCAGGGGGTAACTTGGGAGCCCTGCTTTGAGTGGCTTAGCATGTAGTTCTTCAAGGTTGAATAGACTTATTCCTGATAGCTCCTGGCCTCGGCCCCCCCTTTAAAGGCCCTGTGGCTTAGCATGTAAAAACCAATCAAGGTGGAACAGACTTGTTCCGGGGGGGCTGCTCCAGGCCTCGCCCTGCCCCGTATTGCTACGGCCCGTTCAAGGGCTGGCCACGGGGTACGGAGGCCACCAGTGACCCCTTCGTTGCGCCCAGTGTCGGAGGCGCACTCTCCGGCGCGGACCACGTTCTTGGTCGACAGCTTCGGCATCAAACCGCCCTTCAGCAGGTCGATGGACCTGGGCACGGGTGCGTGGCTGCCGCCACGGTGAAGCAAAGGTAACCATGAGCTGCTTGACATGATGCTAAACAGCATGATTTCACAAGGCTTATAAGATAGTCTATTGTGCTTCGAAGTGGTTTGACACGGGTACGAATGGTGTTTTGGCTTGGATTTTTGTAAAAAATCACTGCGAAATCTCCAATTCTATTGCGTTTCATCGGCTAACTCTTCCGTAGTACCAAACAACCATAGCAGTGCGGCACCCACCGCGGCGCCCATGGATGGCAACCCTTCCCGGATGCTACCGTGGCACACGATACTCGAGGCGCCCATCAACGCGCTATCTGCTGTCGACATGATGGCAGCCAAGGTGGAACAGGTCATCACTGTGACCAAAAGGTATTGGAACGGTCCTGGCCCACGAGGGCAGAACAGCTGGTTCCGGCTGGACAAAAGGTACTGTTCAATGGCGTAGCTGGGTCAAGGCTTTAACCAACTAATAGTGGAGGATAATAAGCAACAATGCTAGGGGATATACCAACTATATGCGATATAACTATATGGCTATGGGCCAGGCAGTTAACCAACCAGTGTTATAGCCATAGCTGGTTAATGGTTGATGATAGGGGAAAATAACTAGCAATTATAGGGGGTATACCAGCTATATGGCGAGCTGGGTCAAGCAGTTAACCAACCAATTTTGTAGGTCAATACGGAAAAGAATGGTTAATTAATCTTAATTAATGATAGGGGATCCAGGGGGACTAAGGGTTTTGACCCACAGCCAAATGAGTATTCCAATGGGGAAACAGCTGTGGTTGGTGCATCTCACTGCATCTCTAGGCTTGTTTGCCGGAATGGAGAACTCTTTGCGCCGCTTGATGACAAGAAAAATATATGTTCCAAAACAACAGTGAAACGATAGAGGTGCGGATAATGCGGAGAATTTTCGCCACGCACCCTCGCACAGCCATGAGGATACCCGGTAGCACGAGTCTTAGTCCCTGCTTTTACTGCTCCATCCACAGTTCTTTTTTGTCTCTGGAAGCATGACTTGGCGATGGAAACCCAACCCCTTCTAGATGATTTACCATGATCTACGTACCATAATTAGATGAGTTACCCATTATCTAAGTACCATAATTAGATGATTTACCATAATCTAAGTACCATAATTAGATGATTTACCATGATCTAAATATTATCCATAATCAATTTACCTATTTGTTGTGGTGGCAACCATTCCCCCAGCTACCACTCATGGATCCAAACGGCCGGGATCAAAACCTTGAACCAGGCTTGCAAAACATGGTGAAAGGTGCCTTTGATCGGTCGTGCCCTCGGCATCCCGTTACTGGTTGCTTCACAGGTGGAGTCCCATGTCGTGGCTCAGTACGCTATCCAGCAACCCATACGCATGCGCATACACGTGCAGCAACAAAAACTGGCTTTTTGGCTTGTCAAAGCTACACATGTGTCCCAGCGAAGCCATAAACGACTGCAGCATATTGGCATGCTCGGTCGCCTTTGCCACACCCGCCAATGGTTGAAGATGGTTGAAGCTTTTGAAGCTGTGATAGCCACAAGCACCAGCTGCTGGTTTCCGTAGTGATGGCTATGAAAATCGATGAAAATAGTGATGGCTACGGGTGACTTTCCTATGAATAGTGGCTATGACATTGATTGGTGAATGTTGGTGAACAGCCGGATTGCCGGTAAATGAGTCCAAAAACTCCATGGTTAGAGCCAGTTCCTAGAATCGACCGCAAGCAGTTGTGGGGACCGCGTCCGACCCCGTCCTGCCATCTTGAGCTGGTCGCTCAATCCGGAGAATGCTGTGGCTTTCTGATCCACGATGGGGAACATTGGATCGTAGGCGCTCCTCGCAGATTGACAGCTACCTCCAACATCACCAAACTCACCACTGAGAAGACACGCAGCCATCAGCAAACACATACCATGCCATGTTGAAACGCAAACATCATCAACAACAGGAACACCAACAGGCACCAACGAGGTCCGCACGGACGACCAACCACCGACAAAACCAAGAAGTATCCAGCCAATCCAACAATCACAAATGGCGAGCTGGGTCAATACTATTATTAACCAAATAGTGGGGGATTTCCAACAACAATTTCAGAGGGAAAACAATGGTTAATAGAAGGGGAACCAGGGGGACTAAGGGTTTTGACCCACTGCCAAATCTAGCCAACCAGCCAAGCAAGCGAAAGAAACAAACAGCAAACCATAACCATTGCCTTCACCAGGAGCCCTAACAGCTCGACTGTGCCGTTCATAACTTCCGAGAACTACTAGCGACTGACTTCACAAACCAACGTTGGCTCAGCCTGCTGATTGAACATCATGGCACAGCCCTGGCTCCTGATCGAAGACTCTGACTAAACTGGTTGCTGGAATCTGGCTATGGGTCAAGCAGTTAACCAACCAATTTCATAGTGGATAATGACCAACAACAATAAGGGAAACAATGGTTAATGATAGGGGAACTAGGGGTACGGGGTTTTGACCCACAGCCATCTGATCAACTGTGGCACTGCTAGGGATTTTAACGAGGAGACGCATGATATGAAGCAGTCAATACACTGGGCAAATTGGATGTTGGATGATTGACACCCAATTTGGATGTTGACCAGGATGATGCTTGGATGTTGACCTAGTCTCAACTTGGGCTGATAAACCATGAAACACAATTTTGGATCCTGACCGGGATGATTCTTAGATGATTCTCACTTTTTTTTGATAGCGTGATGATGGTATTCCAGAGAGATCCACGACACTTTAACCAGTCCAATTTTGACCTAATTCACATGCTGGTTTCTTGTTGTGCATTTCAATGCATTCACATTAGACATAAATAGAGTGATCGTTTATTGGATGTACCATGCTGTAGGTAAGTAGTTTCTAGATTTGCTGGCCCCACCCACCCTCAAGACATGCCGAGACTCTTAGTGAGGCCTATAATGATGCCCGGCGTCTGTGCAATGAATGGCGCCACCAACATAGCACACATGACGAGTCGCATGTCTGCGTCACTGGTTGCGATGTACGTCCTCTGCACCATATGGGGCGACAAGGGTGCAGTCATCATATTCAGCAAGAAGAAGACAATCTCGCAACCTTGGAGGCAAGAACGTCTAGGAACTCTTGAGCACAGTGCTGCTGAGCTATACAGCGATGATACGAGCGAGATATGCATCTGAAATTACGCATGGACATCGTACGCTAGTGATCACTTGGGGGTGCACCACGCATCACCACGCACCCCTCATGTTCAACCACGGAGCCAGTGGATCGAGTGGGAAACTGGTAGAACTCGGGGTTCACGGCTTGAATGCAGCCTGCTGC
>VSDK01017506.1:481762-507898 GCA_009767595.1 Symbiodinium kawagutii | reverse complement strand
GCTCGCTGCTGCGCTGCAGACTTCCGGTACGGCATAGATGTCCGTGACGTTGGGAGACACGCTCCTGTGGAAGAACATGGGGCTGTCGGGGTGTCCACAAGGGTTGTACCAATTGTACCGCCCCAAAATGGTCCGTTTCCCTGTGATGGTGAAGAAAGAGGTACAAGGAATCCTTTTTTTCAAGCAGCAAGCAGCTTGATGCGATCTACCAGCTTCATGACAGCATACCGTGCATACCAATGTGCCTGGATGCTTACACCAAGCGTCATCAAAAACTCACAGTCCGCCGGTCCAATGGCTTGCAGTGTGCCGTATTCGGCTCCGATCACCAATGGGATCGTCAGAAATGAGGCGATCATCAAGATGGATTGCACTACATCCTCGGCACGGTCGAGTGTGATTGAAAAGGGGATCATGACCAATGATAGGGGATACACATGGATAATAATCAGCCGGAATGGCTGGTTGACTATCAATGGTGGATGAACTGGTGGTAGCCCTATTTTGAGGTATACTAATCCTGGAGATTCCTGGAGTAGATGCTGAATACCACACTGGACCATCCCGAATAATCCCGAATAATAGCCAAATCATGTGTATGACATTGAATGCGGATGATATTGTGGGATATTTTGGGATATTCTATCTACTCCAGTACGATTATATTTGATAAGAAAAGGAACTCAAGAGATACTCACCGCATCTCACCACCATCGTCTCCTTGCCCGCCAAAGATCTCTGCTACACTGATGCTGGCCAATTGGCGGGCATCAATGAACTAGCAAAGGAATCCAAAGAATGTACACTGTCACAGGCCACAAAAAAGGGCAACTGCAACCCATGGCACACAGCCATGCTTTCTGACATAATGTCCCAACGACCTGTAATTCCGATACCGATCACCATGCGGCAGCATATCCAATTCACACCTTTCACGTTTTCCTTCATGTTCAATGTCAAATCCAGTAGGTATATCCAAAACATCAGTGTGTACCAAAGATGGAAGTTTCTGGAAATGCGCATCTTGTTGTGGAATCCATGGACGCACAGTGAATCCACTAATTTTCTTGGAGTAATCCAACTGACCCAAATACCACCTCTTCTTTTGAAGACTCAATGACATGATCTCTTTCCCATGGTACTTCTTGACGAAAGCAACTGCAGATTGCAAAATCTTTTGCATGAATGTCTCACCACCATCGGCCATGATTAAGCACTCTTAAGCATATAGGTTACCCAGCGAACCACCATTTGATCACCATCTAACCATCATAGAACATGGCAAGTGGGTAATCTTTTGTCCTGGCTTGTGCCTGCTTGAGGCGTTCAGTTGCAACATTTGGGCCCATTGAGATGGGCCAAGCATCCCGTCTGGCAATGTTCCCCTAGGGCTGCCGATAGATCTCCACCTCTGTGTTGAGCCGTCTCAGGAGAGACCAGTTCAAATCAGTGGAAACAAAACTGTCCTCCCAAGACAATGCTACTAAATGGGTGTTTCTCAAAATAGGGGTACCCCTTAATCATCCATTACTAGTCATTTATAGTAATAAACCAGCTATTTTTGGGCCCCCTATTTTGAGAAACCACCAAATCATGGACCATCGTTGACCATCAGGAACCAACCACCCTTGACCACAACCGCTCCTGTGCCCCTTGTGGAACCATTCGGGGAATCCTGTGCTTCCAAAGCACAGTTTGGAAGAATGAAGAGTGCAGCATGGAATGGAGAGCAAACCCCGGCCACGACAACAATCAGGACCACGATCACCAAAGCAAGAACAAGAGCAAGAGCAGCAAGAACACCACCACCACCACAACAACAACCACAACCACAACCACAACCACAACCACAACAACAACAACAACAACAACAACAACAACAACAACAACAACAACAACAACAACAACCGCAACAATAACGATGCCATGAGGGATAAGTGGGAAATGCTTTATGTACTTGTATATTAGTGTATCAAAATACAAAAAACATACGTACGTATGCATGTATTTATGTGGGTGGGTGGGTAGGTAGGTATCTATAAGACTATGGTTGTATCCATCTGAACTGATGTCATCTACTTGTGTGTATTTGCATGTGATAGAGCTATATGGTTATTCATAATCACGTATTTGCATTTGTATAGGCACATGTAGACGGAACTATCTGGTCATGTGTCAAAACATTGGTTCCAACGGTCAATACAGTATCAACAGTGTTGTTCGACCCACAGGTAGGAGAGCCGAAGAGTTTTGAAACCTTGAATCACTCTGGAGCAGAACTCAAAGCTTTTCGGGCGAGCACAAGTTGTCACCAGTATCTCCTTCACCAAAGATAAGCAATGAGAGCCCACAAGCACAAGAGCATTTTCCCACATCTGTTGCAACAAATGCGGGAGGGAAGAAACCACTCAAAAGCTGTAATAAGGCCCTTTGATGGGGTCTCAGTGCCCACACACACAAACAATAATTAAGAATCACACATTAATAATCAATTAATGTTAGCAACGCAACTGTCACGCCCCCCCCCCAACACAAGATTTTTTTAGATCCCTGGATGGTATCTTTATGAATGCTCAAATCAAGCTGTGCCTACAGCAATAGCTGTAAAATCATGTCTTTATGAATCCCCAAACGCAACTATTCTTATGGGATGCACCTGTTGTGGCTTGAGACCAGCCTTGAGTTTGTAAACAAATAAAATAGTTCCCTTTACTATTGATCAAAACAAACTGCAAACAATCATAAACAATCTGGGCTCAAAGACAAAAAATACAATTGAGACCCCTATTATGAGTTTCTCACATTAACAGAAATTATACCTGAGAAAGCCAATGTAACCCTTGTCAAATTGAACCCTTCTGATTAATCTTTCAAATCACGTTTGTTTGCGGGTCAAGGGCCCACACCCCCGGCTGCCCACCTCTCCAGATGTCCAAACTAGTCCAACTGTTGGGATGTTCATGTACTCATTTGGCAGTGGGTCAAAACCCCGTACCCCTGGTTCCCCTATCATTAACCATTGTTTTCCCTATAGTTGGCTGGGTAATAACCACCATTATTGTTGGTTAATATTGACCCATAGCCATTTCACCCTTGGAGATACTGCTGGGCCCCCTGGTGGCGCCGCTCCTAGTGTCATCCCTTGAAGCATCTCTGAAAATGACAGGATCTGCGCGGTGATGTAACCTGGAGCAACGTGCATACAGAGCGGGGACCCCCAAGTAATACCTTCCCCAACTGGCAGTTACCCTAAGGAACTGACCTAAGTTAACGATTCCTGGTGGGGTACCACTTGGGCAACCACAACCAACAGTGATTGATGATGGGTGATGATTCGTGATGGTCACAGTGTCAAGTGGATAGCTGTGTAGACTTTGAACATGGCCCGTACTGCGAACTGGTGATGATTAGTGAGGACCGACGATGATTAGACATGGCTATTGATGGCTGATGACGCTTAGTCATGCCTAAGGATGGTTAAGTGTAGTCAATAATGCTTCATAATTGTCAACTAATGCTCAAAAAAACGACTAAACATGCTACATAATGCCAAGCAATTACTGTTCAATAATGGTCAGCAATTGTTCACAAAGATGGTCAGTAACCTTCAATGAACATGTCTTAGAATCCCAGACTCATCCCAAAATGCAGCCCATGTTTGGTCAAAAGCCAGCCAATGTCTTGTCGTCCCCATAAAAGCCTGGGGCTCTGGCACCTACATGAAGATCCCAACCAATTAGGAATCTTTGATGATCAACCCATTGGTTGCTTAAGGGGTCCAGGGCGAACTGGACAAAGCCTTTTGGTGGTTCTGTATGGTCGTGGTTAGAGTCTTACGGCATTGGGCTACTGAGAATCAGAGCCCGGCTTTCAGATGGATATAGCCATGGGTATAGTCACCTCGAGTCTAGGATCCCCGTGGTCGGATTGATCGTGTCGGTCTGACAAGGAGAGGATGTCACCTGGGTCAATTATCCGCACAATTTTGTTGTATCCCATGGGCAAGTAATCCCTCCGTTCTTACTTTCCTGTAGTTGATTTTCATTAAATCAATAGACCTGCGGGATTTCCATTTCCATAGTTGATTTTCATTTAATCAAACAATATCCCTTTCGAATCCCAAATCATAGACCCCAAGTTCCCCAGCAAAACACTGTTTCCCAATAGCTTTGGTTCCCAAATGGCCATGGGTCAAAACCCTTAGTCCCCCTGGTTCCCCTATCATTAACCATGGTTTCCTTATGAACTTGTTGGTGATTCACCCCCACTGGTTGGTCGGTTAATATTGACCCATGGCCAAATCGATCCATGGAAATCATCATCACTTCCCACTGGTTCCGCCCAAGGAGCTGATCATAGGAATGATGCCGCAAACTGCACACAGCAGTCGCAAGCGCAATGTGCCATAACGGTCGTTGAGAAAGTCTTGGGGGCTCGTGTAGCCTCGAACCTCACGGGGCAGCCATGGACAGTCAGCCAGTGAATGCTATGTAAAACACATACGTAGATATGTATATCTGTATATGTAAAATATTTCGACGCAAAATATTGATACATGTAAATATGTAAAACACACTTAAGATATACCATAAATATATAAGTATATGTAAATATATATTTATACACATACATGTGCGTATACACGCATATATAAATAAATATGCATAAAGATCTATGTTTATTTATGCACACGGCAATACATATCAATACGTCAACACATATACAGTAAAGTGCGCACACGTGCAAACATTTGTAAATGTATGTAGGTGTATCTGTGTTTGCCTGATTCTGATGTTGTCTATGTTTTGCAAGCAATGTTTGTCAAGCATAGTTGGCTTGCACTGCATGCATTGCATTGCCTCGCTTTGCATGGCATTGCAGTGCATGGCACTACATTGTGCGGTATGACATGGCATGTAATGGTATGGTACAGTACTGTGTGGTATTGTCTTTTATTGTTTATTGTATGGTATTTTATTGTAGGCGGTGTATGCCTGCACCTATGCATGTACAATATGTCTATGTCTGTGTCTCCTGCGATCACACATATGTTACGCCCGTTACACACTTGATGCATGGATTTATCATATCGTATAAGATCATATCATGTCATATCTGTGAGTCTAGACATTGTATATGTTGTACAAATGTTGCCATTGTATGAACAAGGGCCCCTGCACAATTTTGTCCACATCCAATAACGAACAAATAGTCCAATTGTTGGAATGTTCACCTATCCACCTTCGGGTCTAGTTGGTATTGACCCATTTTTTTGCATATTGCGAGTACGGTACGTACGACATCGTGATTGGCCAGGATCCTTTGTATATGGCAGTGGGTCAAAACCCTGTACCCCTGGTTCCCCTATCATTAGCCATTGTTATCCCTATTATTGGTTGGTCATCCCCCTTGTAATTGGTTGGTTAATATTGACCCATAGCCATGTGTTCCAACCAAGAAAAGTAGCATAGATGTTTGTTGTTTGCGATTGTTGGTCGTATTCTGAATATATTCCTTCTACTTGACAAAAATGACACTGCTTACAAAATCGTTGTTGGCAAAAAGCACACCCGTTAGGCATTGTGAAGCATGATCTAGCCATGAACATCCATTCTCTAGCCACAATCCATTCATGAATAAACACGTAGAATCACGGATAACAATTGTTGGTTACCCACATATTCCATGTATATAACATGACCCAAATGTAGGTCAATATATCAGCATCACGCAGCATCTGGGTTATTGTTGGTCACTTTCCCTGTACTCAATCTCTATATTGATCAATACCTCACCATTGTCCCACAGTATATATCTGTCCATGCCCAAGCATGATCAAACCATATGTAGTTATTATGAACCATTCATTGAGCAGCACTAACCATTATTGAGCATTATTGACCACTGTTAACCATTATCACCACAATATCAACAACTATTCACCATTTCTCTACATTTGTCACTTCAATCATTAACAATCATTAACTGCCGTCCATCAGTGTCAACATGTGTCAACCACATCATCCATATCATCAACCATATCATCAACCACTTAACCATTATCAACCATTCATACTGACCACATCATTTTCCTTATGCGATTTTCTCAAACTAGGGGACCCCCGAAGTCATCCAGTCTATTAACCATTCACAATATCAAACCAACCATTTTGGGGGGGTCCCTATTTTGAGAAACCACCATATCATTCACCACCGTTGCTCCTCATGAACATGTGGCAGTGGGTCAAAACCCTGTACCCCTGGTTCACCATCATTAACCATTGGTTTCCCTATAGTATTGTTGGTTACTAACCCCCACTATTCATGGTCAATATTGACCCATAGCCATGTCGGATCACACACCGTCAGCCACCGCTGCTTTACCAACCCATCACCATCCAAGTTGGGCACCGCTGCCACTCGTCGCAGCCGGGGGTTGAACAACAACATGCCTCAAGGTCGGACCCATGCGGTGCTACCGTGCTACCGCACGCTTCACCCCCACGCGTAGTGGTAGCGAAACTGGGTTGATCATTGGGGTAAGTTGCACAGTTGTCCCTGTGTTTGTAGGCATAACAAGTCGAAATCTATGTGGTAGAAAAATGTTTGTTGAAGTTGGTAGCAATGGTTAGATTTTCTGAATAAGTAAACATGGTAATTTTATGTAATTTTGCGGTTTGGGTTCATGGCCAATGATTTCCCCCCAACAACAAGTCGGCAATTCCCAAACCGCAACACCGACAACTGCTCAGAATGGCTCGACTGATTTGTTGGTCATCGTGGGATTGGATTGCCTCCACGAACTGCCACTAACAACGGAACCCCAAACGTGGCAGGTCAATTCTCTTGTTGGCACCTGGCACGTCGTGGTAGCAAATACTTTTTAGATTCCATCTTATTCTCTGAATTCATTGGCTAGCAACCATCGGTTGAAATCTTGAAAGTCATTGAACGAGCTATCACGCGGCTCCCTGCAAAAAAAACAATGTGGCACCACTCACCAACGCAACTCTGCTGACATGCTGGTTGGAACCCCAGGGCACGAATCTTTCAGGAATCAGTCATGTAAGGCGCTGGAACAATGGCTTGCTCTTCAGGATGCCCATAGCGGGCTAACACATCAAACAGAGCGCCATGAGGTGAGGGCGAAGCTGTTGGTGGATCTGCAGTGATCATCAAGGGATCCGGAAATAGTGTTAATGAACACCGTGAGATGGCTCAGTTGGCTCACCCCACGTGACGCGTCAGGTCATGTATGTCATGTCTGTATTGTTGTGTCCGGAATGAATTCATCGTAATTAACCCTGATTTCTAACACCAAGCCTACGAGTACATGGTGAAGTAACTGCAACTGCCTCTTTGCTTTGAAATCATTCTCCTCCTTGGGGTCATTGGGGGCACAACAAGCGAGAAAACTGCAGCCACCAGCTACAATAAGAAGACTCACAACCGCAGCTCTGTGCCTGCCACAATGACCAATGTAGCTCCGATCCATCTCAGCGCAACAAAGCCTCTCACAACAGACTTCAGCCACCCGACAGCTGGCAGTGCTATGCAGCCAGGCTTGTTATCCGTCGTTGTTCCTTCCAAAAGTCCACAAACAACAGCTTAGATGGTGGTTTCTTGGGAACTCCCGTAACAAAATGTTGGCCTATGAGGAAATGGGTTGATTTATGGGTACCCCTATTTTGAGAAACGCCGGAATGAGTACCCTACAATTGTCTAGATCAACAGCAGGAGGAGCAGTAGTCACATCGACTCCAGAAATTGTGGTGTCTTATCTCCAATTATAACGAGCCCGCAAAAAAGATGCTTGTTTCTAATTTCAAAACTTTCTCAGTTGTCATGTGTGCGCTCCGTGAAAATTCTGTGAGTCATAGTCCCAAGATGTTTCAGTTAAGAAACAAGAGACTGAGCAAAGGTTAGAGGTAGTTTTCGCAGTACAAGACGCTGTTGGATTACCGGTTGGTGGTTTGAACCCCTATGAAAATATCAGTCAACCAACCTTTCAGTAGTACTAGGAAAAATCAGAACTGTTCGAAACCACCGACCAGATTATCTCCATGTTGGGAAAACTACTGACAATCCTCGCATCGAAAACCCATGGGGATCAAGAGCTCCGGTGTCATCAATGGCCCTGGTCCATTGGCTAACTAACTAACCTGTAGCGACTAGGGATACCGGTCACGGCCATATATATACTATATATATATATATACACCCCAAGTATCCAAATTGCCTTGGTGATATGGTCTTGCTCATGTTTATGTTTGGGTTGCCATGACCCAACCACATTGCTACAAGGTGGGCCCCCTTAGTTAGCTAAGCTGGTTCATAACTAGGGTAACTACTAGTTATGGTAGATATAGCCATAATTAAATGGCTTATTAACCAACTTATAACTAGGGGGGCCCACCTTGTACATTCCAAAAACTCCTTGTCGTTGACAATCTTCGAAGACCCAAGTGATCAAGGACCCGATGATTCTTGGGTCGCTGAAGCTAATTCTTCCTTCGTCTCGCAGCACTCTCAGCACGGGCCTCGTGAAAAGGCTTCCTCTGGGATTCCGATCACCGTGTAACCTTTGAAGAGACAGCTCCGGCGATGCAGCTGTGACTACGGGGTCAGCTGGGTGTTCCAATGGAAGATTCATATCAATAAGCCCCCCCTTTATATTCAATGGCAAATGTTGCTAAATCACAAGCTATTTGTATACCATGCAACTGAAGGTGGTTTATTCATATGGGTCTACCATGACTCTTACTCTTGATGCGTACTGCCACAATTCGTGAACCATGGTGATCACATGCAACAACCATCACCGGTAAATCAAGCACCGGAAGCCCTGTGAGCAACCATCAAACAGATTCTTTTACCGTTCTTGTTCATTCTCGTGTTTGATGGGAAATCTACAAGGAACCCCCTATATCCAATAGCTAAAGCAAGGGTTTCCAACGTAGATTTTACTGTCAACCAGCCCGCTGTGCGTGTATCTTTCGGAAATGCACACATAAGTGAAGGTCAAAAACCGTGAGGCTTTGCCCATGTCCAGAGTCTAAAGGAACATGCTCTTTGGTAAACTGACCCAGAAATGAAAAATGACCAGTTTAAATACGTCAACCAGCTACAAATGATGGATTTTCCACTTCTAGGTTCATTTGCCACTGCCAGAGTAGAGCGCTATGAGAACATCAACGGCTGGTGCAATCGGTGCATTTCTATACGGTGGTTAGCGAGAAATCAGGCCACGGAAACAGCAGGTGTTTCTCAGCTTGGAAGTACATGTGATCAATGACCATGTCAAAACAATCACTGGCCTCAAGGTCATAATCATCACATATCGTGGTTTCTCTAAGTAGGGGTACCCCCGAATCATCCATTACTTATCATTGAAAATTGTGACAAATGCAACCATTTTTGGGGCTCCCCATCTTAAGAAACCATCATTCAAGGACCACAAATCAATCATTTGTTCATCACCAATGCTGAGGCTTCAACCATTCTTAACTTGGTGGCTGTTGGATCACTTGCTAAAAGTCTAACTTTTAGTGGTTATATGCTAAATCAATCATAATTATCCCAAAAAACCTAAGTTCTGCTAAGTTCATGGCTGTAATCCAACCATTCTTAAGGCGTCAACCGGTGTGACTCAGCCGGGCCGCCGGAATAGGTCGTGGAGAAGGTGGTCAAAAACAGGAAGAAGGCACCATAGGATCCCGCGAAGTGCGCCTGGCGATCGGATCAGAGCCGTCTCTGATGACTCACTGGGGTGCCATTGATCTATGGTGGACCCCAATGGCTTATATGGCGAGCTGGGTCAATGTTAACCAACCAATAATAGTGGTTATTACCCAACCAACTATAGGGAAAACAATGGCAAATGATAGGGGAACCAGGGGTACGGGGTTTTGACCCACTGCCATTATATGGTGGTTTCTCAAAATATGGGACCCCAAAAGTTATGGTTGGTTTATTACTAAAAATGATGATTAAATTCATGGGGATGATTTGGGGGGTCCCCTATCTTGAGAAACACCCATATGACTAACTATGGTTACTAGTAACAATGATTAACCATAGCTTGTTTTGACTAACTATGGCTTGTTTTGAACCATGGTTCGCAATGACTGATAACAATGATGTAATCATGGCTTATATATGATTAGTTATGGCTAACTGTCATTGACCTGTGGTTCACTGCGGGTAAATAGAGTACGAATGTCAATGAACTACCAACTATACGATTCAGACATGTAGAAAGGGAAAAAAACAGTCAAAGGCCTGGTGAAGTATCACTACTGATGATGATTGATGATGGTTGAAACGATCCCCAGACCGGTTCTTGACCACTGCAGAAATCGCTCGCTATCTGGGGCCACCCTTTTGGATAGGTGCCCTGGGGTCACGGCGATGAGTAAATCGCTTGGGAGATGTGCAAGATCGGAGTTGGGATGTTGTGATGTGCACATCCCATGCTGTGCCATCCCAGGGGTCCCATGTGCCATGCTTCTTTGGACGCGGACTTGGTGAACAGCTGGGGATGCGCATGGATGACAGCGTGCTGAAGGAGCTGTTTCAAGCATAGCACCAGTTCGTGACACCAAAGAAATACATCCACAACTGTGGCGCACACATGGACCCTGGTGTTTTGCAACATGTTTCAACAATACTCAGAAACACAAAAGACACTGTAGCATCATATCTGTGCTGTTGGAAGCGTGCAACTGATGGTATACATCATCTATCCATGTCGAGCTTCTTGAATCTTCGTGATCTATCTGCAGTGCAAGAGATCGTTTATTGTCATGCCCATTTGGTTTCATGAACCAACTTTCACTAACTTTCATCCCTACACAAAGGGATCAGGAGGACAACAATCGGTGCACTTGACGTAGAAATCCACGGCTTTTTCTCGCCGTATCCCGACAAACGCGTCACCCCAGGGCCCCCCGACCTTGACCTCGCCAACGTTTTGGATGGCCTGGACCTTCTTGGCATGCGCAATCTTGGCCACCGCCACTAACATGCACAAGTAGACACCCACCAAAATGTACCTCTGCAGAGCGAGCCAGTTAACCACTCGTTAACCACTTGTTAACCACCAGGTAACCACCATGGCAAGCTGCACGCATTGAGTCCTGTTAGGTTTTTTCTATTCCAACAAATTGAGCTCATCGCCCATCCCGCAAACAAACCTCTTATAGCTGTTCCATCCTGTTCCTATCTCCATGCATCTAATCTGCTTTTCTGATCATCTGCGCATCAGGTGGCTCAGTTGCAAGCTGGGTGATAGCCCCATCATAACTCGTATTTCACCCACGTCAACCCCCCATTCAGCTAGTTATAGACCTGAACTTGGAGATGTTGATGCTTGGGGCCCTGCTTCGCAGGTCAAGTTGACCCAACCAGGGCCCCACCCGGGGTCAGCTGCCACCGGGCTGCAGCAACACATTGCCCTGTTGATTCTGACCTTCTGCAGACGCCATGGCAATTGTCTCTTGAGCCCGGCTGCAAGTCAGCCATGACGAATCCTGAAAAACACATCATTACATAGATTACACACACTATCAACCATGGACCATGTTGAAGCATTCTCTGAATCACTAAATAGGAGCTAATTCAGCACTTTTAATGTTTAAATCATTCACTCAATCACAACGCAGATCTATAAATAATCACTAGTATTCAGAAATTAAGCAATACCAGTACCAAGATTAGGCATCATGTGAGGGGTTTCTCAAGTCATAAGGGACACCCCAGTTATCATCCATGAATGATTTCAAATAGTAAACCAACAACCATACCTTTGGGGGTTCCCTATGGCTTGAGAAATCACCGCATAATAATTGTCCAGCCACTATTGTTAGTGATTATTCCCCTAAGAATCCTTTTTCTTGACCATTGTAATCCCCTATTAGTTGTTTAATCATTAATTGTCAGGTATTACTGATTATCCTTTATATAAACCATCATTGACCTGTGGCTTGAGGAACCACCGCGCCGCGATTTCTACGACTGTTGTCACACTCTCTGCACTCGCCTGGTCGATTGCTGAGTAGTAGTCCTCAGGGCGCCATTGCCAGTGGACCTCCCCTTGGGTGTATCCTGTGGTGTATATGGTGGTTTTTAACCCTTCATTCAAGAGTTTAATCATTTATAGTCGTAAGAAACCAAACTTTTGTTGGGTTCCCTATTGTGAGAACTCACCATATGGTTCTGCCATTTCCGGCTGATAGCGGCAGAGCCCTGGGTCATGATCGTCTCAGCTGACGAGGTAGAACATGGAAGATGCTACCATCACCCATCAACAGTTGGACAAACAAATAGCTACGGCAGTCTAGTAGCTGCCTCTGTTGCAACGTCTGAGTTATCCCTGGACGTGACGAAGATCCTTCATTGCCGACATCGTCCCAAAGGTGTTCCTCAAAATTGGGGGACACCAAAAAAGGTTTGTTTGCAACTCAAAATCATTGAGAAAAGGTGATTTGGGGGTACCGGGGTACCCCCATTTTGAGAAACCATATGGGTGTTTCTCAAAATAGGGGGACCCCCAAATCATCCTTTATTAACTTTGGGGTCCCCTATTCTGAGAAATCACCATATACATCTCTTGATCTAGGCCTCCGTTGGGTGCTGAATCCTCAACGACCAGCGACGTACTCAGCCACTCTGGCTTGCTTGCTCAGAACCGTGGCCTAGCGGAGCAGGAACCCCTGCAGAGGATGAATGGCTTGGAGGAGCCTGGTGTAACACGACCATTGCAGCTGTGAATCCTTGTTTTTTTGCGGATTTCTCACGCCATAGGGGTACCCCCAAATCATCGAGTTATTAGCATTTATGGCAAAAAACCAACCATCTTTCGGGTCCCCCCATTTTGGTCGAAAACGATCAATGACAGCTACCGCTTCACAATGACTATCATGGATCAGTGAGTACTTCAAGAGGTTTTGTCCAAAGCCGTGGTGTACCCCAAAAAAACTGATGTGGTGGATAATTTGCTTACATTATCTTATAACTTATAACTCAAAACCATGATTAATCACCATGTGGGTGTTTCTCAAAATAGGGGTACCCCTAAATCATCCTTTATTAGCTATTTACAGTAATAAACCAACCATTTTGGGGGTCCCCCATTTTGAGAAACCCGCATGTTCCCTATCATGCCAAAGCCATGGCTTCTCAACGACTGGATGGTTTTCACGTAGGTACCACCACGGCCATGGCCGTCGCACCTGTTGTGCCAGCTTCAGTCTGTCCGCTGTCTTCATGGAAACCGCTTGTAGACAGTCCTGCAGGACTTCCACAATTTGACAACTTCTTGGGATTTGGTTAGGATACCAATGGCTGGTTATAATGGTTAATAATAGGGGATAATACCTAACAACTTTAGGGGATATATATATATATATATATATATATACCTATACTCTCCGATGTCCTTTTTTTTTGCGTTTATTGAAATGTCCTTTTATTTCAGGGTTACTTGACCAAAAAAAGGAGCAGCAATTGAAAAAAAGGACATCGGTACACATCGATGGTCACTCAACCTTGGCTCAAGTCTTTTTGCAGCAACTGGCAGCTGCGTCCTGACAGAACGCGCGCTCCTCAGAATTAGATCACCAGGTCATCAGTTCATCTTGGGCCAATCTTGAAGAAGAATCGGTTGATGATTAACGATGTACTTGATTGTGCAACCATTCCAAGTTGAGGATATTCAATCATTTCAAAACAGATCAGACCCAGGATGTCCAGTGCCATCTTGATCTTTCTTAATTTCAGCTCTGCATCGCAACATGTACCGATCGATAGTTCTAGCACACATCGATTTGGCATGTACATGTCTACTTATTCTACACACCTTGCCAACAAAATCTTCATCCATTTCACATGTGGTGGTGGCCGGTGATAGCACCTTTTGGCACCCTCGGTCCAACACCTGGTCAATGTCGCAGGCAAAATGCCTAAAAGTGTGTAGAGATGGTTCCAAGTGGAACCGGGCCAACTGCTCATTGTGGCACAAAAGTGCCAAGGTGTTGTAGGCATCACAAAACTTTCGGCAATTTTGTGACATACTCATGGCTACTGGTTTGTCAAGCCAAACTCCTCCACGATGCAAAGCATGGAAGAAATTGATCGAAGCTTCACACCCTTCCAACACAGCCTGAAAGAAAGGTGACTGGTTCGCCTTCAGTGGGTTTTGGATCAAACAAACGCCGTCCCTGGAAATGTCATCACGAACCGGGCCCCCAAGCACAAGTTGCCTGAGCCACCTCATGATCAACATCGTGTCAGACCCCTTCCACCTTGCATATGGAAATTTTTTGTGGTCTCCAAAATGAAGGGTCTGTCTGGTAAAAGACTTTGCATGATTCATCACTGAACGACGCCATTCGAAGCGCACAAAGAATTCAAAGTCCTTGAAAGCTCGTTGGAAAAGAGTGTCCACATCTCGACTTTGCCCTACGATGGTCCACAACCCAAAGTCAATGGCAAACAGTACCACTATGGATGCCCCGAAGTGACCTCCAATGGTTTGCTTGAAAGCATGGAAAGCATCACGCTTGAAGAAACCATGGGGGACATCAGGTTGACAAGGGATTTTCAGCAAAGGCGAAGGTGAAGGGTCAGTAGGATCCCAAGGTGCAACCAGTCCAACAGTATCGCTCCATTTGGGAGTGGCAGAGGTGTCTTCGAAAGGAAAGTCTTTGAACCCCGCCAGGCATTCCCAGCAGCACCCACGGTCCACAGCCAAGTTCATGAAGCTCCTCTTGAACTTACCTGCTTTGATCAAAGCAGGTTGGTCTCCTTTCAGTCCCACACAAATGGGAAAGTAGGTTTCCCCAGCAATCTTCACACCTTGCCTCATGAGCTGACACACTTCATTTGTCAACATTTCAAGGATTTTCCAGTACACCCATTCATTCTTGCCAGAGTAGCTTTGCTTGGGGAGCGCCGTCCACAGGAACCGGGTGAGGTATGTTGATCCATGAGCATTGTGACGTTGAGCTTCCAACATGATGTCCTGCATGTTGTGTGAATCCACATGCGTATGAAATTCCTGGAACTGTTGTGCAGTGGATCTCCCAAACATCGCTTGCATGTTGACAACTAGAACTGCACTTTTTCGAGCTCCTACACCAGCATCTGTGTGCAAGTAGAACGGGATGCACCGATGCAACTGTCCTTTGGTTCCTCCATGAATCTGAAACACTTCGTGGTCAGGATAGTTGGTTTCGAAGCTAGCCCAAAAGCTGGACAAGAGCATGCTCATACGGGGATCTTGCAAAGTGAATCCGCCCAGCAAGTAGATGGGATGCTCCTTCAACAAGTACTTGAACCGTCCTTTGAGACTCAAGTAGTTGATCTTTTCAGAACCAAACTGCACATCATCACTTTGGAAAAGCCGGTGCAAATCTCGTTCGGAATTCTTCAAGCAGTTGGTGTTGCCAGCTCTTTGCACGCTGACCCTGCTGGATGAACTCAGGTGTTGCCCCATTTCAGAGCATGAGCTGCGCGCAAACTTCTTGCATCGAATGGCAGGGGCCTCAGCCCAACAATCCCAGACCAAGCCGTCATATGTTCTTTCCACTACAAATGGGATGCGAAAATGTTACCAGTGAGGGTTTATCTCTTGAATCCTGACTGGGGAAGGATGTTTACAATCACATCTTCAGAAAACATGCCCGAAGAGAGATACACCAGTTGGCTTGAAAATCAAAGACATCAGTGATCATCAGTGTTTGCTCCAAATTTGGTTTTGAGAACACGGCCCCATCGGACATAGAGATGGCTAGGGTCTTCAGGATTGCAGATTGGTCGTTTTCTTTGCCTGGCAGTCGGCAGAACTGGAATGGTTAGCAATGATTTTGTGGGCTCGATGGTGTTCAAAGTGTTACTCAAAGTGTTACAGGATCATACGAACCAATCTCCAGGGAAAGGGTTGTGGATGTCAGATCATGACTGAATTCAAATGGCTGGATGTCACTGGATACGTGGTGAGAAGTGTGATCGCTCATGAAAAGTGAATGATTGCAAAGAGATTTTGGGCAGAACTTCCAAAACACCAGCGATTGCCAACAAAGTGTTCACGTTCTTTTTTTCCAAGAGCGTATGTGATCAGTAGCATGGGTTCTCTCCATGCGCTTTCCCAACAAAATGGGCAGGGTATTGGTTCCATTTTTTTGCGACCAAAACATCGCTGCTGTGCAAAAGTTGGGGTCACGTAGCCCATGCCTAAACAAACATTTCACACGTAATATGTCATAGCATGTTGTTGTACAAATCTATCACAGTCAGTGGTTTTCCAACTTACAGCAGCATCCCCATCGCAATGGAACTCATAGATCTAAAATGATCTACTGCCGTCTCCTGGTAGTAACGCGACGGACTGGTGGCTTGCTCTCTTCCTCAGGCTCTTCTTCTGGTGGCAATGCAGCTGCCTTGGCTTTCGCCTTGGCCTTAGCACCTGCCTTAGCGGCGCTAGCTTTTGGCGCCGCCTTTGGCTTTGGCACTGGGATCGAGCGGGACCGGCCTTCAAGCGTCAGTGTATCTTGCGCCCTTGGTCGGCGAAACAGATGATGGTTTTGTTTGGGGTTTGGTTTGGGAAAAATCTGTTGCAAACAATGGGATTCATTTGTTTCTTCAAACTTAAAAAAAATGTAATCAACCATTGAAATAGCTGATCACTATCAATTTGTTTTAGTTTTGAAAGGCCATTTGGTTATCGATGATGTATACTATCAAGGGCTGCGCATGGCTGCACCATTTCCAACGAATCAGAAACCAAGCCCCCAACGCTTTGGTGGCTTTCTTGTACACTTCGCGAAGCTTCATCTCATTCCTTACTTGATGCAAAGCAGGCTGCCAACGTATTCTAGTCGGGCCAGGGAAGAGGGGCCAAACAATTTGTTTTTTCGATGAACCAAGTGTCGCAGGAGTGTAGCCTTCCACAGCCCCAGTGCTATACACATCATTCAACTCAGCATGGATGTCATCGAGTTCCTTGATCTTCGCGTCCAACTTGCCTCGGAACCTCAAAGACCCAAAAGAACCACTCACAATAATGAAAGCTAAACTGTCACCACAAGTGCAGTGAGAATTGAAAGAGAAATGCCATGAGAGAGAGTTGCAAAGGGCCAAAGATCAGTATCCCACTACAGCATTGGTTTAATATTTTTTTACTTTGTTCAACATATTGACTATGGGGAGACATTTGGCTTGCTAGCTGGGAACCCTTTGTGAGCCACGGTTGCGTCCGCATCAGGAATCGCATCGTACTTGGCTTTGAGTTCCTTGGAAGTGCGGAGAATCTCAAGGACCAGCGGTGGTCGAGGGCCAGTGGAAAAGCATGACACAAGTTGAGGACACCAATGGGTTGACCTTGTTTGGCACAAAGTTTATTTGGGCTTAGTGTCAATCATCTTCCCAGAACGCTTCACAATACCTTCCATGTATCGTAGAATGACACTGGAAGGCTCTTCATTCTTCAGCACTGCAGGGAAGATTGTCTGATCCTTACCGGTTTTGGGGTCTCGAGGCCCTCCAGCACCCGCAGAAGCGCCCCCAGCAGATCCAGGAATACCTGACAAGAAGATCAAGCTCCCATTTGGTAACAGCCGTTGACAGCAAACCTCTTCCAGAACATACACTGTAACGTTGTTTTCATATCGTTGGCCCATAGTATTGTTGAAACAACACGTCGAATAGCTTCGTTGGACCATCATATATTCCAACCAAATTATCCAAGCTAGCCTCCAGCAGCTGTTGCCATGTCCACCGACAAGGACTGCGAAGAATCAGCGAGAACACCTTCCAAGGCAGTGGCTACTTGGTATTCTGATTGTTCCTGGTGGGATTTAGAGGCTGTCTTCTCATACTCAACCTCCACCTCCTCTTCAACCCAGTAAAGTGGCTTGCCCTCGTAGCGGTCATGCCTAAATTGCGCAACTTAGACTGTCCATTGCAATTTGCAAAGCTTCATTTGCATGTTGAGGCAATGAACCACCCCTTAAGACAAGAGGCTTGATGAAGCCATCACGCTGAGCACAAAATTCTTTAATCGCCTTGATCCTGGGCCTAGGCGAGAGAAGGGTAATGGAATTTGTGGTTTACATACTTGTTGGAATATGTACAGTAGCAACATTCATCACGAAGTTAGTGTTTATATATGCATGTATTGGCTAACCTTGAAACAAATCATCAGCTGTCAACATATGATCTGAGGTGCTTACTCTTTCAGCTTCAACACATCACGCATTTTCTCTTCCGAACTCCACCCTGCCCAGCACCGGTACTTCACTTTCTCCGACCGTTCCTCCTGGATAAGAACCATCTTCACAAAGGCTTCCTGCCAACAGGAGGGCACATATGGGCACATTAGGTAAAACATTAGCCAGAAATTAGAATTGAAGCACTGACTACAGCATAGTTTGGTAAACATATATTTGATATGATTTGATGACCCATCTATTTCAATAACAAATCTTTGTGGAACATTCTGAATTAGATTTGGTACGGGAACCCTCAAATGATATCCTTGTTGAAGTTCGCATCAGCAAGCATCTTCTGTAGATTAGCACGGGTTTCTCCACCTTTCTTCCAAGCTTCGTGGATACTTTCCGGGACACTGAGAGTCCTCAGCGCGGTCGTTTTTGTGGTTTTGATGGTTCCTATGTACGGATTCAGAATACTGTAGCTACAATTGATCAGTGTATATAGACCTTATTACTCCTGGGCTGAGATCTTTAAAACAACATTGGCTATCATCATGAAATCATTGGTCGCAACTACTGTTGGCTAAGATTCCCATCAGCTTTGCGTTTGCACATCCGTTCCAATCGTTTACGTAGAGCTTCCTCAGAAGGTCCCTCAGGATCCTCAGGTGGTGCCTCAGGTGCCTCACCCTCTTGACTCACCCTGATGTTGTTCAGTTCAGCGTTCAGGTCTGCATTCTGTTGGTTGAGTCTGGTGTTTTCGATCTTTAGCTCTTCAATTCTCTTCAGCAAAGCCTGGACATCTCTCTCTAAGGTTTCTGGACAGTCGCCGGTGCTGGCAGTGCTGGAGCCATCGTGGAGGCCAGTGCTCCCAAAGATCGGCTGAGACTGCTCATCCTGCATGCGGCTGCAAGTGGAAACCCATCCCCTCTCATAGTTGGAATGATCAGCCTTTGGACTTATGCGTGTCGGGCGTCTACAAGAACAAATGTAAACAGGACACAAAACTTATGGGGTGGAAATAGCCCTTATTGCTTTGAAGGTTGAAGTGCATAATTTTCATTCCAGGATCATATACCTACATAACCCCAAACCAAGAAGAATATTTGTTTTGAAGGTCCTGAAACAATGTTTTCTTGGGTGTCTCCATTTCATGCTCTTTCTCAGCATCATCTGCAAGTCGGTACTTCTTCTGGATCTTGCCCGGGGTCGTGTGCGACTCCACTTGCAGAGCTCTCTGTTGTTTTCTAAGCTCCTGATGGGCAATGGACATTATGCGGTTGTTTTAGCTTCGTGTTTGCTTAAGCCAATTGTCTCCTCACAGGTCATTAGGAAGAAATTAAGTATCAGTTCCACTGCAAACCATGAGTTGTTGACCAATTAAAACAAATTACTTGTTGCTAGATGGCGCTTGAAATTGTTTGAACTGTCTGCTAGTTAATCCTCTAGTTCGTTCTTCATCTCATCCATGTCTTGTTCTTTCTTGACCTGCTGGAACTGCAGCTCTTGAAGCCCGTCCACCAAGGTCTCCGAGCTGAAGATGTGGCTCTTGGGCAATGATGCCATGTAGCGGCTGCTCGTCGGAAACGGCTAGAACCACAAAAGTCACTGTATGACATAACCAGCTCAAGCCCCTAAGCATACTTTTGGTCAATGCAGGTTTGCATGCAGTGTTGTATTCAACAACGTTGAGTATTAAATTGCTTGGGGACCAGAAATAGTTTTTTTGGTTTGTCCCGGAATCTCCATGACCCTTTCGAATTTGTATGGGTTGTTTTGTTCTGGCTTCAACAAGTCAACAATCTAATGGCCACAACTGGTATCACACGATGCGTTCATTCATATATGGTTAGTTTCTGTACCAAACCAATTTCAACAAGAAAATCAC
Source organism: Symbiodinium kawagutii (assembly GCA_009767595.1). Classification (NCBI taxonomy): domain Eukaryota; class Dinophyceae; order Suessiales; family Symbiodiniaceae; genus Symbiodinium; species Symbiodinium kawagutii. The sequence goes on along the minus strand of VSDK01017506.1, from coordinate 487,798 downwards.
CCACCAAAATAGGATAGACATTTTGATCGCAACCAAATCAGCAATCCCCTTAGCACGAAATCATCAGCATGTCTATCAACGTTTCAATTACCAGGTGAACATATTTGTTGAAAGATCATACCAACAATTCCATCAACGCAATATTTTCACCAGCATTTCAACTATTCCATTACCATAGTTGTTGTCAAAGCCGGATTCCCAGTTCAATGACCAACTTGGTTATCATAACCACAATTCAGTACAATACAACATACCATCAAGTAACATCACAACCAAAGTGGCTCCAACAACCTTAAACTAATCAAACAGATTAGACAAGACCATCACTAACAGCACACACACAAGAAGAAAACAAGTAAACACATCGTACCGTTGTTCTACTTGGTACTTGTTGGTGGCTCTTGATGGATGTCACCGTTTTTCTAATGGCCACTTGGTCATGTCATTTGTTACCTTTCGATCTTTGTAAGGCTCCATGCCCAACCCACACACATTCGCCCTGGATGCACATCCTTTCAAAAACATATGTGACAAATACAATGTATATAATACATGCATAATGTATGCTGCATACATGATATATATGATACATGAATTTGAAACATGCACACATATCCACATTTCCCATTTTGTTTGATGTGCAGTGTATACCATAAAGATATTTTGCCGCTAGTTCGACACGGTCACATGCAGGCTCTAAGTCATTCGCTGTCAGCTGCATCAAAATGCAAAGTTTGCACATAGGATTGTGCAAGGTATCTTGCACATCGTAAATCTTAATTACGCTAAGCAAAGAGACTAAGCAGAGCAAACTCCAGAACTCACAACCCTTGGTGGTGGATACAAAACCCTAAACACTACGTAAGTGAAGAAGGGTCCTGGATGAGATGCCGCTGATTCTCCTCCCGGGCGTTCGTTTCTACACCCGGGTTTATCCCTAAAAGATGTAATGAGCATTGTCTCAATCAGAGATGCCGAAAATGAATCAGCAGTGATTGCGATGATCTTCATGCCCTGCCATTTCTCAATGCCATCGCGACTGTAGCCGTAGACAGAATGATCCCATCGTCTAAATGGATTGCCAGTGATTCCTATCTTGTAGACAGCCGGGTGTTTTGAGGACAAAGCTGAAACACAACGTTGGGCGTGGCAAGCGACTTGGCTGGCTGTAGCTTTTGGGTTCCTGTGAATGTCAAAGGTGACCATCCCACCACAGCCACCCGTGTCCAACAACTCTGGTAGGATCTCCTCACCAAGACGTGGAAGACAAATGACATCCTGTCTAAGGCTCTTGATCCATTTCTCGTTGAATTGACTCAATTTCACCAACCCATCGTGTTGTTCACAAGGTGGAATAGAGCGACGTTTCAACTCATGGATCTCGGTTTGCAGTCGCAGTAGCTCCTCCTTTAGGTGCGCATTCTCCAGCTGCAACTCGTGTTTATCATCTTTATCAAGAACACATCTGTTGGGCGATGGGCTATCGGTATCCCACAGTTTCGACGCTAATGACCGAAGGCGTTTGCTCATGTGAAACCCATGGAACCCCTGGCCTGCCCAGGACTTGCAGCCAAAGAACTTCAGCACGGACATCGAGCTGAATTACGCCCAAGCCTGGACCCTGCCATTTTTAGAGCTACTTGGTGGAAAGGTTGGGTCGGTCCTTTGCAATCCGTCTGGTCCTAACACTGTGTTGGGTCAAGCTATAGCATTTATGATACATCAGTCTGATTTTAGACAAAGTCATAATCATGGATGGTTTAATTGTGGGTAAAGTGGAAAGGTAGGCTCTAGCTCAACCCGATGTTCGATTCATTCATTTTATTTTCTGATACATTATATACCCAGTACAGCGTAATTTAGTCCACATACAACAATCAAAACCATCATCAAAAGGGAATCCACCTCAAGAGGTTCAAAGCCAGCCATATAATCTTTTTGAGAAAACCGATCAGAGCAAATAAAAGAGATTTGATCCATACCACATTGCAAATACTCGTTGTACTTCGTTGAAAGGACAACCATAACAACCTGAAATTCAATCATGGTGATCTATAATGATTCACGCTATACCCACCAGAACATTCGTTGAACAACTACTATATCACCACATTGAATTTCAAGTAGCAACCAAGATGTGATGGAAATACGACATACCAAAGTAGGATTGAACATATATGGCCATCTTCACATCCACCCAAACACATCCCATTGGGGGTTCAGCTAGCCCATATGGAACCCTGGACGCATAAAAAAGGTTCAGTTTTCAAAAAAAGGCCTGGACGGTTTTGGACGGCTGGACGCATCCGGTTTGGACGCGTATTTACGCGTTTTGGTCGCCAAAAGACGCGTTTTGGACGGGTCCAGCTATGGACGGGAATTCACCAAACCAAAAAAAGGAGCTGGTGCAAAAAAAAGGGTTTCAGCTTCCATCTCTGAGTCATTTCTGTCCTCAGGAAGTGACTTCGGGATAACTGCCCGCCATTCATCGGGCAGCAGCACATATTTGGAACCCCTCATGTAGCGGATGGATCCAATGATGTTGGAATCCAGCCATTGGTCATCCCAGGAAAGCTGCTCAAACATCTCGGTAAGGCTGGAGCGAGAATCAACCTGAGCTAAGTTCGGAAAGCCACCGATTGACTGTTGATAAGCTGGTTTCCAGAGTGAAAGTATTTAGACTACCATGGCCATATATGGGATCCCAACATGCCTTTCAATCAGCTGAGAAGGAAAGGTAATTTAGTATTGTAAGAGTTGTGTGTAAAGAACAGCCACAGTGACATCCCCAATCGAAAAGCTGTATTAGCATCACTCAAAAAGGATTTGACCAATGTGGGTGATAGCTTTAGATGTTTCCCCAAGCTTGGTATCACTCTTTGAGGAAAGGAACTAAGGGAAATGGACGGCTCTCCAACGCTGCAGCGTAGAAGATCTCCATCACCTTCTTGATGTACTTCCATGGGTACAGCCTGAGAACGGTAAAGGTGGTCAACAGTACTGGTCCATTTCAATTTTGTTTGTCTTGGTATGTTTTAGTACTGGTCCATTTCAATTTTGTTTGGGGTACATTCGGCTGGTAATTTGTTGAATTGAGATCCAAAAACAATAACCAGTACACAGCTGGGATCATTGACAATGGATACTTAGTAAACATCCACCTCAACGAAAGCAAAGGAACTGGGTCCCTTTGAGATGAGCTGTCCCGGAAAAGCGCTGTCTACCATCCTTTGCTACATATCGCCGCGTGGTCTGAACAGCGGATTGAAGGGACTGCCTGGTCATGGATCCCGTGAACAACAGCCCAATATGACTGGTGTTGCTGTACACCAGAGTACGCTTCGCAGTTTGATGCCCGAATGCCTTCATCCAGAATGTCTGGACATATACCTCAGTGCCCCAACAACCGGAACCAGAGCTATGATTGACCATAGTGCGATAAGAACACAGTTTTGGAATACGAAGCTGGACTCGGTAACATCAGAAGTGGGTTCATTCCTGCATACCAGTTCAGAAATGCAAGTTGGTAGATCCTAAAAAGGAAATCAACATCATCCAAAGTATTTTGATCGCACCCACAAGTTCATGGTACTCCAAGGTTGTGGGCATAATTTGTTTGGTTAACCCGATGCTTTGATATTCGTGAACATGCCCATATAATGCCAGGTACATTGATGTTGAAGCTTGCGAGTCTCTGTAGGAACCATTTGAATCGACGATGGTGGCTGATCAAGCTCGATGATGGCTGTTCCAGAATCCAGCATCCACCACAAGCCATGATCAGGATCAGAAGTAATATCGTCCTTCGGGGGAAGGTTGGGAAAGCAAATGTGTATAATGATGATCCGATAGATGCACATCGTAAGTTTCATCAAATCTGTTTCGGTGTTTGCATCCCCAGTTATTGAAAAACAATGGTTGACCATTCCAATTAAGTCTACTAATGGTTCGCGTTCATACTCTCAAGCTTTTGGTGGCTTCCCTGTATTTGGAAATTGCCAAGCCCACAGCCACACTCAGGAGTTGATGAAGGCCTGGATGTGATGCATCACATGTTTCCGAATCTTCTACTTGCTGATGTTGTTGGGGTGCCCTGGTGCCCTTTTGATTCATAAGGTAAGGATGCAATTCAATGAATGCGTTTTTTCTTGTATGCTTTCATCATCGATATTTTTTCAAAAAAATAGATTAATGCTGCTAGGTATCTTCTAAGGAAAAGACCTTAGATTAAAGATGCCTTGCGTCATAAGGAATAACTGTAGGAGAAAAACATCATTTTAACATATTATCTATCACCATCACAGAACTATCAACGTTTAATATCACAGAACTACCGTGAAAGCCAAGCGCATGTAAATTACAAATGCCAAATCACAATTCATCTTATGTTAAAATTTAATGTTTTTCCAAATGAAATTGAATCCGCTGTCTTGGACAAGAAAAAATCCATTTGTTTCCTGGCTCCAGATGATCCGGATGGTCGCGCTTTAAAGAGTAAAGCTTTTCTGGCCTTTTCCAAACAGCAGTTTGTGTCTTTTCTGGCAAACAATGCCAATCAAGGAGAAAAGTTTCTTTGTCAAAAGTATTTCTTGAGGGGGGGGTTATTGCAGCCGTATAGAACGACCAGAGCAATGGAACAAAACTGCCGCGCGCTAATCCGAACCGGTCTGGGTGTGCGAAAGAATCCCTCATGAGGGTTGCTACTATGCTCTCAGCGCTCTCGGGCCAGTCCGGAGCTCTGAGAGGACAGTAGCGAATTGCTACTGTCTTCTCGCGCGGCCGGGCCGGTCTGGAGCTGCGAGTAGACAATAGCAAATTGCGAAAGGATACTGGGGTAGGTTGAAGGTAGTACCCTCTCACGGTTTGCTACTGTGTTCTCGCGCAGCGGGGCCGGTTTGGAGCTGCGAGTAGACAGTAGCGTTTTGCTACTGTCCTCTCGGCGAGCTGACGGATGCGGAAATAGGCTGGAAGGAATTAACACTGGGAAACTGTCAGCGCGCAACTGTCCACGCAGCAACAGGCTCAAGTGACAGAAAAGAATGGCTCAGGCTAGTTATTGTTTTTTATGTTCATAGTTGTTATCAGGCCTTTCTCAAAATTTACATTGTAGTCCCCCCCAAAAAAGGAAACGCAGGCCCCTTGCGCAGCCATGGGCTTCTCCAAAGCCAAGAAGTTTCTGCAGACGAAAAGAAGAGCTGCTGCGGAACTGCCCGATTCTATGCTAGAAGAGCACATAGCCGAGTCCAAATGAATGTGCTAGATTATGTCATAAAACAATGAATTTACTGCAATCATATAGATGCGCTTCTAATTTAACATATCGCATGTGTGCCTCCTATCTAACCTTAAACTCATCTCATTTTACGGGCTATCAGGCGATATGTTAAGTGATGTGTTTTCTCCTACAGATATTCCTTATGATGCAAGGCATCTTGAATCTAAGGTCTTTTAAAACGTAGAAGATACCTAGCAGTATTAATCTATTTTTGAAAAAATATCGATGATGAAAGCATACAAGAAAAAACGCATTCATTGAATTGCATCCTTACCTTATGAATCAAAAGATCACCAGGGCACCCTAACAACATCAGCAAGTCTACCTTTATATGGCACCTTGTTTTGCAAAAGGAAGTTTGTTTAGCAGGAAGTCCTGGATACCATCCGGTTGGCATCGTGGACTTTCTGATTCTCTGGGTTCCCCATCGGCACCACGAAAGATCTGCCAGTACTACCACGGGACGCTACCACCCACGAGCTGCAACATACCCCAAAAGATGCACAGACCTCATCCAACTTGCTGTGGATAATGGCATGGATAGCCAGCCTGGGCGAACTGTAGTTGCTCATTTAGACCGTCATCTATATATCATAGATCATTCAAACTCCAAAATGCAGTATCAACCCATTGATTGCTGTTTTGTTCTCCAATACATTTGGTGAAGGATATAAAAATATCCAGTGGATGGGTATCCGGTGTAATTTGTGGTATTATGCAAGCCAAACCAGGGTTGACTTTAACATATGTGGGCCGGCATT
>VSDK01017506.1:471195-481750 GCA_009767595.1 Symbiodinium kawagutii | reverse complement strand
CATTCCTAATAAATCAATCAGCCAATGCTTTATATAATCTCTACACCTTTTTGCCTGTAGTGAAAAACATAAATGCAGTAGAGGGGCGCCAGCCCAGCATCGGAATTTATGTCGAATACCCTTTGGTTGGCATGGTATCCGATATCGAATGCAACAGCGGGTCGTTCCAAAACTCGCGCTGCACGAGAGACACGAGCAGCACCAGCAAAGAAATCTAACACTTGGTATTCTGGAACTGGAGGATCGAGGGGACAAAGGGCTGCAGTAAGAACCACCAAAGTAATCAGAACCTCAGGGTTGGTGGGCGAGCGGAGGGGGCAACAACAGGGAAGTTTCAAAAACATATAGTGGTCAACAAAACAATTTGACATTGTGAGCGGATAATGAATTCAAACTATAGTTGATTTAAAACAGTGGGCCTTGGGAGCTTTCATCGCAAATAGTCGTCGGAGGATGGTTTCCAGTTTCGCAGCAGGCACCATGGGAAAGGCTGTTGAGGCACAAATGTGGAAGACTCACAGGGGTAGCTTATCTAGCCAACAATGCCAACGGGAAGGCTGGCTCAGCTGAAAAAAACTGGAATTACAACTTGCTTCTTGCATTGACATCTACTCTGCAGTAACCACACGATGTTGTTGCCACCATCGCCCCGTTGGCCTCTCCAGTTCCCGACCGAAGCCAATCTGGCAAAAATGGACGCCTCAAAAAGCGAAGCGTTAAACCCGAATGGAGCTAGTCATAATGTAAGTTCATCAAGTGGACTGCTATGAGCAAACACTAACCAGTAGCAAGATGCAGCAATGCTGAAACATTTTTGCTTCAACTAGCTGCCACAATCCCCGTGATCCAGTCTGTGCAGATCAGACTGTGACTGAATTTCATCAATCCACGGGCCCCAATGTGCCAAATCTATTGTATGCGGTTCGCTTGATAAATGATTGACTTCAAATGACTTTCCCCCATCAAAAGAAGAGTCTCCAGGAACGAAATGGGCTGGTAATTGCGCAGCCGGGATCTCAAACATAGCCAAAAGGAAATTGGCCTGCACATACCCTCAGCATGTAGCATTCTGGAAATCAACAGGAACGAACATAAATCAAAATTATTTTTTACAGAATCCTCAGTAATCAAACTATAAGGCGATGAAACATTATAAAACAGTACGAAACATCACCAGCTTACATACTTCTAAGGGTTGAGGCAAGGCAGCCATGTCAGCACTTTGGATTCCTTTGAATCACTTAGTTACTCGTACGGCCAGCCATGAGGTCACTCCTCATCTGTGCCCAAGCCGAATTGATCTCTACTCGCTGGTAGTTTCCACCTGCGGCATCAATCATAGAAGCCTCAGAAAAAACAGCAGCCAGCGCAAAGGGGCACAGACCAAACAACACAACACACATCGAAGAACAAACCATTTTGAGTGAGCGTAGGCAATTACATGGTGCAGGGGTGTTGGGCAGCCACGTTTGGTTTGAGAACAGGTCACCTATGTACTTGAAGGGCAATGCAAATAATACCAGTGATAGACCAATGGATGATAATGATGACAAAGATGATAATGATGATGATGGTAATGAAGATGAAGATGAAGATGAAACAAAGGAGCGGTAGGTAAGGCAAGCAACAATCTTCTGAATCGGCAAAAGCAGGTCTTCGGTCACCAGGTTCGGGATGGTCGTATAGAACGCCTCAGGTTGGGAGAAAGGAAAGTGTTGATCCATGCTAGAGGCGCTAAATGGGGTTTACTGACTGACTTGCCAACCCTTCAGCTTCGAACTTTTTACATCAGCATGGTTGCTAACCACTAGAACCATATAAATAACTAATAGAAATGTTTTGTGCAAGGTAACCCCACCCCCCTCACCCTGCCTGAGTCTGGCCGGACACTCCATTGCCAGTGTTGACTTTGATCGCCACTGCATTCCTCGACCAGTAGGGAACCACACTGCATGTCTTGAAAGCTGGCAGCGAAGAGCGCCGCTTCCTCTTCTCAACCTGCTTCTTGGTCTCAGGCTTCTCCGATTTGTCTTCCGTCTCAGGTTGATCCTCTGCCTTGTTCTTGGCACTGCGGCTCTTCCTCTTCTGAACCGGCTTCTGGGTCTCAGTCTCAGGCTCCTTGTTGGGTGCCTTCCTCTTGTCACTGCGACGGTTCTTCTTCTCAACAGGCTTCTCAATCTCAGGGCTCTCCGATTTGTCCATCTCAGGTTCGGCTGTCTTCATCTCATCCTCAACCTTGCCATCTCTCTTCTTGGCATTCTTTGCTTTGGCTGCTGCTTTCGATTTCGCCTTGGGAGATGCCTTTGCTTTTCCCTTGGCTTTGGCTTTGGCTTTGGGTGCTGCGGCAGCCTTCTCTTCAGCATCACCGTCCAAAGCCACATCCTCTTCTGTGGCCTTGGGCTTTCTGGTTCGGTGAGCCTTTGGCATGGAAGCCCCAGAAGCAGCCTCCACGGCTGGCGCTTTGCCACCTCTGGGTTTCTTGGTCTTGGTCGCCGGCTTCTCAGCTGAAGGCTTCTTCGGCTTTCGGCCTTTCCCAGCCAAACCAAAGGCAGCATCCTGCTCTGCTCGAGAAAGGACCTTCGCTTCGTACTCGTCCAGCATGTGATGGTCTTTGGAATTTGTTGCCTCCTCCTTCTCAGCTTCCCCCTTCTCAACTTCCTCCTCAGCTTCCTCTATCTGCTCAGGATCCTCAGCCTTAGGTTCCTCCTTCTCAGCTTCTTCCATTTTCTGATCCTCCTCAGCTTCCTCCTCAGCTTCCTCTATCTGCTCAGGATCCTCAGCCTTAGGTTCCTCCTTCTCAGCTTCCTCCATCTTCTGATCCTCCTCAGCTTCCTCAATCCTAGGTTCCTCCGTCTTAGGCGCAGGCTCCACCACAACATCTGAACCAGGGGAATCCATGATAGTCTTGGCAGGGGTGGCCTTGGTCTCCACTGCGTCCTGGTTCTCCACTGGGTTGAAGGGCAAAGATTCCTGCAAAGCAGATCTGTAACACAAAGTCAGACCCCTAGATGAAATTAAAAACAAATTTTAGAACATCCAAACGCTGTGATGAGGCCAGTCCTCAATCAGGATAACCTCTTCATCCAATGGCGGCGGGCGTGCAACTTCCTCAACTAGTATATGCCCAAGAAAAACCACAACAGAAAGTTGCACAACTCGCTCAACTGTTATAATTTCATTTTTTAGGACGTGTGGGCGAAACACTTCCAAAGTAATCAATTTAGATAAGGAGCAGTGGCAGGTGCAGCATTAGAAGATGAAGAAGAGGCTTGCTCCAACGCAATCCTTCGCCTGGGGTAGAAGCTGGTATCAAAGCACTGGAATAGAACTTTAAAGCAAAAGGCCCATTACATCTAAGCCATGAAAACATACCCACAACCTGCCACCCAACACCCACAATTCCTGGACCAAGAAACTCCAACTCCAAAATTCTTTCGTTGATCGCTGCCAGAGTAGAAACCTGGTTGGAGCGGGGAGGTTCAGGCTGAAGCGGAGGGGAAAATTCCCGAGGAAGGCTGCATGGTAGAGTCTCTAGCTGAGTTGGATCCGAGGTATTCGATGATAAGGGCATATCATCCAACGGGGCGGCATCCACAGCGTCATCATCCGGCTGATGGTTCTCAGAGGCGTCCTTCCAAAAAATCAAAACATGAAGTTGTTCAGGACGTTTCGAAATATGCATGAACAATTGTTTTTAACAATGCTGGGATCGATACACATAAACAACATGTTTTTTTGGGCAAGTCCTCAGCCAAGCTCTCATCTGGGACAGGTTCATATTCCAAATGAGGTGGAGCAGGCTCTTCATCGTCAACCACACCAGGCTCACCATCCAAAGCATCATCAGCCGGGGCATGATCCAAAATCGGAGCAACACCAGCAGCAACAACAACACCAGGTGGAGGAGGCTGCTGAGGCATGTTGATGTACCAAGCCCGGATGAAGATCATCTGCAAGTGTTGAATACGTCGCGACTTAGTTGCCAATAACCCAACAAAAACATCATAACCCCAACTCAAACAACTGGAAGGAGGATGCAAAACGGTTTTCTCGTGTGGTTTCGTTGCTAATCCTACTCAAGTAGAGGTGTTGACATTGGCTAACACAATGTTGCAACTTGGGTACTCTTGGCTGCCGATCCTGACGTAGATTGCGCAACGCATGGCTCATCAATTTCTTCAAGCCCCATGCATCTGCATAGATTCGGGTTCTACTGGGCATATCCCGAAAGTCTGCAGCCTGTCCAACCAGAAGCTGCCAAAATTTTTTGACCTGGCATAGTGGGGCGGGTGAGGCCGTGACAAGGTGATAGAGAAGTATATTATATTTACCAACCACTAAATATGATATTTGATCTTTGTAAACATTTGTAACGTATTTTTTTCTTGTCCAAATTATGGGCCTCAGTCTTGACCATTCGAAGAGGAAAGGTTCGTGGTGTCCCCCCCGATCCCTCAAAGTCGAAGACATCAACCCAGATCTCGGCAGCCGGGATAAGCACGTCGCAATTCATATCCAAAGCGGTCCTGGGAGGAAAGTGGAAATAACTTATGTAGTGGAAAGGGGATGCGATAATGGACTAAATTACAAACAATAGTTTGGCAATGTCTTACCATGCATGTTTTAAAATGCAAATCTAGTGTGCCAACATGAAGCACGCAAACATAATTTTGCATCAAAGAGTCATAGATGGGATACCCACCGCGTTGGAAGAAGGCCATTCAAGTAGGGAACCGATATTGCGAACCCTTCGGCGAATGAACAGCGATTCTTCCCAAGCTTCCGCTAAACCTTGCAAGGTATCGTTCTCATTGACTCCATCGACTGGCTGGCTATCGTCAAGTGGCAAGGACATTGAGACCGATCTTTCCCACTGGGGAAATTTTGGTGCTGGACTCTTGGCTAACAAAAAGACTGCAGCGAACGGAAGGTGTTTTGTAGCGTGAGTTTGCAGCAATTGAAAATCTTGAATCAGAGATACTCATTTACAACCAAAACAAATCTATGCACAGCTTGGCTGCTTCGTTTTCATTTGGGGAGCCAATTGGATGACTTCAAAAATTCCATCGATGTTCGAGTCAGCTGAGATCCTCACCATGACCGGTCAGCCCTGCGCAGGGATGGCGAGTGCATGGAATACCCGTTCGATTCCTTTGAACTTAATTTTGAATTCTGGGACCACCGCTAACCCATTCCCCCAAAACCTTTAAGATGAACAGCAGCCACCACAATTGGATTTGGTGGATGTACCTGGAGGGGGCTGGTTATTGTGAAACTAGAAGTCATTTCGGATAATTTGGGAATCATATGGAATCAAATAGTTGACCTCAGGCAGGCATATGCTGGAATGGCTGTCGAAACATGATGATCAAATGCAAAGAACATTTTTTCTCCCAAACTGAGCCAGTAGCAGTGCGATTGTTTCTCTAATGCTTTCTGTTTGGCCCCTTTTGCCAGTGCAAATCTTGGCATGAACTTCTACTGGGCGCGGCTCATCTAAGGAGGTACGATCGCTTCAGATGAGGAACCACTGTCCTTGGAACCACTGCACTTTAGAGGACATGGTTCACTAAACAGTGTGCCAAGTTTGGGATGCAAGGCTTGCCAAATAGTCAAGCCAAGCAACTGTGACATCTCCTGGCAGTCGGAAGGGCCAAAATATGTTAGGACATACATTGGATGGATCAAACACTGCATTAGTTACCAAAGGTTTGGGTTGAGATTTTCCTCTGCCGGAGTTTGTGATTCATCAGCTAGGACGTTTCACAATGTTGCCTCCATAGTTTTAGCAAACCACTAGCAGCCTCACTTTTACCAAGAAATATAACTTTTGGGTATATAAGATGGTCTTTTGTTTTCTTTACAGGGTCCCCCATAAAATCAAGTTCAGCGATCTTCCCAACACATTCCTGATTGGGAATGTTGGTTGGCCCTGGCCTCTGCGGTGACGGGCTACCAGCTGAGCAACCAGGCCGCCAGCGTCAAAATTGGCGAGGATGTTTCCAAAGGTGTTGGGGTTAAGAACTCGGTCCTTGAAGCAGGCACTGGAGTCTTTGTATCGGTGGCTGATGGTGGACCAACGTAGTTCCAGCATGTATTTATTAGCCAGTGTATCAAGCACTTTGGGAAACCTAGGAAACTTACAACTGGAGGTTCACCTGTTGGGATTGTGTAAGTATCTGAGGGTCCTCTGGAGCGAACAGTAGCACGAGGATGTCATTCCAAAAGGAATCTTCCATGTCCAGCAAGCCTTGAGGGCGAAGGGAACCATGAAATATATGAGGAAAGACCCCTTGTCTATTCAAAACGAACATGCAACATTGTTCCGTTGATGGCCTCGTTTCTCTAACGCAGCTCGGGCAGAAGCGATGTTGGAGGTGTAGCAATTCATTGTAGCTAGCAGCTAGCCACCCAACGAGTTTTTTCAGAGCCGAAATGCTTTCGCTAGCAACGCTCCGAATGATCCAAGATGTTTGCACCATCTTGCAAGCAAAACCAGCTCCCTGTTACATAGCCTACACATGCCTACCTCCAACAAATCGAAGACCCTTTCCCAGCAGGCTGCACTGGGAGGGGCAGCGCGCCTGATCACTTCAAGATGCCCAAGTGGCATCAAAATTGCCGCTCTTGATCCAAGCGGCGAGATTCCCAGTAAGTTGAAGTGTCTATACGTCGATTGTTTATGTGGAGTCCCTGATAGTGTGTTAGAACCTCTTAAAATCAAAAAAAGGCCTTGATATATAAGAAAAGGAGCTAGCTTTTTTTTTAGGACGAGACTAAAATTTTAGGGTAACTGGAGACTCCAGGTATATATAAACCAGCTAGACGGCTATGGGTCAAGCAGTTGATCGACCAACTTTCATGGGGGATAATCACCAACAATTTCATGGGGAATACACTGGTTAATGATAGGGGAACCAGGGGTACAGGATGAACTGAGCCACAGCCACATGAGATTAGTGGTGGTTCAGCATGGATACTGGTGCTTCAGCATGGAACCATGGAGAAATGGTGGATGATGAATTGCTATGTGGGTAGGAACTATAGTCAAGGTCAATAATTATGCTGAGCTCGCCAAGACTGACGTATGAGTGCAGATCAAACAGCTTAGGCAATACAAAGCAGTCGCAAACGTGTGCGGAACGTAGGCATTTGCGTTCATAGAGCATCCATAGGAGGGAAACGCACTGGCAATTCTGCAACAAATGCAGATCTGGTTTGTTGTGAGCAGAATCTTCCAATGAAACTTGTGGCAAACGTATCCAGGACATCTCAAAGGTATGCTAACTCCAGGTGGACATGATTGGGAGCGGCGTGCCCACAACTTATTTTGGGTGCTTTGCCTGTTCAGAGCGTGACCTATTTTTTGGGATTCTGGGGACCCACGGAGTTACATGGGGACACCTGTTTACGGATAGTCTATGCCATGATCTGTGAATCCTTTGCAAAACAACACAGGCACACTCCCGAAGCTTCAAACATCGACGGGTGATATGACGCTCGGTACAACGGTAGAACCACGGTGCTGTGCCATGCACCAGCGATTCTCTGATCTCTTCACCACGGTGCTTCGCCGGTGGTTGGGGATTCCATTCACCCTGGGAATGCTCTCTAAGCACCTCGCACTGCTCAAGATCAATCCCAGAAGTCGAACAAAAATATTCATCCTTTGTTAAGCAGTATATGAGTACGGTAATGATTTTTCTATGGTAGCTATCAGTGACTGAAACAGGACACACATTTCTTGTTTGTAAGTTTTGTGGTTATATTCAGCAACTCCTATTGCATACCATTGCGAATGACTAATGGTCAGAGTCATTGTCATTAATTGAGTTCACTCTGATTACTAGTCCCGATGAACCACAACTGAGTTGTTGTTAATAGCTGAATTATATAACTATCTGCGATGAGTCATCTTGTTGGCATGATTGTACAACAATGAATTATAAAACACTACAATTTCCATGAATAACACTGTAAGAGTCCATTAATCAACGACAAACTAACCCTCAAATCCATTCAAATCCATTCAAATCCATTGTCACTACCAGTCACTATCCTATGATCAACGACTGACAATCATAGGAATCATGGTTAACCATCTGATGGCATTACTTGGCCGTAGGAACCATGGTTAATCACTACGCACCATCAGTACCAAATCCATGATTGACCATAGGAACCCGTGGTCATTACCACTGACCAGAACCATCTGAGTTTCTCCGCCGGTGTTGCGCCCGAACCTGTGACGCGTTCTCGGCTTCCACACATCTCGAACCATATCTGTGCGACCAGCGCTGAGGATGCGCCACGAAATGAGTGAGGGCACTGTAAACGCTTGGCTGCAGTTACACTGTAAATGCTCACTTACTAGCCAATGATTCAACAGTTCCACTGCAAACGCTACTTGCAGATTAGTTTACCAGAGTGCAACTGTTGATGTCTTGATGCTTAATGATCATGGTTGATGATTGGCTGCTTTAATTGGTTGCTTGATTTAGCTACTTGATTGACTGCTGATGCATTGATCATTGATGATTGATGGTTGATGGTTGATGGTTGATGTTGGTTAAATTGTTGCTTGATGACCTCAATCACCTGCTAAATCGATCTTCTCTGGCAATACGCTGGTTGTGTGGAAGATCGCCACTTTAATTGCCAACTACAAGTTACAAATATCGACTTTATGATTGCAGAAATTCAGTTCCCAGGGGGTAATAACCAAAAAAAGAAGACTATAAAAGCAAATAAATGATCAGTTGGTTGTGCCAAATCCCCCACCCACACCAAAAATGTCACGTCTCAAGGATTCTCAAGGAATGCCTGGGTGATCCTGGGTGCCTGGAAGGAACTTCAAAGGGTGTATCATGAGGAGGAAGGGATTATTGACGATGCTGCGATACCGGAGACAAACAAATAAAACAGATTCATTCAATCAATGACAATCCCGTCGCGACACTGGCCAAACGTAAATCTATTAATCACATGTTGCTTCTTGCTGGCTATCACCGTCCCCTCTTGTAAACCACTGTTGACTGTGACCGCGACCATTCTTGACCAACTCTGGCTCGCTTTTACCAATAGTTCACCATCATTTCTGGAGAGGACAAAAACTCTACCGCAATTTTGGAATGTGTGCACCAGGCTGCACCAATGTGCTGGTATTTGCCTGCGCAAATAAGTAGGTAACATAGAACCAACCTAAACGACAGTACTCCCGTTTAGCATACGGAAAAGAACATCGGGAGTACCCAGCATCGTAGCTGACCTTCTGGCGCACTTGTCGTGGGCCTTCTTTCGGTCCTGCGCCCGGAAAGCGAGAAAAAACATTTTGGGGGTGCGGTGCACACAGCATGTGTGGATTTGTACTTCTGGTTGGTGTGTTCAACTCCTGTATGAAAATTATTAGTTGATCAACCAAAAAACCTCGAATAGAGAGTAACGTTTATATAAAATGTTTTCATTCACCGGCCAAACTTCTGTTGTAGAGGGTCCATGAATATAGCCTACACTGGACTAGGTTTCAGACTTACCCACCACTAACAGCAACACATCAGGAACAAAGTGAACGGTCCATGCCAATGCTGTAGCTCCAAAATCCATCTGTTTTTTCCCTCCCATAAACAATCACCTCTTCGTTTACTTGGTATTACTTGGATGCCTCCACTGCGCAACTGACTGGTTACAATCACCGCAGTCATAGTTGTGCATGTTGGCCCCCCCAAAACACCAGCTATGATGAGCTATCCCCAGGGAACGGTGCATCGGCACCTGCAGGTGCTTCACCAAGAGCTGGACGTCGGAGTAGATCCGTTTTGACACCTGGCCCGCGATGGCAAGGTCTCCCCAGGACGTGGCAGTTGCCATGGTGCCAGCAGTGAAAATAAGGGTGGTTGACCTAACAGCACAGTTATCCATGTGCTGTTAGCACATGGACATTTCCATTATTTCCATTATTTCACATTATTTCTTTCTTTCTGTGCTTGAAAGGTCTATGCTTTGCTGCAGAAAATGCATTACCGCAACAGCTATCAAATAATTACTTTAAAATGGTTATGTTAAGTTCACATATGATGAAATCAACATTCAACTGAGGCAGCCAAGACTCACACAGCCATAAGTCGGTATGGAACAACAGGGTACAACGCCGAGGTACCAAACGGACTATCAGTGGATGACTCAGCAATGTTGAGCACCGAAGCCATGGCAGTACAGCGCCATTCAGTACAGCAAACCAAGGCTTTGATGGAGGGTCTTAAACGAGGAGTAGGCATTTCTTGAAACCTGTGGCAAATAAATTGATGCATGAAACAGATTGGGGGAGCTCAGGACTACATATGGCTGGATCTATGCGACTAATGGCTGATGGCTTTGACGCTGGTCGCAACTTGCAAAAGGGCCGGCATTGCCATGCCGCTTGACATGCATCATGATATATTATCACCGTGATGATGGTCATCAAGAAACACAGCTTTACGCACGCACACAGACATGTTCACAGTATTAGATACAGGATTAAACAAAGACCCACAGGAGCTGAGCCAGAAGCGGTTCA
>VSDK01017506.1:440701-465449 GCA_009767595.1 Symbiodinium kawagutii | reverse complement strand
CCCCCCTCCCCCCCCTGCCGATGCCAACCTCCCAGGCCCGACCCCAAGACTTCCTCTGTGGTTTGATTAACTACATTTGGCTCGTTTTACAAGTAAATGTCGGTAAAAACAAATGGCTTGCTGGACCCCTAATCTTTGTGTTGATTTTACAGGTAAATGTTGGTAAAGAATGGCTAGTATCTGAGCTACTTTCTTTGTGACTTCCCAGTATGTGAATCTCGACATGGAACATCAATAACATCCAACCGGGTGGCCATACCAATATCCACGGCTGATGCTCCGGTTCTTGACTGAATTACTGAGCACATTGTCTCCAGGAGTGTCTTCTGGGGGCATCAGTGGATGTCTCCGACCCAAAGTTTGATGGGGTATTCACCCAAGGGGCATGCTCAAATATGTGTTTCCTTATTTCTCTTTTCGTCCTGGTGACATCGATTATCATCAAACAATGGTCATCAGCAAATGGTTCGAGATGATAGATTCTTCCTGATGATAGTCAACCATGGGCTTAGCATAGTAAACCATAGTAAACCCTAACAACCATAGCAATCCTTACGGTAAACCATAGGTTTACCAAACCATTTGCAGGATGATCTTGTACCAAACATCTCCTCCTTGTGGCGCCAGATCCGCTGTGCCCGGCACCTTCTTCCAAGGCCATTCTGCGGCAGACGTCAACTCTGGCGCGAAGGCGACAGCCGCGACCGGCTTCTCACTGCCCGAGGACTCATCCTGGGCGCAGGGAGCGGTACCCTAGGCCCTGGAGAAACACACATATTGCCGGTGATTTACCATGCCACTTTATCATCAAACATTAGGGGGTTATATATTCATACAGGGTGGGGACCCCAGTTAGTTGACTTCGGTTTGTTCACTAGGGGAATTACCACGCAAATGGTAGATATGTTTATACCAGAGGGGGGGTTATATGTAGCCAGGTGGTACCTCTCTGTGCAGGAGAAGGGTTGTTGATGTTTTTGATGCAAATGACTAACAATGGCTGATAAGATGAATAAGTAATGGTTACGGTAGCATTTAATAGCTGCCAACAATGATTCATAACCGCCTACTGATGGTTCATGATGGTTTATGATGGTTAATGATGGTTGATGATGCCTGATAATTGTCGAGAACGCTTCATGATGACAAGTTCATCATGGTCCCTGATGGCGTTGCTCTCATATCTTACTCGTCGTTGAATATGACGGGATCCCGTCACAGGGCAAGAAAGCAGGTCAAATGACCCGTCAGAACCCAGATACTCCATGACTAATTACATATTTCTTTGCCGACATTTACACAGACAGACACACACACAAATATATATATATATACACATACACACATACATATTTTTAAATGTGCATGGTACCCTCCCCCCCCCAAGAAAAAAGGCTACCTTTTTAACTGGGAAAAACAACATGATAATCTACAATAGGTTGGAACAAAAACGCACCATTTAAACATCATATTTTAACTGTACCATTATATATATTTACTGGAAAACAACATGATAATCTACATTATTTGAACTGCTACTCCATTTAACTGGTAAAGGAAACCAAACAGCACCATGGAGAGCATCAGCCGCCATCAGCCGCCAGTGGCCAGGAGACCTTGGGCAGCTCAGCCACAGGAGGTCCAGCACTTGGCGTCTCGTCTTCTGCCATGGCGACCCTTGGGTCGATGTCTGTTCGAAACAAGGAGACTTTGGCAAGGTCGGTTTTGAAACATATCCAGTTTTGGCATGTTTTGGCTATGTTTGGTTTAGATATTAGTAAGGTTTTGGATGGCATTCACACTCTTATGAATCCTGGATACTTTGGATACTTTGGCAGGCGGCATTGACCAGGTCTTTACGTTGGCTACAGAGCCACGGGGCACCATGGCTTTGCGTTGTCTATCCGGCAGCTCAAACATGGCTTCGCGCTAAGTTCTACTACCTGCACTTGCACTAGGCTGGTACACACATGTGAATGGAAGTAGTTGTGAAACTATTCTGTTGGTCGTTGACCTGCGGGATGCAACGCATTAACACGAAGGAATGACCAACCATGTTGCCGAGCTTTCCTGGACACAATGTGAGTCTGTCTTGTGTGAGGCCCGTATGATCGTGTCAATCATCCTGGGTCTGGAAACTCACCTGGTCTCAGCTGTAGTGGATCGTTTCAGCATGCTTCGACGTCAAGAATTTTGAAGCGCCAGTGAGGTGACGATGTCTTTACGATAGATCTTGCAATATGTTCATCTAACTACCGCAAGATACATAAGATAATGTATAAACAAATGTCTAACTAAATTTATCTATCTTATATCTATATATCTAAAAATTATAGATACTGTATAAACATATCTGTCTAAATAAATTTATCTATCCAATCTATCTTATCTATATATTTTCAAATAAATATATATAGATAGATATATATATAAATTTCTATATATATACATCTATATATCTATACCCTTCCATACAATAACATACATCTATTTCGACTGCAACTGAAGCAGTCACCTGAAGCTGTGAGCCAGCGCAGCACGAACTGAGTTGGCTAAAAAACATCCCCGGGTGGGGATTTGCGCAGCAAACATGACGACTTTGGAAACATTTGGCTATGGGTCAATATTAACCAACCAACTAATGGGGGATTTCCACCAACAATAATAAGGAAAACAATGGCTAATGATGGGGGAAGCAGGGGTACGGGGTTTTGACCCACTGCCATTTTGCTTGTGAAATTCACAAGAGGGTTTCTCAAAATAGGGGACCCTAAAAATAGTTGGTTTAGTACTATAAAACACTAATAGTGGATGCTTTTGGGGGGTACCCCTATGAATTGAGAAACCACCACAAGATCGAGATTGCTGACAAGTGGCCTTTGGCAATCACGACCTTTGGCAATAGGCGCATGGGCTTCCAATTTTGCTTGTGAAATTTCTATGCATGAGTTTCAGGTATAGTTGTAGCAACATCTTGCAGGTGATATTTGCTTACATGTGCTATTTGAGAATTTTGCTGCCCAAAATGTTTCATGCATATTGGTTTCAAGTTGTGTTTGTGGCATTGTCTCAGTTATAATTGTTTCAGCATTTTGCTGGTTATATTTTTCTCAGGTATGGATACATACGTTAGGCGCATAAAAATCAACCATTCGTCAACACAATTTTCCAAAAGAATACAAACCACATGTTGGTTCGATTCTCGTCAATATGTGTAAAAACATTCTCATTTAATTTCACAACAGCCGTCCAGATTAATGTGGCGGTTGGCTTAGGGTCTGTTTTTGAATCTTGGTATATATATGTTCTCATTCTGGCGAAACATGATCCATGGCAGCAACGCAGCCCGAGACATCCCACACTTGCCACGCTCCTTTTTGTGTCGCGTCACATGGTCGCATTGCACGCCCAACTACGGAGCTGGAGATGGTTCTTTTCCGGCTCAAAATGATGGAGCAACCGGGCTTGATCACTAGAATTTCAAGCTTGATACTCAGAATCATGAATGAATTATGGTGAAATTGCAGTGATGATCTAGGAATCACTAGCTGCTGAAATTCTTTAATCCCTGGACATTGATCATTGTCTTCATGAGATGAAGATGGTGGATGGCCTGACCGTGGTGGAGAGGATCAGTGGTGCACAGTGCACCGTGCTGGCTCCTGGTAACATGTCGTGGTTGCTATGAATGATCAATCAGTTGGAACAGTTGGAATGGTGGTAAATAGTGGTGGACAAAGGCTTATCGGCTTGTCATCATCCATGGTGTTTCTTGAGGCTTAATGATTCATGATAGCTGACGTCTATGATTGATAAAGTTAATTGATGAAAATGATCGTTGACCATAGTGATGTTCATTTCCAATTTTGACATGGAACACACTATACCAATTACGTAATACAATATTTTTGCACATAGGGTCATACAGAAGTGCAAATGTCAATAAATAAATAGATATATATATATATATATAAATATAGATATATATGTATACATAAATATGTAAATAAATTACTAAATATCTATATCTATATAAATTTATTTTTACATATATACACATGGAAAGTTGTACATAATTATGTATATATATATATAGATGTATACCTGGATCCATAGCTATGCTGGTAGATCCGAACGACCTCTAAACAAGATAAAAGCAATAACTTTAATAGGGTATACCATTTCCATTTGTTTAGAGGGTTAAAGTGAAGCACTAAATGATTAATAGGGTAACCATTGATAGGGTAACCCACTCATTTTGTGGGTACACCATTTCCATTTCGGTAGTCCTCCCGCAATAGGATTCAGCCATCCGAAATCGAAGCCTTGGCTGTCGCATTCTTCGTGCTGAAGCTCGTTTGAGCATTGAATGAAGATCCGTTACATGTTGGTCAGTACAAGGTGGGCCCCCTTAGTTAGCTAAGTTTATTCACTAACTACTAGATATGGTAGATACAACCATAGTTAAATGGCTTATTAACCAACTTATAACTAGGAGGGCCCACCTTGTAAGTATGTCCAGTGTTACTTATTATTACATTTGGTTACAGGAACACCAACAGTTCATCACAATTGCCATGCAATTTGAAGCACATTGTCTATTGCTTACCCTCACATGACAACAATAAGGTATGCATCTCAGCCGCTTGCTGTGCAACTATGGCGAAGCAAGCAACGCCAATGGTTAGACAACAATATGCTTTGGTTTTGATTTGAAGTGTCTACCATGTACTGCGAGAAGTATCGCCTTTTTCCTACCTTCATATACACAAAAAAGATCTGGTTTCCCAAAAGTCAAATGATTTCTTTCAGTTTTTGGAAACATCGGTCGTTGGAGACCCCAAATTGACAGATGTTAGGTCACACCACGATACATTCCGGTAGCCTATCGTCATCAATCATGCCGACATAAACTAATGCAAACAAGCGGGCGTCCGTCAAGTATATATACACACAACAGCTGCAGCTTGACCGACATTTTGAGCCAGAACCACATCATTGGAATTGGCAAATCAGCTGCACTGCCGAATTATTCACCTGGCAAGTGCGGAGGGCGGTCCTAGGTAAACTGGGGGTAGGCTTTGGACTGGTGGGAGGCTGTGGAATGAATTTCTGGTCAGGCTTCTCCCCCGAGTGTTAAGGAGTATCAACTACAAACATTTTTTGCCTCAAGAGTCTGTAGACACCACTCTTCAAACAAGATTCGGGCAACATGACTCAATACCATATCCAGCTATCACAGTTACAACCTCAAAAAAAATGGGACCACCCACCCAGACTGTGAAGCAGTTGGTCGAGCCAAAGGCTTGGAAGGCTTCCACTGGATTACTTCTGATCAGAAGTTGTCAATCAGTTAATGGCTATCTATGGTTATATATACATATATAGCAGTCAATGGCTTATCTCTGGTTAGCTAAGTACCTGTAGTCCATAGCGAACTTCTTGATCATTCGAGGGATTGGTGGATTAGTTATGAGCCTTGCCAAAACCTGAATTTTCAGCGGATACCTGGTAAATCCACCTAAGCCCAAAACCACTAAAAATCTAAACATCAACAAGCCCATCCTTTCAACAAGCTCTTTAGCGCTGGTTACGCCACCGAACCGATACCTTCTTCGTGGCTGGTCGCGCCGCCAACGACGCCTGCGGCCCCAGTGATGGACCGCCTGGATCACCACTATTGCACCTGACGAGGCGACGGCAGGAGGTGAAGGTGCGCACCCGTAGTGATGAATAGCTGTCGGAATTAATGGTAAATAGGAATTGTAAATAGCAATAACAATAATAATAACAATAAAACCAATGAAAATAGTAAAAAAAATAATAACAATATTAATTCGATAGTGCTTACTGATGGTTATTCATGATTAATAGCAATAATAATAGCAACCACAAGTACCTAATAGCAATAGTGGTTAATCATAGCAATAGTGGTTCATATCTAATAGCTGTCTGAATATTCATGGTTATCTATTCCGTAACAATAGTAGTTGGCAATAATGGTTAAATATTAGTGGTTAACTTTTAGTGGTTACCAAATTATGAATGACTAATAATGTTTAATAGCAATGATGATGGTGGTAATATTCAATGGTTAATATTTGCTAATGAATTCTTCATGTTAATACTCAACGGCTTAAGCTTAATGTTCAACAGCAATGGTTCATGGTAATGGTCAACCATTCTTACCATTGAATATGGTTCAGAACAGCGAACAAAAACCCGACGAATCAACCTCAAACCCCGATGAATGCTTGAAAAGTGGCAAAAAAAAAATCACAAACCCACCTCAAACCCATGTATGACTATGTGACTGACCAGCTTGGCCGAGGTTTCGGGGATGGCCCAACGGGCGCCACCGGCCCAACGGCCCTTGGTAGGTCCTGTCCCACCGGGCAGCCACACCTCTGCTGCTGCCTCCTGGGCCAGCTCGGCCGCCTCCAGGGCTGCCTGCACCCACGTGAGCACCGGGGGAAGCTGAGCTATTGCTAATGCACAATAGTGAAGCTCATATTGCCAACTAACATAGCTCAGCTTCATGTCATGATAACTATGAGTGAAGCCATTTTTTATTTAACATGCTAACTAATAAGAACTATTGTTAATACAAGCAAGTCAGATTGTTTGTTAACTAATGTTGCTAGTTGACATTGCTAAATAGTGAAGCTCATATTGCAAACTAATAATAAGCTATATGGCTAACTTCTAAGCTCAAGTAAGTGGGTAACTAATAATGATTAATATGGCTGACTAATAATGAATTATATGGCTAACTATTGTTAACTAATATGGCACTATGGTTATAAGGGTAACTAATAATGACTAATAAGCTCAAGTAAAGGTTAAACATTAGTTACAATATATAATCACTAGTAGGTGTGATGCACAAGTGAAGCAAGTGAAGTTATATGGCTAGCTAATAATAACCGATCGAACTTATCTTTTGACAATAGTGAAGCAACATATTTTACAAGCAAATTTTATAATTGTTAGTTGTAAGCTGCAAAAATCACTTGTTACATATACTGCAGATAACTTGTTAAATGTAAGCTATGATTACATAAAGGCTATGGCTAAAACAAAAACATGTTAAGTATAAGCTATGACAATAAGTTTTCTACATATAAGCTATAGCAATATCGTGCTAAATTTGAGCTATAACAATGTCCTGTTGAATAAAAGCTATAACAATAGTGAAACAAGTGCAGTCATATGGGAAACCAACTAATACTGATCTATCTAACTTATTTTTCCACGCAAAGTATGATATAATTTCACGCGCAAATTAAAGCTTTTTATCCAGCTATTTAAATCTAATTTCAATGGAAAAGTTAAAAGTTGGTGAAAATGCCCCATAGAAAAAACGAGTTATCTTGACCATTTTTGCCTGGTACCCTAGTACCCAACTTGCCTAACGTTTGGGGGACCCACCTTGTGTGCCTAATGACCATTACATATGGCGGTGCTCGCCCAAATGCATGGTATATTATTATGAGTGACTGATATTGGATGATAGGGGGTCCCCTTTCTGAGAAGCACCCATATGGTTTATTTCTCAATATAGCACTAGCTGGTTGGTGGTTACATCCATGCTTAACTAGTGGTGAAGAATGGTTGTCATGGTGAATATTGAACATTGACAGGTTGTTGTTTGAACCTCCCCTAAGATGCTTGTGAATCAACCAACCATCCCTTTTCTCGGTTACGGAGTCCTTGCCCGGCCGGGTGGAGCAAGGCCCAATGGCGATGAATGATCTTGACACCCTAAAAATAGCTAAAGAAACAAACGTGGGCAGATGTGCTGACCACGCTTGTCGACAGTGGCCATAAGCAGGGCAAAGATGACTCAAAGTCAGCGCCGAAGGGTATTCCATTATCCAAATTTGGCAACCTGAAAATGGCTAAAGAAACAAGCGTGGGCAGATATGCTGACCACGCATGTCGGCAATGACCATGAGCAGGGCGAAGATAGCATTAACACAATGGCAGTGGGCTATCCACAGCCAGTTCACAAATATGAAACTATGCTACAAGCGCGGCGTCAAAACTCCCTGGCCACTTGCCAGTAGGAGAGACATCGCACTGCCAGCTGACTCATGTCAAGACTCCATCCTTTCGCACTCGTCACAAGAAGGTAGCAGCACTCAATGTAGCGTCGGCAAGTCGAGCAGACAAACGGAAACCAAGAGACAATGTCCATAGGCCGCCTCATCACGCCGTGAATACTTTGCACTAGGTTGGTATCAACAGCCAGGCTCGCGCGTAGAAGCCGTGACATTTCAGCCTCCAGGTGGGCATAGGCCAGGAGCTTGCCACAACACCGAGCAATGACAATGCAATGGCCTTTCCCATCCTTCATCGCATCATGCAACTCAAAGACTTTGTGGTAGTCACCCACGTCCAGCATGCGACCCCGGGGCACCTGCCTCATGTCAGCCATCAAAGGCGTCACAGGATATTGCCAATATGTTCGCACACCAACGCTGAAGGAGGTGGGTGGAAACCCAGAAGATCCACAATGCAAGCGCCATCCATGCCCTGAAGCAAAGTATGCCTTACCAGACTTGTGAGCCTGCCCGACATTCTGGCATCGAGGCCCAGCACGTGTGTGCACATAAACCTCCTGCAACTCACTACATCTCAAGCAATTCAACAGAATCACTTCCCCTTGGCAAAGGTTGGCATTGTTCTGCAGAGTGGGCTGCCCATAGCAGATTTTGTCCGTCGAAACTGCCAGTGCTTGGTCACTAAAGGTTGTTGCCAAAACACCCGGGTGAAGAACATGAAATGCCAGCCCCAAGGATGGCCCCTGAAGGAAATGTCTGCATGGTACAATCTGCAAGTTTAATCGCAT
Organism: Symbiodinium kawagutii; assembly: GCA_009767595.1. Classification (NCBI taxonomy): domain Eukaryota; class Dinophyceae; order Suessiales; family Symbiodiniaceae; genus Symbiodinium; species Symbiodinium kawagutii. Next base: position 456,595 of record VSDK01017506.1, on the reverse strand, counting down.
CGACAACCACAGCGTCCCCGAAGTGCCAGAAGCGTCAATGCCAGACACAAAGGCGACTTAAACGTCAAAAGCAAATGCCATGGCCCGGTCCGACCCCCCAGGCGGAACGGGGAGCGCAAGCTTAGCGCGAGCAGCTGGAGCCCAAAGCTTAACTTGTACCCTGTGCCGGCGATGTTTTGGGCATCCTCACCAGCATGCGGCCAATTCGCTGCACCTCCAACCAATGCAGGCGGAGTACCAAAGTGCACTCGCAAGTACTGCAGTAGCACAGAGTCCACCAGCTTGAAGAGCGCGAACATCAAAAGTTGCGTCTGCTCGATGTGGTCTGGCACTGGCGTCAGTCCTTGAATCAGGTTCACAATCTGGTTCGGCCCCGTTGTTCCTCCAGACACAATGCCGCTGGCCATGGCCAAGAATCGACCATCAGGTGGTACCCGAGCTTGGCACAACGCCAAGAGGTTGGGGTCGCGACCAGCAACAACCTCCTGTGCTCCAGGTTCGGATATGGAAAACCGAAGTTCCCACGACCCGTGATCAATGTAGACCAGCATGACATAGTACACCGCTAAATGCGAAGTCCCATCAGAGACATTGGCCAAAGTTTTTCGACCATACTTGAACGGCAGCTCCTTTCGCAGGCGTCCACCAGGCACCACTCCTTGGTACGCATGGCCTGTAGTAAATCCCTCGTCACATCCACTCAAATGCAGCCTTCCTGCTGTGTCACCCGACCACTCATCTTGCCCAAGGGTCATTCTGTAGTCAGTTCTCAACGGGATGCGGATGGATGTGGACAGCTGGCCTGTTACTGGGAGTCTGCCAGCAACTGCAGGAGGACGCGGCATGGCAATCGTCAGCATTTTGTTGACAAATGCTTTGGTCGACACCTTCACGTCGCCCAACATCGCATCCTTCATTGTGCCAGAAAAGGATTCACGAATCCCATCCACATAAATTGCTGCTTGGCGTCTGAGCGCCTCATTGAAATCCATGCGGCTGGCATCCTCTGCTTCCAACTTGTTGAGGGTCTCATGCGCCTCTCTGATCGCAGCAATGTATGACTCAGCCTTTGCTCTCTGCTCCCCTTCCAACATCCCAGTCGATCCCTCAGCTAGGAACTTTGAAAGGATGTCAGCAGATCCTTCTCCAACCTCCGCAGACAACATGCCTAAGCCCGTCAAACAGAAAAACTATGTCTATCGTTGGTCAATGGTTGATGATGGCTGAATAATGGCTGGTTCTATATTGGTCAATGGTTGATTGGTGGTTAGGTTGGCTGCTACATCGCAAAAATCCTTATCAACTAGATAATAATCACAAACAGCGCAAGAAAACATAACACCACCCACCAAATATGGTTGGAGCAGCAATCGTTGATCGCAAGAAAACAAATGTATTGCACTAATCTCGTGCTAATCATCAACTATTGCAACCTATGCTGATATGATTAAAAAAACTAATGATCATCGACCACCGATACTTACGATCACCTTGTTAGCAACATATTCTCGAACATCAGCAAAGGTAGATATTTTCGAATGATAAATAAAGAAAAACATATGATCCACTTCAATATGTTTGCCCATTCCGGGGTAACAATTTCTATATATTTCTATAGATCATACGGATTGCAAAATGGGTCAGATTCTCGAAGTAATCTCAACGTGTGGTAAAGATGAAATTACTATTGAACTTCCCCAGAACCAAATTGACAAGAACTGTAGACTGTGGCAAGCAATCATGATAGAGTACATATTGCAACAACTCATCCATTGTTTTAGACATTCATAACGATCAAACACTAGCAGGATTGATAGTACAGAAACTGATAGAAAGTCATTAATAGAGTGGTAGATCATGGTTTAGTCATGTGAGAAATAGTGCTGATAGATGTTGATAGATGTTGATAGATGTTGATAATGTCTTTTAAGCATACTTAAGACTGGATAGACACAATGGAACTAGCGGTTGAACTTGCTAGATGCGCTGGACATATGGGTGTTTGTCAAAATCGGAGTACCCTTAAAATGGCTGCTTTATTACCACAAATGATTCATGAAGGATGATTGAGGGGTACTCCTATTGCTTGAGAAAGCACCATATTGTTGGATGTATGTTCTTGTAAGGAAAGGTACGAGCAGCAATGGATCACCGCATTTCCCTTGCTACTTGAGAAATGTTGGATTTTCCATTGCCATGTGCATGTGAGTGTGTATATAGTTGGATACCCTCTGGCAAAACTAATCTGGCAAGGGAATATCACTATTTTTCTAGGCAAACCCTGGGAAATGAGGTATAAATGGTGGATTTGCCATTGCCAGGTCAGCTTACCAAAGGGTATTTGTTGTTGACACACTTCATGTTGGCATACAAGCGACATATCCCAGAGGTAGACGCTCAGATTGACATTTGTCTTCCCCCGCCAGGGGTGAACCGCATGGTTTTCACCGGGCTTCACCACCTTTTTCGTCACGAGGCTATGACTTCTGTTGTTTTCCACCACTTGGCTGCCACCGAAGAACTACTGCCTGAAAGATGAGGTATATAGTTTCACATTTTTTTCATCACTAGTTATAGTCAAATCATGAGTCATATATAGTTCTACAATGGTTTCATCATTAGTTTTTAGATTTTTACTTATAGTCGTAGTTTCATAATTTTCATTAGTAAGTAGGGCCTGAATCATACGTTATTGGGTCACAACGGGTACTGATACCCGGAACTATGACCTGGATATTACTAACCAACGAGTTACAGCTATAGCCATATCCTTGTTAGGTCATTAGCCTTTCCGAAAACATCAAAGATTAACGTCAACCGGGTGTCAAGTAGATATAACTAAGCCATGAATAAACAATGCTTCACCGTTACTAGCCATCAAAAGTGACCATGATCCAAATGAGCCCTCAATGTTTTGTTTTAATCATCATCGCATCTCAATGTCATACCAATTCACCGACATCATCATAAGCCCAATCCTCAACATCACAATGGTTCAACACCATCATCATCATCATCATCATCATCATAATCATCATCCAATCAATCAATCAATCAATCAATCAATCAATCAAACAATCAACCAATCAACGAATCAATCAATCAATCAACCAATCAACCAATCAAGCAATCAAGCAATCAACCAATCAGTCAATTAACCCAATCATCACTGTCCTCAACATCAATCACCATCCTCAAGCATCCTCAAGCATCCTCAAGCATCCTCAAGCATCTTCATCATCACCACCATCATCCACTACTGTTGGTTGTTGAAATATAGATCCAACCATAAATGTTATTTAACAATAGTTGCTAACCGTCATCAACCAACAGGCAGCATAGGCTTTACCAACTAATGTTAATGATGTACTAACATGGTACTAAGTGCAGACTAGTAACTTATACTGCCTATACCAACATTAATGCTTTCGAGCACCCTCTTCTCCTATACCAATCTACCATTGATGAACGCTGTACTAGCATTGATGCAAACGTATGGCTGATTGGATAGTTTAATGGTTGGTATACTGTACCTATGTGATTGGTTGGACCTAAACCATTTACAGTACGCCATACTAAGCTTTGGTGTATTAATTACTAATGATAACTAACCAACTATTGATGCATGCTGTAGTAACCTATACTAGTCAACCATATATGCTAAACTAACCTGTACGGATCCTCTATAAAGCATTTATAGTACTAAACCAACCTTTCCAGCTGGTATATCCCCTCTTATTGGTCATTATCCCCTGGCAATGATCATTTTCAACCACTAACAAACCATCCATAACAATAGTTTTTCAACCATTATTCTTCGTTCTTATCCCCCTATTCTTATCCATTATTAGCCATTATAACCATCCACTATTCTTAACAATTACTGATAAGCCACCATAATCACTATTAGCATCAGCTGATTATCAGCCACTATGCTTAACCATGATCTTGCGCTAAATCACTAGTTGTCTATCCATTATTGACCATAATCACCCAACCAATAATGGCAACTATAACCATTGTTAACCACTATTGATAGTGGCTTACTAAAAATGGTAACTTATCAGCCACTATTAGCATCTATTGGCTGATCATTAGCCACTATAATCAGTAGTTATCAGCCACTATAATCCATGGTTAGTCGAATTACTTACAGTAAAGGCTTACTTATTACCTAACTAGCTATTGGTTAATAATTCTTAGCCACTATAATGGCCAATAAGTTACTTATTCTTAACTTATTCTTAACTTATTCTTACCACTGTAAATCCAACTATAATCACTATAATTAATCACTATTATTAGCCACTAGAATCAGCCACTATTATCAGCCCCTATTGGTTAACCAGGTAGGCTATAATCCATTATTAGTAATAATTAGCCATTAGGGGCCATTAGCCACTATAGTCCATTATTAGTAACAATTAGTTACAATAATGGCTTACATATTAACCATTAGCTAATATCAATATGGCTAATAAATGTAAGTTTAATGGGTTACATATTAACGATTGGTTTAATGTTAACCATTAGTTTAATGGGTTAACTAGCTATTGGTTAATAATTCTTTGCCACTATAATGGCCAAAAAGGTACTTATTCTTAACTTATTCTTAACTTATAATGGTTATTAGCAACTGTAACCCATAAAAAGGGCTTATAGCCACTATAATAGCCACTATTTACCATAGTTATTATGGTTGGTTATCATCACTAGAAAATTGGTTGATTGATATTGACCCATAGCCATTTGCCAACCCAACCATACCTTGGTGCTCCCGAACCGCGTCACGGTCAAACCAACCACCGTCGTGGCCTCAGCCGCCTGGAGCGCCGCTTCAGCGGCAGAGTCTTCGGGCGCGGCAACCGGCACGGGGGCCGCACCCCCCGCAGCCTGGGTGATTTCAAGGTGCGGCCAGGGACAAGGTTGATATGTTAGGTTCATATGATCCAACCAACCAACCAACTAACCAACCAACCAATGGTTAGCTGATATGTGAGGTTAATGGATAATCAATCTATGGTTAATATTTGTTAGGTTCATATGTTCGGTTAGTGAATGATTAATGGTTACTATGGTTCATGTAGTTGATGGATAAAAGATATAATTAATTGATATGGATGATCAATGTACGGTTGATACGGTTTCTCTGGTATGGTTTTGAATTGTTGCTATGGGTGAATGAGCTGGATAATGGTTTGATAAAGTTTGACCATGCTTCACCGTAAATAGTGGTTGATGATGGTTGCTTAATGCCTAATGAACCATCCAAAGAGCAGAAACTATGAATTAGCTCGCGAATGGTTGATGCCCGGTGATAATGACAAACAAGAATTAAGGGTAGGAATAAAGGCACATCACATCAATCAACAAAAACATAGAGCTTTCTATATATAAATATATACATACATATGTATACAACACACCAACTCAACTAGATAAGCAAATAAGCATGTGACTATATAGGCAACCTATCACCGTACAGCTAAGTATTGCCATGTCTACCTGCCTAACAAACAGTGCACTTTTAGACGTTAAAGAATGGCACTATAAATCCCAAAACCTGGGGTTTACAAACCAAGCATATCCAAGCATTATGTTTACAGTATGACATCTATGCCCATCATAATCAACGCCAAATCGGGGAATCCATGATGATCTCCAACGAACACAGCAAGTTGGCTGGTTGATCCCCTGGAAGTTGGGGTTTTCATGACCAGGACCAGCTTCTGAAACACAACCAGCGTCAGCTGAAGTGATGTATGGGAAGCCAAGGTGCAAGGGATTTCAGGGTTTCTTAAAATAGGGAACCACAATAATGGCTGGTTTATTCTTAGAAATGGTAAAGATCGGATGATTTCGGGGTACCCCTGTGTTTTGAGAAACAGCCATTTGAATCCTTTGATGTTCCGAAAAGTCTTTGGCCAGGACTTTTGGCAGCATGCCATATATCAAAGCAAAAAGAGGTGATCAATAATAGTTGATGTTAGACCTGGTTGATTGATAGTAACTAATGTTGCCCCAGGATTGATAACCCCCTGGTTGATTTATATGGGGTATCCCCCAAAAGCCTTGGTTTCCCAATGAAATAGTAATCACCCAATTCATCAACCTAGGATTTATTAATCCGGTGTCAACATCAATGATGGTTACCCTCCGGTAAACTAACATGGCAATGGAAAATCCCCCATAAATGGATCATTTCCCAGGGTTTAGCTGTAAAATATGGTGATTTTCCATTGCCACGTTAAATTACCGGAGTGTAATACTGCTTTCTTATACAGGCCAACACATAATGGCTGAGCAGTGAAGCCATTTGGATCAGTGGCTCATGCCTGGTCCATCTTACAGGTTTTCACATCGTGGGTCGCCCAAATCAAGCCATGTAATGAGATGAGTGCCAAAATAGTGGTACATACCGTCAATTCCATAGTTGCCGATCGTTAATTTATCATTGTTTGGTGGAACCCATTGGTTATTCTATGGCTTGACACATACCCATCTTGGTTTATACCATGGATCTTAACCAACAAATGGATGTTTCTCAAAATAGGGAACCCCCAAAATCTTTGGTTTAGAAATGATCAATCATGTCGTGTGATTTGGGGCTACCCCCAGCTATTAAGAAACCATCAACCCATGTCAACCCATCCCTGGCCATCATCTCCCATGTTGCCCCCCATGATGCTACCATGGGAGATGTCCAACCCTCGACGCACCAGCCAGGCTGTTCCAGGACATGGGGCCCTACCGCTTGGAACGACTGGTCGTCCGTTGTGGAGTTTGCGCTTCGTATCCAAGGAGTGAAAAGTCGGTTGGATCGATAACAAATTCCAATCCTTCTATATAATGATGGTGATTCCATGATGATTATTGTAAGAAGGATTGGATTGATATTAGAAAAAATCATCTTCTGATAACCCTTCTGATTTGATGATAATAATGGTGATTTCAGTGATGATGATCTGCAATCGATCAGAATCCCCGCATGATGTTCAACAAGATGTTCTAAACTCTAAACTCTAAACAAAATCATCCCTGATGTAAAAGTGGTTGTGGCGTTCATGATCTATCCATCAATGACAACCTATGTCCAATTCATTGATCAATAACCCATTGTGGCTGTTAACATTAATCCACATGAACTGATTTTGAATTACTTTCATGAAATAAATCATTGTGATTTCATCCCTATAAGCATTCATAAAGCATTGTCTGGTAACAATTGTTTACAATGGTTCATGAATTAAGCAGAGTGATTGTTCATCCTATCAAGCATTCACGAACCACTATCAATAATCACTCATGCCACTCACCCGCCATGATCAACTGCGACAAACAACCATTGCTATCTATCATGACCCCTCAGACCAACATTTCGAAACCACTATTTGATCGTCAAGAATCGAACCTTGGACACCTACCCACTTAACGCCTGAGTAAACCATTTGCAGAACTCCCATGGTGACCAAAAACCATCTTCCGACCCCCCCAAGGTAGCCCAGAAACCACCTTCTTAACCCATGTCAACCCCTGGTAACCCATAACCACCATGCCACCCATAACCACTAATGTTAACCCCGGATTAATAAACCCCAGATTGATTAATAGGGGGTATCCTCTAAAAGCCTTGGTTTTCCATTCAAATGGGTAACCCCCCAATTAATCAACCTAGGGTTTAGCTTCATCCTGGGTTAACATTAACCATACGAATGGCTAATAAACCAACATTAACCAACATTAACCAACATTAGCCATATTAACCCCAACGTTATTAACCATGGTTAATCCTGGGTTAACATTCACCATCTATAGCATCCCTCCCGGTACCCACCACCATGTCACGTCACCCCGGACCCCCCACACCGGCGCTGGCGAGGCACGGCATCGGGCAGCGGCACGGGCGGCGCCGTGCTGGGCTCCGCCCAGGGCACCGAGGCCATACACCTGCAGCGCCATGGTGAGATCGGCCACCGAGGCTCACCATGGAGTCGCACTCACCGAGGGAGTAGCACTCAGCAGCTGAGCAACCAATCAACCAATCAACAACCAGGGACTAGCAACCACCAGGGGAGTAGCAGCTAGCAGCTGAGCAACCAATGCTTCACCAAGGGAATGATGACTTCAACCACCAGGGGGAGTAGCCACTCAGCAACCGGGAATGATGAGCAGCTTAGCAATGGTATTCAGCCAATGCAGCAGCGCCTGGCAATGCTTAGCAACCAATGGTTTACGAAGGGAAGCACATGACTTCAACCACCAACAAGTCGTAGCAATCAACCAGTGCTGACCACAAGTTATGATTCGAATTCGTGGTGATCTTTTTTTAAATGGCGGTTAAACGTGATGGTGAAAAGAGGGTTGATCATCAATGGTGCTTGATCTACCATAATGATAATGATGGCATTGACATGCATTGACCGTGATAAATATGATAAAAGGTTTCTATCAGACTGATTGATGATGGCTCGCAACACGTATATTCTGGCAAATGGTGAATCTAATGATGGTTGATGGGTTATCAAGGCTGATGATGGTTGATCAATGTTCGATCATGCTTCAGAACCAATTGCTACCAACTGATAGGGGTTGATAATTGTTCAAACAGACTCACAGTTGACGAAGGGATAGTCATTATTTGGCTTCCGACACTTTGAACTGCCAATACTGACACTTCTGAAGAAAAGAAACAAATCATGTCTTCATACAAACACTCAAAGAAACACGTACAGTAATGAGCTACAGAATATCACTGGCACACACACACAGGTCCTCACATCTCTAAACATATGTGGCTGTGGGTCAAAACCCTGTACCCCTGGTTCCCCTATCATCACCCATTGTTTTCCCTTATTATTGTTGGTAAATCCTCCATTAGTTGGTTGGCTAATATTGACCCATAGCCATGTTGCAATTCCCTCCCCAACTCGTGCCACGGTCGTCCGCTTGTCACTCTGACCTGGCTCTTTTGCCCTTCCAATCCTGCCTGAGTGCGCAGAAAACAGGGCGGCTCCCAGCGCAAGAAATCTGAGGCACTAGAGATGGCTGTGGATGCCCTACCCTTGCTGAACATTCCATGACCAGTCCCAGCCGGTCCACCTGTTCGGATGTGAATCTCCATCCATAGACTTGGATGATTGGAACTGCCCCAAACCTATATGGCTGGAAGTGCTTGAAATACTGTGTTTAACCATCATTGTTGGTATTTATCCCAGATTTATCCCTGATTATCAACCATTACTAGTGGTTAAAACGTCCTATGAAACCACCAACCAGTTATGAGCGGTGTAGTAACAAACTGCAAAGGAGCTAAACCTAAAGAACTGGCACTTTCAAAAAGCAGTAGCATCTCAGAGGTGCTAGATCCTCCATGGCCATGTCTCAGGTCATACATTGGTGAAACGGGGCCAACCTGGCTAGTGGTTTCAACCTCCATGAAAAATATGAGTCAACCAACCATCTGTTAATAAATACTAGTGAAAATAAAAAATCTCAATCAAACCACCAACCAGTAACCAAGGGTCCCTGATGATAGATGGCAGTCTTGAAAGCAAATCACACACTTGAGCTGACGGAAACCACCCGTCTCAGGGGGTACACCATTGACAGTCCACACGTTTCAAGCCTCGGACATGGTGAGAGAATCTCCCCTCGAAAGGTCACGGAGCCATTATGATTCAAACACAAGTTCTCAGGTTGAACCTCAATTGTAAATCAGTGGTTGGGAATGACTTCAGAACCAACTCTTCAAAGTCGGTGTCTTTTCTGTGATCTTTCGCACAAGCAAGAAGGAAACTCGATGCTCTGCAAAGACCCCATAGCGCTGTTGCCGCCGCTACTCTGGGCCAGCCGACCATGCTTCCAGGAAGGCATCAAATTTCAGATCCTGCCAAGCTCACCACAACACCAGGGAAACCTTGAGTAATGCTTCATATGGGCGATTCTGAAAATTGGGAACCTCCAAAAAGAGATAAACATGGATGGTTTATCACAAAACTGATCATGATGATCATACATTTGAACCATTGGAGGGAAGCACCATTTCAAGAAACCACCATTTAGGCGTTTCTCAAAATGGGGGACCACTAAATCATCCCTAAATAGTCCTAGTTTAGATGATCAATGATGGATTTTAGGGGTCCCCCACTGAGCGAAACCATCATATACACTCTGGCAAATTCACCAGGAAGTCAAAAAAAACATGTTTTAGTGGTAAAACCATGTAACATCTATAATTAAGCGGTGGACTGTTCAACCCAGGGGCACGCCAATCCATATCCATCTTCTGCCATCGTGGACAGTCGTCCATGGGGGGACGCAAAACCTCCTGAGTTTGGGAAGGGCTAACAACAACAACGACGACAACGACGACAACAACAACAAGAATAAGAACAAAAACAAGAACAATAATAATGAAAACACGGGAGCTCGACACGAACAACAAGAGCAACACAGCGAAAAGAAGCGAGCACAACCTCAAGCACCTCGAAACCGCTGCTTGTTTATGGGAAAGCGAGGGAAGCATTTCTCACTGGTGCACTGGTGGGTCACAGTAGTAACTGTGAGTCTGACCAAGAATAAATACAGTATCAGAGGAAAAGGCTAGCCGCGGACTGCCAATCTCGAGGTTCTTGATGCCTCAATAGAAATCTTCGCAACCAAGAATTCTTTCTGAGGAAAACAGAATGCATTCGTGCAGTGAAGCCAGATTGCCTCATGATAGATGATGAATGAATTCATAGAAGGCCAGTTGACATTGGACAAACTTGCACCAGGCACAAACTTCTATTTGCATGGTTTCGAGTTTCAACACACATCCTTAGTTGAGGTCGATACCTGCCTAATAAGACTCCACAGCTTTCCAAGGTTTGACTTCTGAATGATCAAAACATGAACAACGATTGGTTCTACGAAGCCCTTGTGGATTCAGTCCTTCATGGCCAATTCGGCCATTCAGTTTCTCAAGGTTTGAAGGAACCCTTGTAGCCCTTGTGTTTGATTTCCTCTCAACCGAACCAAAGTTCCAATGTCCGATCAACGGCATGAGTACCAAGGACTGGTTTTGTAAGCTTTATCAACAACAAATGTATGAGTGAACATCCAAACCAATGCTGGTTGGTGGTTTCCCCTCTGAGGTTAGTCAACCAACCGTCCATTTCTCAATACTAGGGAAAAATGAATTAAAACCACCAACCAGCATAATTATTGCCATCATTTTTGGCAAGGACACCGGCATGTGGGTGTTTCTCAAAATAGTGGTGCCATCAAATCATTCAAAACCAACCATTTATAGTATCAGATCATCCATGTTTGGGGTTCCCAATTTTAAGAAACCACCATGTGATTTTCGTGCCAGCTCTGCGCTCCTTCTGCAAGAAGCTGCATGCTCTGGCTTCAGCTTCATCATCACTCATGTCCTGTGAGGCAGGACGAATCCATTCTGATCCTTTCGGGCCCTCAGATTGGCGGTTCCACTCAGCTGAATTTTGGATTTTTGCATTAGTTGAAATGGTTTCAGCTTATGTACCCAAATTCTATTTGATTATATAGCAAGCAAAACACCGCAGTTACCCTGCATTTCCCAGGTTTAAACCCTGCAAGTAGACGCTGCAGTTCAAAGCTGCAACTATATAATAAGGCTGAGTTTGCCACCTCTTGTGGATTCGCTTTGATGATTTTTGTTATGGTTACACATGGCGAATATTTATGAATGAGACCGGTCACAGTCATCGTGGCCAATACTGGTTTGCAGTTAACCAATAAGCAGTTTAATCAACAGGTTTACTAGGGCTAAAAGTGCTTGCTAATACTGGTTTAGTTAGGCATACTCAAATACTCCATGCATGGTATGCCAACATTGCTTAGCTATATGAGCCACGCTTTTTTATATTATGTTAAAAGGGTATTCACGGCTGTTTTCGTATGTCCCATATCATTTTCCAAGTTTCGGCATCGTTCGTTAGGGTATGGTTTTGTAATACGTCCCCTATCGTTTTTTTCGAGCAAAACTCAAAAAAAGACCTGACGAACACCCCTCATTTTGTTGATAAAAAAAGCCCGGCTCATATACAAGAGAACCCAGTTTTGCAGGTAGATGTACCGTTCATGGAGTGTCTGGGATAGAAGTTTGTATACACTATAACTAATAATTGTTTGCCAATACTGGTATATATTGGTTACTGACAGGCGTTGTAAATAAAACAAACTGATCTGGTTGGTGGTTTCAACCCCCCTGAAAAATACTGGTCAACCAACCATTTGTTGATGACAACTAGGGAAAAACATATTTGAAACCGCCAAACAGTAAATGTTTCACCACTCTTGCTTATTATCCACTATCATTAACCACTATAATCCCTAGAAACTATGGACAAACAGCAATAGGCATTAAAACAGCTGATAGTCCGTTACTAATGACAAAACCAACTAAACCATTTCAAACAACTAATGATCATAGGCATTAAACAAACTAATTCATCATAGTCCGCTACTCAACCGCCGTTTGCGTTGCGAGCCGATCGGCTCACGCCGCTTCCACCGCACCTTCCGTTTGGAACTCAGGGCTTTGTAGCCACGCTCACCAGGCACCTCAGCCGCGCCGATGATGGGTGCCGTCCGTGCTAAGCCCAACGGCGGCTTTTTCGTGGGGGTCATTGGCAGTTGCCCGACCGTTTCTGGTTGGTTGGTGCATGGTGGTTGGTTCATAGTGGTTGGTTCATAGTGGTTGGTTCATAGTGGTTGGTTCATAGTCATTGGTTCATAGTCGTTGGTTGATAGTCGTTGGTTGATAGTGGTAAATGAACAACATGAATTGGTGAAGGGACGTTAAGGGTCATCACCATGTATATCCATTTATGGATACATCGCCATAACCAACGTTACTTGACACAACAAACATCATTCACATCGGGATAGCTGCAGAGCTACCTGACACTCTGTCATGATCTGGCTGATGGCAGGGTGCCAAAAGGTTCACATGGTGCCACTCAGGATTTCCCAGGATCATTGAGAACTCGTTCAGCACGACTTGATGCCTCAAAGGCAGGTCCCGCCCCCTGGTAGCACCAGGTTTCCGCACACCACGGTGGCCTCGCTGGTCATTCTTGGTGATGAAACCACACCTTAAGGGGCGGCCCCACAGCAGTGTTCCAACACCTGATGTGCAAGGGTTGATAATGGTCAATCAACGATTCATGGTATTTCATGTTTACTGTGATAACTGATGATTTATAACTTTCAATGGTTGCTATAATCATCCATCATCTCAATTTTTGTTGATCGGCTTAAACATTCTAATCAAATCTATAGCGATGGCATCTGCTAGGGCGGCTAAAATGGCTTTCACAAAAAATGAAAGCTGGATGATGTCATTTTAGTGGAAACCGCCAAAAGTGGCTGGTTGTCACTATAAATGATTGATATTGGATGATTAGGAGTACCCAACCCAAATAGATGGCTTCTTCATAAGCACTGACAAAACGGAGAAACAGAAAATGGTGCAAACACCTCACGCAGGATGTGTTTTGAGAACACAAGCGGTTTCTCATATCTATATATCTACCTATCTATCAATCCATCTATCTGTGAATGCAAAGATCAAAGTAAATGAATGTTTATATTACAAGGGGCCACAACAGGAGTTCTAGAAAACAATGATGGTGTCGAAAAGAAACAAAGAGTCTTTCAACTCTACATTTGCCTTCTGTTACAGCAAATCAACTACCTTGACATTGTGTGTCAATCTATCCAATCTGATCGTTGCAAAGCAAGAAAGCCATACTTGAATCTGAGAAACTGACAGCTGTTACTTTAGTTGTTCGTGGATGAATGTAAGTCTTCGATGCGGGGTTCTTAAAAGCGTATGTATATGGGTTAAGCGTCTTGCGTACTTGTAATGCTTAGTTGATTAATTAGCATGGACGAACACTCGAACAACGTCAAACAACCCTGTGAGTTGCTCAGTACAACATACAGGACCTAAGACCTAAACAGGAGACAATGACATCTCCAAATATCACAACACGTTATCATGATTTATCATGTAGTTACATAGATAAGCAATGATAGACATAAGCACATAAGCACGTATTGCATAATTATCTGTAATGATCTCATTTAAGACCATGTAACTGGACGTACTTCAGCCGTGTACATCCTTACGAAAACCACTGCCTACTGGGTATCCCGAACGCTTTGGGCTTGCCAGGCTTGTAGCTCTCCTTGCCAGTCCTGGTGGTGAACATCTCCAGTCCTTTAAGGGCATATGCATAGCCAAACCCCAAGCAACCGTGTTCCGCAGGAAAATCGCAGATCTTTGGGGCAAGAACGGTGTCACCAGGTCCCAGCTACAACGGAAAGCTCCACGGTTCAAATGGATCAGACTGTTTCCACTCCTCAGGGGTTGTACCTGGTTGCACCGTACCATGACATTTTTGGTGTGGTCGCTACATACGATGCAGGGTATCCAGAATCACCACTTCGATTGCTATTCAGGGTCAGTGTCTTTGCGAGGTAGCGTCCCCACTAAAACTTTGAAACTGGTGGTTGCTGCCTGAAAAATCAGCCCCAGCAACCATTTTTGAGGGGTTGCAACCTCGGGATCATGCATGAGTCATGGGCCCGCCATCTTTCCACGGGCTGTCTTCATGTTGTACTTCTGCTCCACAACAAAGCCACCATCCTCAGTATTGGCCGCCGATACTTGGGGGTTGGAGGAACACGGGTGATCATATTTTGGGATTCTCAAAATATGGGATCCCCCAAATCACCCAATATCAAACTAGCTATTCATAGTAAAAAACCAATCATTTTTGGACGTTCCCGATTTTGAGAAACCACCATATACGAAAGATTGCAAAAGGAGTGTGAGTAAACTTGGTACATGGACGCATATACACGTCCCAACCACAACTGGGTTCTTCAAAATTCAGAGATGTGCACAGTTGTGACCACACACTCCGCTGGATGTTTCTGGTCCAACCATTTCGAATCTTGGATCAAGCTACCCTCACAACCCTGCAAGTGGGTGGTGTGCACCCACAAACAAGGGTGGTTCATGGTGCTATGGATCTCACATTGACCAACTTTTCAGAATTCTTTGGTTTGATGCACAGCCAAAACTTGTTGCAACATGTATCTTAAATTCCGTTGAACAGTTGAAGCCTTTCAGATTGGGTACTGCCCAAACCCATGACTTCCCTTGCCAGAATGCACGGTGATGGATCTACGCAATTGTGCCCTGCATGCCACTGAAGCTAACGCAGCCTACCAACGCCTACCACCCGAACTGGTGGTTCCTGTTACGTTGGAGAACCATCTCCGTGACCCGACCCAAGGCCTTGTAGTGACACAAATGTCGGGTGGTGCCAAAGGACATGTCCACCACCTCGGCCGTGAACGAGTCAAGGCTCAGCTCCTAAGGTGGGGAAAACCCGATGCTTATGTTTTTCAATCTGTTTGATCCTTCCCAACAGATTTACAATGAGGGGGTTACTAGCCAAAAACGACCAGCAAATGGCTCCTTAGTTGGGAGGCTTCTGTTGACCCATATTGTCAACTTGAAGCCATCATCCCCAGGACACATGTTTTAGAAACCTCGCGAAAGCACCAACGAAATCCAACCAATATACTTGTATGACTTACTGGTTGGTGGTTGAACCACCCCTATGAAAAAAATACTTGTCAACCAACCATTTGTTAATAACTACTAGGAAAAATAATCAAAATGTCGATGAAGCCACCAACCAGGAACTAATGGTCCCTGTACCCCTGGTTCCACCATTAACCATTGTTTTCCTTTTTATTGTTGGTCATGATCCCCCAGTAGTTGGTTGATTCATATTGACCCAGCTCGCCATATAGTTGGGATATATCCCCGAGTATTATTGCTCATTC
>VSDK01017506.1:350701-435701 GCA_009767595.1 Symbiodinium kawagutii | reverse complement strand
TCCCAAGGTCAAGGACGGCGATCAGCCAACATGGTAATTAGCTTCTCAAGTCATAGGGAAACCCCCCAAATCATCCAATACTCATCATGTAATCAACCATCCATACCTTCCCTATGGCTATGAACCATCCAAGTTCACCCCACGTCCAGCCTGGACACCTGGCTCCACCCCCGGGGGTTCCGTATGGCTCCATATGAACCATCCAAGTTCACCATTCCACGCCTGGACACCTGGCTCCAACCCCCACAAGCAAGGCCCTGACGAGAACTTCAGCCCTTTCGGCTCGGGCGTCTTCCTCGGGGACGGTTACATCGCCAACCACAACAAGGCCACCCTGAGGTGGCTATGGGTCAAGCAGTTAACCAACCAACTAAGAGGGGATAATCACCAACAATAAGAAGGAAACCTGCAAACATCCAGGTCCTAGCAGTTGTGCAACTAGATGCATCCAGGTCGTAGCAGCTTCTCTGGGTGCAACGGCTGATGAGGCATGACTACGAGTTGATTTAAGTAATCCACACAACTTGCCAGGTGGTAATCAGCCAACTTGACTTAGGGGTAGGCCAGCTGCCAGGGGCCAAAAGGGTGTGACGGCATGGGCTGTAGGTCATAACCAGCTATCATTACAATCAGTATACCCAAGCATCTACCATACATGATGGGGTCATAACCATGTATTGAACATCACAACAAATCTAATTCTATTCATATTTGTGGTGTTTACAAACGCTCAAGATCGGGATCCACAGCCATATGCATACAACAAACCCACAATGATGATCTCATATGATCTCAACCTTTCAAAGCCTGCCCTGTATGTTGTGTCGGTCCTTTGCTTTGTTCATGCTATCAGCATAGCATGACCGTTGACAGTGAGTCAAACGCTTTGGACCACTGCCACATATGCTCCCCGGTCACAGGTGTACGGCTTTCAAAGGCTGCAGAGAAATGATCCTCCTGAGAACCGCACACTCATCTGGCGGCTCCAAAGTCGCACTGTACAAACGTAGAAAACCTATGTATTGATAATGATAATCCTGAGTAGAGAATGGCTAGAAGCACTGGGTCGATTATGCTTAATATCATGTCAAACTGTTTGGGCAGCTTGTTGTGAGGCTTGATCTGCTGGCCAGGAATCTCTCTTAATCAGACCGCAATCTGGGATGTTGCTTGTCACGCAGAAACGAACACTGGCTGTAGATGAGGATGGTGAAAAAGTGCTGTGCTGCCAACCATGGCAGTTTCCCTACTCAATAAATGACCATTTAGATGAATTTTAGAGATAGTTGAGGATATTCATGATATACCCCAATTCTGCTAACGGGTGAATCAGGTACAAGGCGACAATGTGCAGCTTGCAGGCCTATCAGCGCTTTGAGACTTGAGCCAAAGCATCAAAGAACAAGGTGATGAACAGGAATGACCCGGAGCACAGGACAGGGCCTGTGGCTAAAGGTTCAGCATCAAGCAATCACAGCCAGGTACAATCAGGTGCTATAAATCACCGGCTGAACGCCAACGTGTGATGAGCAAAACGTGTTTTTTCTTGCATTGGCATCAAAATTCCCCACCAGATACATTCATGAGCCATGTGGAAACCAAGGATGTGTACCATGGCCAAGCTGACTGAGGATGTTTATCTAAATGTGTGCATTCTGGGCAGAGAACAGGAGTGGTAGAGACCACTGCTAGTTCATGTGCACCCGTGCATCGCTGAACACCTTGTGGAAGCCGCGGGCTTCCAGATAAGTCCTGAAAGATCCATCGGTTTTGCAACAAGCCCCGGCTTGTTCGCTACATATTTGGGTTTGTCCAAAAAGTGTTAGTGGCGAAACTATCTTGGATGCTTAGTAGGTACAACCATCTGTGGACAGCCCCATATGTGTACAAAATCTGACTTGCTGGACCTTTGTCGGTCGGACTTGCTTGGTTTGTAGAAAAGGAGGTGATGCTCAGATGCTCATGTTGAGGGAGGAGTGACTACTTTCTGGACATGGGAAGTTGTTCATAGGGACATGGGTAATTAGTTGTTCATGAGTCCCATGAATGGTGAATCAATCAGCTGCTCAAGCAGGCATAGCTTCATGGTCTACGTGCAGCTTCCATGTTCGCCCTCCAAGACAATGAAGCTATGCCTGGTAACATAAGCAAGACCATGGGTCTCTATGTTTTGCTATGAGTGATGACTGGTACCCATCCTCCAAGCTGCTCACAGCCCTGTTGGATCACAGCTTTTCACTTTTGCTGCGCTCACCTCATCCTCGATCTCCCTTTGGCCTGGGTCAGCGTGATCACGGTGATGCGGATCTGGTTCGGTTCCCCCCGGTTCCCCGTGGATTTGATCGTGGCAACGGCCAACCCCAGAGGAGTTCGCAGCCATCATTGGACTTAACCGCCAAGTGATCGGCGTTGCCCCGCCAGAAACGTGGCAACAAAGCAATTGATGAGTCGATGTTTCAACATGCCGCCCTTCACAAAGGAATACAAAAGCTGCCGGCAAATGTGAATTAGTTTCCATTAATTTCGTGGATGCCAGAGGTATAAACTGATGTGAGACATCATGGCTGGCACCCCCCCCAATGGTGACCTTCCATGAGACTCGTACGTTTCGAATGCATGTTGCATGAAAAGGTCATTCAAAACCTGAAGACCAAAACACATGCTCTGTGAAGGTGATTTTTCTGGGATCCAGCGCCCAACCAGCTCTCCATCGCTGCGGAGCAACCTTACTGCGGAGAAAAGGCTTGAGCAGTGAGATGCTCGGCCAATGCCACATTTTGATACACTTTCTATCTCCAAAGTTGCGAATGATTAGCCCGTGATTATCTGAACGTGCTGCCATACAATCATCAGCCGATGCACCCCAGGTAATGAGTGAAGCTGCGTCATCACAGACTGATTGCTCAAAGATCATGGGGAATTTGACACCGTGGCTCACAGGAAGCCTCGGCTCGCACCCTACTGGCCCCCACCAACAGCTGCTTTCGACCACTGAAGCCCAGCTGCCACAACCACTTGCCATCCTCTGGTAGAGGTTCAGGTGGCTCATCCTGAGGCCAAAGCGGTCGTCAGAGTGACGAACTGTTCCCAACTGCCCAGTCCTACGAATTGGTAGCCCGGGTAGCCTGTCATGGTTGGTCTATCCGTCATTCACCAAACCATCAATGAACAACCATGATTCATCACTTTCGGACTGGTAAATATTTGGATGATCATGAAATTGAACAATGAAACGGAAACCAAGATACTTGGTGATGATTAATTGAACAATTCATTGGTACTTCGATGATCATGAAAATCACTATCGGATTGGAAACCATGATATTCGGATTCATGTGGCAGTGGGTCAAAACCCTGTACCCCTGCTTCCCCATCATTACCCATTGTTTTCCCTATAATGCCCTATGAATCATTGTTGGTTACAATCCCCCACGAAATTGGTTGATATTGACCTATTGCCATATATAGCTGATATATTCCCAATAAGCTATAGCTGGTTGATTAATATTGACCCCGCTCGCCATGTGAATTCATCCACCCTGATCCCAGGATGGTGAACGCATGGTGAGCCAGGTGGAGCCGACTTGTTTCTTCGGGAGCCATGGCCGACAGGGCTGATCGCAGAAGGTGAATGATGGATGGTGAGTAATCGCTGGTGAATGATCAAATTCAATGTTAATCAATAGCAAGGTTAATGATCAATGGTTTCATGATCAATGGTTAATGATCAATGGTTGATGATCAATGGTTGATGATCAATGGTTAGATGGTTGGTGGTTGAACCACCACCCCTATGAAAAATATTACTGTAGTCAACCAACGATTTGTTCATCATTACTAGTGAAAATGAAAAATGTTTGAAACCACCAACCAGTCATGGTTCATGATCAATGATTACTGTAATCAATAGCAAGGTCAGGTAGTGAATGATGCTTAGTAACGACTGTAATGGCTTCGGCCGTGATGGTCAATCAATGGCTGGTAATGGTTAACAACTCACTTACCATTGTTGATGGCTATTTTCTGGTAAACTAACCTGGCAATGGAAAATCCATAATTTGTTTGGTGTTTCCCAGGGTTTCACTAGGAAATCAAGTTAAACTCCAGCTAGCCAGGTTGAGACTACCGCAGGCTAAGAATTCCAAAGCAGCCTAGCAGCCATCAGGGGGAGACTTTTTTGGCAGAAACAAACGCTGAAGTTGCTGGTTCACAAGCGGGTTCTCGACTGGCTGCTACCGTAACCATCGTTGTCTGGTCGAGAATCAGTATCAGGTATAGCCAAATATATTGAATGGTTGTCCATATATCAAACAATCATTAGATGTGCATTGATATATGAGTTCAAAAACATGGTTCATGAGACATCCGCATTAACACATCTACATATTTGGTGGTAAGTCATCAGCTCTGGCAAGTAAGCCACTGGGGTTTGTTGACAGTTGAATCTTCAATTGAAAATCATTGTAAATAACGATTAGCTGGTCACCAAGTTATTGAGCATTCATTCACCACTAGTCTGTAATGAATTTTGCTTTGTTGACCCTTAAGCAAGTCACCATTCAACAATCATGATTAGTTGGGTGCTTCTCAAAATAGGCACCCCCACGTCATCCAATATCAAAGTGATCAACGAAGCATGCTGGTGGCTCCCTATTCTGAGAAACCACCAGTTGGTTGCTTATCAATAACTTGTCAACCTTCAAACATGAATAGGGTACTAATAACTATTGATAAGCAACGAACCGTGGACGCGAACCAATAGTTACGGTTCGTGCCCATGGTGTTCTGCTCATCAATAGCTTACCAATAGTTGGTCACCATGGGCACTAACCGTCACTAACCACGAACAGAACACCCTGACTTCACCAGTCTCACTATGGATCTACCAGTGGTAGCTGGTGATGCCCATGCAACACCTGCCCAGTGGCCCGTTGCGACAGGGGCGGCTCGGAGGACGACTCCTCACGGACGACGAGGGCTTGGTGAAGGGCCGCTTGCGGGTGATCACAGCGATGCCATAGTAGTGCAGACATGTTGATGTTCACATGTTTTTTTTGATGTGTAAAAAATATGGATGTAACTCCAGATAGTGCCACTAAGGGTGATATACATACACATATATGAACCATTTACATGCATAGATTTCGATATGATAATAAGTATCTACAAATGTTTATGCCACAATTTATGTACATATGTAAGTAAATATTCGTTCTTGTATATAAACATGAGTATGGAACATAGATCTAATACATATCAGTTGTGTGTAAATAAAAGATAGTATAGCTCTTCCTGCTCATTGATGATTCAAATGCATCACAATCATTCACACATCATCGAACACAACTGTAAATTAGTCATGATGGCCTTCGAATGAGATCCCTAATCAACCAGGTTGCGCTTTCATAAACTCATTGTAATCATCACAAAAGCGAAACAATTGTAGAATCAGGAAGTAAACATCAACAAAATCAGGGCTCTTCTTCTGTGTCGTGTTTGGAGGCTCACAGCACGGATACTTCCAGAGTCAATCAAAGCCACCTCCATCAGATCTCAAAGGGGGAGTTGCAAGGGACAGCTGTGGGTCAGTTCAGCCTGTACCACATGGCGTACCATCATCCACCGCAAGTTTTCCCTGTTACTGTTGCTTATTTTGCCCCATTATATATTATTGACAGTAGATATTGACCCATAGCTGGATACCCGTCATGATTGACCCATCCAACCGTTCCTTCTTCTCTCCCGGCGTGGGCTCTTTCCTCGCCAGTTCGTACTCGACCTCGGAGGAGACTCAATGAAAGGTTTAGGACGAGCGATGGACTCAGATGGAGTCAAAGTAGTTGCACTGGGCAAGGTGAAAGCATCAAAAACCCGGATGTAACTTCTCGAAATAGGGGTACCCCCGAAAACATCCAATATTGACCATTTGTGGTGATAAACTGTCCATTTTGGGGTTTCAATTTTGAGAAATCCCCAAATGCTATACACAAGGTTGTGCAAAATCGCTGCCCAAAGAGCCATCCCCCAAAATCATCATTTCAATTTTGCCACCGTCATAGTGATCGCACCATGCAGGGCAACAGGTAGAAACAAAACCAGCTTCCGTGTTTTCCACACTCCTCCCATGCCCGAAAGCAAGAAGATTGATTCAATCAGAAAAGAAACGGAGGGACCCAAGGGATACACCACAAGGTCCCCACGCCGCCACAAGTGCCAATCTTTTCAAACTATGCTTGGCCGTCTTGGAACTCCTCGACTCTTTGCAGACTTTGCGAAACTTGTGACTCGAGGCGCTGCGTGCGCCCAGTAGGCGTTCCACCACTGGGTGTTCCATCCGCACTCGCACAACCTGAACAGTGGCGCAAGAACAAGACTGGTTGGTCAGTTGTTGAGCTTCGATGCTGCAATATATCGTTATCATTGCCGTTACCCTAGGTAAACAAACCAGAAAGTAACAAACACTACGACTGGTTGGCAGTGTCAACCCGTCTGAAGGATATTGGTTCATCAACTAACCTTTTGTTCATTCTGGTGAAGATAAAACATGTTTGAAACCACAAGCCGGTTACAATGTTCAATGGTTGAAACAAACAAAACATGGTGGATTTCCAGGCGAGGCAACCAAAGAGTATACTCAGCATAGACTCAACTTCATAGATACGGACTCAGCGCATAGGCGTGAAAATTCAGCTGCAATTTCTCCTATGAAAAGTGATGGATAATAGTGGTGAACCATGGTTGATAGCGGTTAATGAATGATGGTTCAATTGATGGTTTATTGCTGGTGAACGATGGATAAATGCACATCTGCTGTGTTTGTTAGCCACTTAGCACTGAGAGGTATCTCCAAGGAAGGCTTTTGGGGAACCTGGTAGATCAAGCACGCTGGGCCACCAAATATCTGATGGTCTGATGGTCCTGCAGCTGGTGCTGAGTAACGACCATTGGTGGCTTCTCAAAATAGGGATACCCCTAAATCATCCATTTATAGTCATTTAGTAGCACTAAACCAACCATTTTGGGGGTCCCCTATTTTGAGAAAGCACCATTTGGGGGGATTCCCCCCGTTTTAAGAAACCACCATCTGGCACTGGATCGCTAAAACCGACAAGGCACGTGACTCACAGCCACGTCTATCAGCGTATCAGCAGTTAATTTGACCATTTCTGGAGAGATCGGATAAGCTGCTCAGTTGGAAATGTGGCAGTGGGTCAGTTCACCCCGTACCCTTGGTTTCCCACCGTTAACCATTGTTTTCCCTGTTCTTGTTGGTGGAAATTCTCCATCAGTTGGTTGATAAATATTGACCCATGGCCATGTCATCACCTACCTCACCTTGTGACTACAATTCGCAAACCATGATATCAGCTCCGATTGGCACCCGTCAACCCCATGCCAATGCAACTGTCCGCCAAGCATCCCACTGATCGATGCTTGAGAAGCATGCTCTCAAAGCCGCATCGCTAACCATCAGCGCGATCCCTTTACTGTAAATGAATATTGGTGGAATGGTCCGAACCCCCCGTCTTAAAGCAAGAAATGTGAGCAAATGCCCCATTGCACACAGGAAAAGGACACCACCAACTACAAGAAACTGTTCACAATCCCCTATCATCAACCACTATCCCTCTGCTCATTTGCCACCGTACAAACCTTTAAGCCTTCTAACCAGCTTATCAACCCTTTTTCATCAATCCTTATCAGCTCGCTGATCATCTTAAACCCACCTGTTAACAATTGATCAACACTTCAGGACTTATATCAATCATGGTTGGTGAAAGTTGCTTTGCACTGGTGAACCAAGCATCAACGGTAAACCTGTTGAGCAACCGATTCAAGCGCCACCCTTCAGCAGGCTGCACGGGGCCGCCTGAGACTTGTCTCCTCAAGGTTGGCTGGAGGCCCCCTCCATCCAAGGTGGGGGGCACTCCGGGCACACTCTTTTGCCGCTCGAGACCTCAGTCAGGAACTGACTTCCAGGAAAGGAAGGGCTGAGAAGCCGCATCCCGCGAAACAATGCTTGCTGGTGATGGTCAATGATGGGTTTAATAATGGCTAATGATGGTGGTTTCCTACAACAAATGATTGGTTCATGACTATAAATGGTTGATATTGGATGATTTAGGGGTACCACTATTTTCAGAAACACCCAAATATTCAAAGCACATTTCTTTGAGTATACAGCATTTATGCATACAAGATGAACTTTGGCATGTGGCAATTAAAATTCAAGCACCACTGAGAAACTTGTCTTGTACCATAACCATTTGCAGGTGTCCAAAACCCTTGTGAACAATGGCACATCTGCAGTAACTTTGGTACACCAGGGCAATCTGTGCTGGAAAACAACCATCCCCACACTTGGTGGTTTCTCAAAATAGGGGTACCCCCAAATCATCCCTGCTTAATCATTCTCAATAGTAAACCAATCATTTTTGGGGGTTCCCTATTTTGAGAGCCCCCCACACTTGTTTGAGGGTAGTTTAGGGGTAGCGTTCAAGGATCCAACATTGAGAGATGACACACTGGACCTGCCCCTCAGCTCTGCACATGTGATGTTCTCCTCCACCTCCTGAGGCTACCCGCAAGTTGACGCTGGTTGACCATCGGGCTCCAAATGGCCGGTATCATGGTATCCGTAAGATCCCTTAAGGATCGCGATTCATGGCAAATAGCGACTGATGATCCTACCATGAAGTCATAGTCGGTAAATTGAATCGACAGTCACAGGGTACCCCCTCACCCACCCCACGGTGGTGGCATGTTACTATGCAAATCACCCGAATGATGTGCCATTCTGAGCTTGGCGCTTTCAATGATTCCGGAAAATATGATGGACTAGTACTCAGAAACACTGGTGAACATCATCCCGAAATATCTCAAATAGTATCGAACGTTAGAAAATGTTTCAAACCACAAACCATTTATGCTCCATCGCTGGTATGTGATTGAACATGTGTTTCTAAAATGAGATAATTAAAAGATGTGACACGCCGGACGCGTTGGACTGACCTGCAAGAAACAAACAAGAGTAAAACAGTTTTAACAAAAACTGAACAGGACACAGCAAGGACATGTAAAGACCTCATCAATTTTGTAGAATGAAAGACACATAAAGCCCCACATCAATCTCAATGTCCTCCACCACCAGAAAAGGTGAGGAAGCCCCAGCGCCAATGTTTACGACAAGAACAAGTGTTCTTATTCAGTCTCAACCCTTGTCAACCAGTATCCACCATAAGTATCACTAACCATCTTAACCATCAACTAAGTATCACTAGCCATCCCAACCATCAACGAAATATCATTAACCATCCTCACCATCAACTAAGTAGTCATCACTAACCACTGTGAAGTCTTCTCAAACCTTTTCAACAAACATTCTAATTGGTTACAGTAACGGAGAACACTTGCCAACAGGCGCTGCGCGCCCGCGCCTGGACTGGCATAGTTTGCGCAGGTCGTGGCACCATCAGAATCAGCGGCACTGCAATGACCTGGGTACCGTTGCAGGTGAGCAGCTACAAGTTGGGCACACAGAGCTTCTCGAAGAGATAGGTCGCCACATAGCTTCCAAAACATGGGTTACAATTTTGGAAGAATCATGGTTTCGGGAGTCAACGGTAGATCCAGCTGTTCACTCCGTGGCTCCCTTGGTTACAAGCATACAGCCAAAAAACTCATGAAAACTGGTGAACAAGTAGCCACTTATATACAGCCAACTAGTTATAAGTATACAGCCAACTAGTTATAGCTAGTTTATAACCAAAAAATCATGGTGAACAAGGAGCCAATGGTAGATCCAGCTGTTGCCGTTGCTCATGGTGGTGATTTACCGCGGCTATGCGGCTATTAAGATATGGCTATGGGTCAATATTAACCAACCAATAATAATAGGGGATAATGACCAACCAATGGTAAGGAAAACAATGGTTTATGATAGGGGAACCAGGGGGACTAAGGGTTTTGACCCACTGCCATATCTCCAATTACTCAAGGTGTATTTACTCAGCATGGTTGGTAGTGGCTAAACAGAATCCCATCATTACACAATTGACAACTACAAGGGGCCATTGTCAGTTGGTTAGTATATATATATATATATATAGTATTGTCTTGCATGAAACCACCAGAATCAATGTTAATCCACACCAGGAGGGTATAGCATGATCACCATGTGGATTCGCGAAGAATTTGGACGTTCACAGGTGGTCAGGATTGTACTTGGATACAACCGATCAAGAATGAACGCGTATAACTAGCGAGCTTGTTTTGTGGGTCTTGTTGATCGAGGCTGTTGACGTGCCGATGCAGCGTGGTAGTGTGAATATACACCACTTATTGCAGCATGGCTGTGTGTCAATTCTGAGTGATTGATCTTGTCTGAAAGCTCTACGGAAAGGCGACCTGAGTTGGGCAAGTGAACTATTGATTCGGTATCACTGTGGATGATTCATGGTGGATGATTCATGGTGGATGTTTCACGGTGGATGATCAGTTGAGCTCTACTTGGATGGTTCATGGTGGATGTGATTAGGTATCACTGCGGCTACCGAATTGACACACCTAGCCATGGGCCAGCCCGACTGATCGATGGAACTGACGGCACCAAAACTGCAATGTCTAATGCAATGTCTGCATGTCACCACAACCACTCAGAATTATAGAAGGGTTGAGGCAGTCACGTAATTGTAATATGTATATATATATATGTGTGTGTATATATGTACATAAATATATATATATATATATTTCAAATTAAAAAATATATATATACATATTTAAAAAATATATATATATATATAAATAAATAAAAATATATATATATATATTTAAAAAATATCTATATGTAAATATAAATATATATACATATATATATATATATATATATTCATTTATGTATACACATATGCCATTGTCCGTAAATCTTTATTTGACTGTTTGACTGAGCCGTCTGCATCCGTCCGCCTTGACTTTGCCTGCCAGCATTTTCTAGTACATATATGGCTACGGGCTATGGGTCAATATTAACCAACCAACCCATGAGGGATAATAACCAACAAACTATAAGGAAAACAACGATTAATGATAGGGGAACCAGGGGTACAGGGTTTTGACCCACTGCCATACGATCTGAATTTGTCATACTTTGTCCACAAATGCTGGTATTCCAAACATATGTGTCTTCCCTGCTGTAAAAATGACATAATTTCGGATGGTTTGGGGGTACCCCAACAGAAAATCTCATATGGCTGGACAACAAGGGAAAAACCACAAAAATGAAGGAAATCAGCCGGTTTAAAGCCAATTTCTCGTGCTGGGGACACGAAACAAAATAAACAAAACACATCAGGAAAAAGCGGCCAACAGCATATTCCAACTCCAAATGGAAAAAAAAACATATGGTTGCAGTCCTAATTTGCTCAAGAAACGTCCCAATATCCTTTCAGCTATGTGTGGTTGTGACCAAGCTCTCCAAGCTATCGATGGCTTCCTTGCCAGGAACGCCCTCATTGAGTTTGCAAAACCTGGCTATATACATCCAACATCATCCAAACATGTGGCTATGGATCAAAACCCTGTACCTGTGGTTCCCCCATCATTAACTATTGTTTTGCTACTTGTTGTTGGCGCATATCCCCCATGAAATTGGTTGGTTAAAGCATTGACCCATCCCCTATAATTGTTAGTTATCATCCCCTATAATTAACCATTAACCAGCTAGGCTTCACCAGTGTTGTTGGCGGGCTAATATTGACCCATAGCCATTATAGTTGGTACATCCCCTAGTATATCTAGTATTGTTGCTCATAGTTGGTTATTATCCCCCAGTATTGGTCGGGTTCATATTATCCCCCATTATTAGTTGGTTGGTTAATATTGATATAGTTGGTACATCCCCTAGTATTATTGCTTATTATCTCCTATTTTAAACATTAACCAGCTATTACTAACCACTAGTTGGTTGGTTCACTGCTTGACCCAGCTCGCATCCCAGCTCGCCATGTTTCTCGAAAAGCAGCTGTGGTTCCTGCATTGATCCAAAAGGTGAGCCGATGGTCGAAGTGATCATACCTGGTCAGCAGCTGTGGCAGGTAGTTGGATGCCTTGAAAAGAATACAGTGAGTCCAATGGGTTCATCCCAGGCAGGATGCCAAACCTTTCATTCAATGAAATGAGAAACACATGACAACAAGTTGGTCATGAAAGTTACCAATCAAATGTTATCTTTAGATCTTCAGTTCGCAACACTCTCCGTTTTGAACCGGCTTGTGGTGCAGAGCGCAAAGGACTCCCGTCTGTAACGGGGCCCCATCACGGCTCGAAGGGTCACGACCCCGCTGTAACATGACACCGCCGGATCCTGGGCTGCGACCATTGCTTCTCAAGCCATAGGGGGTACCCCCAAATCATCCTTTATCAGAAACAACCCCTATCAACCAACCCCTATCAACAGAAACCCCATTTCCTTTATAAAATGGGTGTTTATCAAGCATTTATAGGAAATAAACAGAAATAAACCAACCATGTTTGCGGTTCCCTATGGCTTCAGAAACGCGCCCATTTCTTTGGCGCTTGTGAATCTCCACCGTGTGCCAATGGGAAACCAACTGGATCTCAGAATGATCACCATCAGCGCGCCAGTGTTGATGAATCGTGGTGAACCACTGTTATTAATCGTTAGACATGATTGCTCTAAGTTCACCATTGTTGATCATAGTCAACCATCATCAGTGAAATATCATTAATTGTAGCATTTCATCGTGGAACCCATTATCATAACTAATCTTACACCATAAAGAATAATAAATCATATCACTGATCCATCATCGTAACTCCAAGTGTTGATGATATAAGCCATCGCTTTTCACTCCAAGATGCAAATATCCAAAGATGGTGGGGGCAAAAATGCGAGCCACCGCTTGGAAGGATTGCTGTAGACCTGCCGCTGCCACGCGAACCGCATACAGTTCCCAAGCTGAAAAACAGCGTAGCTTTCACCACTAGACAGGCAGGTTCATCACAGCTGATCCTCATGGCTTTTACCGGTATTCTTGAAAGAATGGTAATCTTGAAAACAAATTTGAATGGTAGATCAATGGTTAATCTTGAAACAATGGTAATCTTGAAACAATGGTTAAGAACGGTTGACAAATTTGAATGGTAGATCAAATTTGAATGGCAGATCTATTCATCAACAACTACCGGCAGTCCTTTCCATGGTGATTGACCATCAAAATGGGGGGTAGTCATGCAGCAATGGACAACTCAGTATATAAGATTCTATATACATCATTGTCCACAAGCTCATCAGTGGCTACCTGTGCAACCCCCGTGCCCGGCCCGGCCATGCCCGGCCTAGGGCTTTTCCATAGATCTTCTTGGAGCAAATCGTTGTGAGCAACGACGAGGTTGTAGGCGCAATCAGGTTGCCCCCGACCACTTGACACACGGCAGCAGCAGCAAACCTAGCGTTGCTACGGGCAGCGGACCAGGCGCGCTGTGTGGCTTAGAAAATGGTGGGGTTGTTGCTATAGATGGCCCGTGTTTCTCAGAATGAGCCCCAAAGCTATGGTTGGTTTATGTTGGTTTGTCATTACCGGATGATTTGGGGGTATGTACCGGTACGTACCCTAATTTTGAGAAATACCAATCTGAAGATATGCTGAGAAGTGCGGAAAGATACCGGTTTGAAACTTAAGATATGAGCAACTTTCCGGTGCTTCATGCTAGTCTTCATCACGTCAAATGCTGATCCTCAGGTTACGTTCTTGCTGGCAGTGTGCTGCACCGGAGTCATCGCCAAGGACATGAACATAAATCCCGCGCAGCGCAAAACACCACCCAGCGCCACTGTAGGGAATTCGCCGATGAATCGCAACAAAGGCTTGTAGACCTGAAGCCATGAGAAACCCTATGGCCACAAGTGGTGAAGAACTTTGATGTCACGGGTCAGAAGGCTTACCAGGTGCCAGTCCTACATGAATCAACCAATGGCCTTCTGCATATGGTTGACAGAAATGTATCCATGATTCATGGTTGTCATCATATGCAGGGCTCAACCTGTTAAATCAAAGCCTCATTACCGGGTGGTTTTACGCTGGAAACATGCACAGTTCGACCCGTGAAGCCAAGATATCAACGCACACACACCAGGTATGAGCAACTGTCAAGCTGATTGGTATCATTTTTAAGGATCTGATTTGATATAACCAACCATTTTTCCAATCAAGTATTGGCTATAATGGTCCTAATCATGGATAGTTACTAAATGTCACTAAAAATCTTAATGATAACACCTGTAGCAACTACGTTGGGTAACTGTGAGCTTGGGCGGATCTAGGTTCATGGGCAGGTTCATTAACCAACATATACCAGGGGAAAGAACCTTGCAAAATCATTTGTGATTTGTGGGATGTGAGAGCCGCCCAAAGTTCCATGGTATACACCAGTAGCATGTTACTATATTCATCTTAACTAGATAGATGTGTGTGGTTGAGCAACGAAGGCCATGGGCATTTCAACTGTGTCCACTCTTTGCTTGCATGTGCGTGTATATATATATATATATATATTTGAATATTAACTATATGTGCGTGTATGTATATATATATATATAGTGCTCATATCCGTCCACTAATCCCAAATGATTCCGAATAATTACAATCCACATCTTATGCAAATAGTGATATATCGCCCAGGGGAGGGTATGATGGTGCGAGAGGCAGCACCCCAAACGCGCTCTTGTGGCGACATCGCCCTGATTGGCTGGCCGCCACTTAAATGGATTCTGACATGCCAAAGGTCCCCATCTGCAAATGAGGCACGAATAATGCTACCAAAAGCATGCCAATCCCGGCCTCAGCTGTGGCTTGCGATGTTGTTTCTTGGTTCAATTAACCACGACAATGCCATATTGCAGTTTTCAGGTTGAACCGTTTGCAAGCCCGCTTGCTCAACCAGCCGAAAAACCAATTTGCTGAAAGAACCACATTTGCAAAGTCGGGGCTGGTTGTCATGGATTTGTCATTACCAATCAATATTGATCATTAATTCGATAATTTACCAAACTAATTCCATGCTTAGATGTTGGTTAAAAACAATTTTGTACTGCTACGTACCACCACCCACAGCTACCACGTTTGCATTTAGCTTCGCACAGACGCATGAGTTTTGCTGCGATGAAGGTTGGCACGCTTTACTGTGGTTGCAACAACCCGTAGGAGTGATACACTCAACATCAAAATCAGCATCTGAGAAACATCAAACAATGGGAGATCCATCGTAGTAGACCCTTTTATTTTATGGTAAACCGTCTATCTATTTATGGTTAAACTAATAGTGGTTTATCAATGTGGCTCCACCATTACAAACTGTATGGGAACATATAAAACATAGATAGGCTTGGTGAAAAATCCATCAAGAAGATGGATACCAGCATAGCTTGAGAGATTGCACAGATTTGACTCTGAGATTGAACCGGACATCGAACTCTAGCCAATCATTTGTTCAAACCGAAAACAGGTCTTGTATTGAGTGGGGCTCGAGTATCTCCACCTTACCAAAACACATGACCAACACGGGGGTGGGCAACCCGTGATAGTGAGAATATGGGTGCTTCCCAACATGGTGATGATCGTAAGTGGTTCGGTGGCCCTATCGATAAAGTTTTGTCACTCTGCATAACGCTGAATGAAACCCAAGTAATGGCGCATGCATCCATACATATACATTATATACATATACATATACATGTGTATAAAATGTTTATTTTTACAGTGCACAGCACACACACACATACACACCCATACGCATACACATGCACAAATATATATATATATATATAACATATATATATATATATCTTTACATGCATGATATATGCATGAATTCTTATGTGCATGTATTTGTAAATATCTATATATAGGTATATTTCTGTGAAGATATGCATGCATACGTAAAAACAAATGCAGCAAATAAGCAGTAAATCAAACTCATAAAAATTAATACGTGTACATATTCATTATCAATGTGATGATGTTGATCATGCATGGAGCCAAGAATATCCAGGCTAGCAAAATCTGTCGATGATCAAAGCCCTTGACTTGAGAATGAAAGAACACAGTTGTTGATGTGATCATTGTTGATACATTGTTGGTGAATGTTTGGTGACTTTGGTTTGTTGGTTGTTGTTGGTTGCTCTTCTTGGTTGCTGATGTTGGTTGCCATTGTATTAGCTGGCTCCTGCCAATGATGGTTGCTACTGGTGGTGGCCGGTGGCCTTGTTGTTGTCGTTGACGTTGCTGCTATTGTTGTTATACTTCTTGCTTTGGTTGATACTGTTGCCCCTTTGCGGTTGTGTTCGTAGTTGTGGTTGTTCTGGTTGTTGCTGCAGTTGTTCATGTTCTTCTGTTCCGCACCCACAAACTATCACCAACCGTCAACCAAGGCGCAAGAGTGAACAAGAGACCATAGAACTGCCTTGGCTGGGACTTCTAGCTGGTCTCCCGACCAGGCCCGAACAAGTACTTGCCATAAAGCCATATGAGGATCTCAAGTAGAAAGGTTTCTGGCTTCACCACTGGTGATCAGTCATACTTTTGCCAGAGACGACTGGAATGGAACACGTAGAGACTGCAGTGGATCAGGGACGTAAAGTCCCCACCACAGCATAGAGCATACAAAAAAATGCAAACAATTAATGAGAATCACACAATAAATTGAACTAATGCAAACTAATCATAATCACACTTGTCCCAGCAATGTGTGCATGTACTATCGATCTCATCGACTGACAGGCTGGGTCATGGCAGTGTGGTCCCTGTTGGAACATCCCCAGGGGCCACGGTACGGCTGGCTGTGTACCTAGCTGACCTGGCTGTTGGGGTGTTCACGTGTGTTAGTGCACATGGATGCTATGTGGACCTCGTGCCCTGCAAACAGTTGGTATGTATGGCAAAAAAATACATAAATGTAAATATTGCATATTGATATTGAGAAAAAACAAACATACTTTGCATATCTTTGCATTGAACTCCACTCCACTACACTATACACACGACACTACGTTGCATAAAAGCAAGTATCTAATTACCATATGGGTGTTTCTCAAAATAGGGGGACCCCCAAATCATCCATTCTTAATCATTTATGGCAATAAACCAACCATTTTTGGGGGTTCCCTATTTTAAGAAAACCCCATATGTACCTCGCATATAACTTGCACGCCGTTATATACATCTATACATTTGTTTCTATTGTGAGCTGTCACTCCGAGAGCCCATGAACCACCCTGTGTTTCACCGCTCGAGGCAGGTTTCCCACTGGATTCCGTTGGGTTCGCATAGCCTTTACCCGTGAACAACGTGTCCAGCAAGTAGTAGCCTCCGAAGGTGACGAACTTCGCAGGTAGATCTTGTGGTCACCATCTCTGGTTTGTGGTTGACCACAAAGTCATGAAGTATATGAGCAAGTCAACCAACCATTTGTTGATACTTAAAGTACTAGAGAAAATAACCGAAATGTCAATCAAACATAATCAAACCACCATTTGCTTGATAGTACTGTGGAGTCAGTTCAACCATCCGCATCTGTCAAGTTCTGGGTTCCAAATCTTACCGCATTGTCGTGCTCGATACAGCTGTGCTGCCAACTTCTGTATGGCAAATCAGTTGAAATCATCATCTACTCGTGCCTAAACCACGTTAAACCAAAAGGTCCTTTCTTAACAGCTGCATCTGGCATTCAGCATCATCAACCATCCTTAGCCAGCTAATTCTCGCAGATCTTCCCTATTCCTCCTGCCAATTGGGTTGACCATTGCTAAGAGCTCGATCTACCATCCCAGTTCACCGCTTAGCAAACTTGACCATAGCTTGAGCTGGAAAACGACTACAACCCACAATGGCTGAGCCAGAGCTCTTTCCACACGATGCTGGTGTATATCCACAAGGAGATAGGAGCGGATGCCCAAAAAATTCAAGACCTGGGAATCTGATATGCAGTTTAGGCCGGCAAGTCTTGCTTCCAGAATTTGGCAACCAACTTCTTATAGACAAACTAAGATCTGCTACACAAAAAAACATTCTGAGTCCCACAAATTGCTGGTTCATCAGCTTCATCGGTATTTTTCCTGGTCATCCCGGGCACGTACTTCCATAGGCTCCTGATTCAATCCAATCAAGCTGCCCATTTTTTGGGGAAACTTGGAGCCCCATGGCGCTCTAATCAACAGAATATCACCATCAAATCTCATCATACTGCCGTTTTGGTTCATGTCAAAGCATACTGGTACTGATATTCTGCTAATAGTGTTCCCTGCAATAGAAATATATTTATTCAGGGAACGTCTAGAGCCAAGCAGAAAATGAAGACTTCAGTGGCTTCGGGATCCTTCGCAAAGACTGGTTTGATCCTGCAATTGTAGGAATTTGGTACAACAAATCACCGGCCAACATTGTACGCACAAACTTGCACCGGTGCAGTATTATTCATAGCAGGCTGAATGTCCCAAGCAAATACCATGATGGGTTGTAATGCTAAAATACGTTCTGCCCTTTGATTCTTGAAGAATCTAATATCGTTTTCCTAGACAGGAAATCGTTATTGTCTTTGTCCATTATGTTTTTGTTTAAGGGTAAATCTTAAATCATCAACCATGACTGCTTGTTCTTTTTACTAACAATATCTCATATGAGGCTTGTGTATAAACCAAATATTCCACAGTTGGCGTACCCGTTGGTCCAAACCTGGCTCCCGATGAACAAATGCAATGAATAGCAGTAGCTGTTTTTACAAGACCTAACTTTGGTGATTTCGGACCCACAGCCATCATTGGGGCCGTTGGTTATTGCTGATTGTTTGGTTGTGGCTGGTTATTATTGCTGCTTGCAGTCGATTATCATTCCCAACCATTAACCACCACAAATCAAAATCAACAATATATCGACCAGCATTCAACCATTATTGACCACTGTAAATCATGATCAACCACCAGTTCACGATCACCAACCATTATCATCCACTACAACAGTTATCAACCACTCTGACCCGACTTAGAAAACAGTGACCCGTTGGGAAGTTGCAACGGCACGCAGCTTCCGAATCGGCGCTGACCCCCGTTTTGCTGCCGCCTGTGACGCTCTCAAAGGAAGCGAAGCCCAACCTGCGTCTTCGCACACGAACCGCTGTGGCACAACCGGGGTTGATCCAATATGGTTATGGGTCAATATTAACCAACCAATAATTGGGGTCAATAACCAACAATAACAAGGAAACCAATGGTTAATGATGGGGAACCAGGGGTACGGGGTTTTGACTCACAGCCATATGAAATCTATTATCAATCATCATCCGTATATAAAACATCAAGGTGATGTGACATATCTATACGTACCTGTATATAACGATCATCATGAGATAAATAAAGATGTAAAAAACACAGGAGAAAAGCATATTTATTGTATCAATAATGTCATATAATAACATGTGTAATGACAGGTGATGGAAGAACCACAAAGCGATTAACCATCAGTTTTTGACAAACAAGAACAAACTACTTAGGGCAAAATGGAGCTGTGCTTTGAATATGTGTCTCCCGCTTGTATACTTTAGCCCCGTCACTTTCAACCAGATAAAATCATGCAAAATCGTTATATAATGAGTCGAGAAAACATGCGGTACACCGCAAAACATTTTTTGTCAGTCGAGATCTCCAATCACTATAATTACTATTGTGCAGCGAGACAACGGCGAAGCCATTGCAAAAGCGGCATGGTACTGGCACAGTTTCACCAGTTGTTCATGAAGATTGGTGATCCCCTTGGGTTGGTGTACCCCCTTGGTGGGGCTAACCACCGAGTTTTGACAACTACCAACCATGAAGAGTTTCTGAATCACCAACCTTGACCGTCACCATCCCCATGGCAGGGCCTCATGAGTCCAGGGGAGACGCCCCAGCCACCCAAGTTGATAAGGAGCACAAAGGTTCAAGTCAGCAACGCGGTTGGCACACCAGGCATACCAAGTTTCGTCTTATTCATCAATGCGTTTGCCTCGTTTATGACATCCCCGTATAACATTTGGCACATCCAAAATCACTTCTCATGCATCAAACATTTTCACATCCCTGGCTGCGAGCATCCAGAAGTCACAAAGTGCCCCTGCTAGCCAAATGGCTCAAGGTCGGCAGCAACCGTACAAAAATGGGAAACATGAACATCCCAGGTCCATCGCCCCAGGACTTTGCCCCAAACACAGTACTGGTCCTTTGCATCAAGGCTTCTGCTGCTGAAAGTGGTGATTTTTCATATCCTTGACCGATGAAACCATCATTGAAAAGCATCATTGGATGGGTTGATACTTAACAAAGTAGTTCAAGCATAACCTGATGAAACTCCAGAAATCCAATGGGTTAACACTAAAATGATTCACTCATGCTTAAAATCCCATGATCAACCCATGGGTTGACACTTCAAAACAATTGATCACTGCAGCTGGGTCGCATGAAAAGAAAACCTGCGGCGAAGAGCAGTCCGGCTGAACAGGGGATGTAGTCCACCCCAGTGTCAACCGAAGCCGTCCGAGCTGCCAAGCGTGCCTAGGCAGTTGGCGAAAACCATCAAGCCGATATCAGCAGGTTGGCAGCTGTGGATTGGAAGACACCGCCACGAGGGTCAGCAGGTTTCTTGAAGCAAAAGTGATAAACGTTGATCAACAAAGCTATGGTGAGATCATTGAAGTGCAAGAAGTTGACGAGCTGCGCTTGGTCAAGCGCATGTTTTTTTTTTCTGACGAGCAAAGGTTCCTGCGGCGTTTTTCCGCCTTCCCCCGACGAGTTGATCGCCCAAATGAAGGGACCAAGCTGCAAGTTTTTTTTTTAAACATATTCCCCAAACTGGAAACTGGCAAATGCGTTCGTGCCAGTAGCGAGTTTTCCCCAGCGTGCTCAGAAATTCGGTTCTGACACGTGCCTTGCACACATTGCCCTTTCATTTTCCAGGGTATTTACAGCATTTGGGGCATCTTCCGTTTGTATTTGCAGCATTTGAAACTTCCTGCCTCTCATATCCCATTGGATTTGCAACATTTGGGATATGCTACCTTTCATTTTCCATGGTGGCTGCAACATTTGGGATGTCATACCTTCTCATTGATGGACATTGCAAGATTTGGGACATCATACTTTTCACTTCTTATGGTATTCTCTCTAGCGGGTATTCTCAAAAACATGGATATCCTACCCTATCATGTTCAATGGATTTTGCAAGATTTGATGGGTTTGTGGCTTCAAGGCTAATGGTTTATGTTTTCGGTTTCATGGTTTGAGGAGTTTTGGCTTTAGGGTCGATGGTTTGAGGGTTTAGTGCTGTTGAAGTTGTGCATCCTTCCTTCCTTCTTTCTTTCAAGTTCATATGTGCCTTTAAAGCTTGGTTGATGATTAAGATCGTGTTTTTCAAATGATTTGAGTTTCTTTTTCATGGGCATAGAGATTCAAGTGTGAAATGATAGACTCAATGTAACAAAAACACGTCCAAGCTCAAATAAAAGTGGGGCCCGGTAGAAAAGCAGCAAAGCAGAAAAGCGACAAACAGAAAGGAGAGAAGAAGCAAAGGAGTTGCACAAGCAGAAAAGGGGAAAAGCAAAAGAGGAGAGAAGCAAACATCTACAAAATATACTCAAAAACTTAAATTATCTGAAACAAATAGGTCCCGTGTTCGAAAATCAAATGGACCCAACTGATAATCAAACAGCTTGATCATTTCCGGATTAGGCATACTGAGAATCAATCATTGCCTGGACCTATACATCATTCTGATCCATTCTGTTGATTAGCTTGAACCGTTTTGAACCAGGATGCCTAATTTATCTAGACGTGGCTATGATGTTTGACGGCTGCAGATCCATGTCTGAATCATTGCCACGTCGCATTGCCAGAAACGCGGGCAGCATTTTCCTGCACGCCTGCACCTGTCCTGAGTCCGCTAGGCTGTTTGGAAGCCCTCTACCGCCGCAACGAACATGTGCAAACCAGTTGACCGACCATAACTGTGGGCTATCCATAAATGATACATCCGAAAGCTTGATGTGGTTTTCTTTCATGACATGACGTGCTGGTTGAGCTTGTCGTGTACATCTTAATGGAGGACCCATTTCGCCTAGAAAGTCAGTAGGAAACGGTATATCTCAGCGAGGATCATCCAACACTTGGGATACACTTTGGTCAAAGTTATGGCCTCAAGCACTTTGCCTTTCTCAATCACTTCACTTAAATGATCTTAAGTGCAACAATATCGAAACAAAAATAAACATGATCTGAGATTATCTTAGAGATGTTTCAAGATATTGCAATGATCTCAAACAATCAAATGTCAGTCTTTCGGAAATTTGTGGCCCTTTTGAACAGCAACAATAATGAAAGGAAGCCGTGGTTTCCCTACTGAACGGTTCGGGGTCCGTATCAAGCATAAAAACGTCACCGGCGAAATTGGTAGCTTTCCAACAAGCATCACTTGGCAGTATCCCCGTTGGTGGACAACCTATGGTTCAACTCCCATATGGCAGTGGGTCAAAACCCCGTACCCCTGGTTCCCCTATCATTAATCATTGTTTTCCCTATGAAATTGTTGGTGGAAATCCCCCATGAACGTTGGCTGATTGATTAATATTGATCCATAGCCATATCTGGACATTGTTATATAACCCAATGGCGACGGTGTCTGGCTAGTGGAGGAGATATGTCTGTTGAGTTCTCACTAGAGATCAAAGCACTGCTCCCAATGCCTCAAAGAAATCTGCAATGCGAATGAGCATGTTTCTTAAAGTAGGGGACCCCCAGTTATCATCCATTATAGTTTATAGCAATTAGCCAAACATAACCTTGGGGTACCCAAGCTACGAAGAAACCATCAAATCGATTGAGATCAGCAACTTGAACGGCTATATGGTGGTTTCTCAGAATAGGAAACCCAAAAATGGTCCGCTTATTTTTGTTACCACAAATGGCTAATGTTGGATGACTGAAGGGTACCCTCATTTTAAGAAACACCCATATCTATAAGGATGAAACCTATGAATTGAACTAATCCAAAATTCTTGCACTACGTTCTTTCATTGGCGGATGGGATTCATTTCATCATAGACGAGTGATGGTCAACTGCGAGGGCTCATACCCACCAATGACCAAAAAAGCATTACAGTACAATATCAGGGTCTGGGAAGCAATGTTAGCAATATTAGACGCCCATGACTATATTAGGTCGACTATGAAAAAACAATAGTAGCCACTAGCTACCCTCAAGCTCACCAATAAATCAACAAACATTTAGCACACGCATGGGATAGCCATCACTTAACCAACACCTAGCCAACAATACACAAAAACAAATCATGAAATATGATTAATCCTGTCACGTAGGTTTGACTCATCTTGACTCCCAAAAAATCTGAAAGTACAGGAACAGTCCAAGTCACATGGCTTGCGCTGCAGCCACCCCCCAGGGTGACATGCGAGCCGTAACCATACCAGCAGGCAGGTTCAAAACCACCAGCAAAGCGGGACTTTATGTGGGATATCTGCCCCGCTGGGAGTGCATGATTGGCTGCTTACATTCAGGGAGGGTGGCCATAAAGATTGCTGGCCAATGGAATCATCCGACCAACACACCAACATGTCAACAAAGCGAAGCAAGCACATAATCTTCCAGCTGCCCACTCTCTACATATATAGCTCTCTTTATAGTAATTCGTGACCCACAAACCCAAAGCCATGACCATACTGTGGTCAAGCATCGTCCCCTCAACTGCCCCCTCCTCAGGAAGGGGATGCGTCAAATTTTCTGCAATCTGCGGACAATCAGAGCTGCGGCGACTGCTCAACAAATATCAGTGCATGATCATGGGGAGTGTCTCATGGGAAAAGCTCACTCCATCTTGGTTGGCATGTTCCTCTGAATGCTGGCGGTTGTCGTGGGGGATTTGGCTACCGGCAGTTGGTGTGAGTGGGTGGTTATCATTACCAGCAGAAGAAACTGGCTGAATTGATTCATCTATGGAAGAGTCCAACGCTAGTGACCGCTAGTGGCTTTCTCCATCAATGAATGATGCAACAATGAAGTACAATGAATTTCTTTCAATTTGGTCCTTTCACTGTGTTTGAGTGTTGAATCCCATCGATTTGGCTCGTGGATCGTCCTCACTCCTTGCGTCGTGCCAACCGGCGCCCAGCCTCGCGTCGATCATGTCCAGGTTCCTTGAGGAAAATCAGGGCAATCAATAAGTTGAGTCCTCCAAAGGGGCAGCGTGTGTCAGAGTGCATCAGCGTGCCATGGACACGAAACACACCGAGTTGTGTGAAGGAGAACATGGAGGTACAAAGCTACGGATGTAGGGTGGTTGAACCACCCCTATGGAAAAAAAGTTCACAAACCAACCCTCGCTTAATTTTCCGGAAAAAACATGTTTCAAAACAACCAACCAGCACCAAACCGGCGTCAGGGACCCCCAACCATTTCTCAGTGGTGAAACTTCAGACTTAGAGGGTCAAAATTCCGCCCATCCTGCGGGGAACGCACACTATTTTTGCGACCAACTCATAGTTCATGGATGATCATTTGCAACAACATATGGCTATGGGTCAATATTCATCGCAATATTAAGCAACAAT
Organism: Symbiodinium kawagutii; assembly: GCA_009767595.1. NCBI lineage: Eukaryota > Dinophyceae > Suessiales > Symbiodiniaceae > Symbiodinium > Symbiodinium kawagutii. The sequence continues at coordinate 411,037 of VSDK01017506.1, read as the reverse complement.
AATAGGGAAAACAATGGTCAATGATAGGGGAACCAGGGGTACAGGGTTTTGACCCACTGCCATATGAGGTCCCCATTTCTGAGGTCCATAGTGGTACCTACCAAGCACCATAGCGAGGCCCCAGATCCCATGAGTAACCCCCCTAGCCTGCAGAGATGGTGTGGCTTGTTGGAATGGTGAGGACCAACACGTTAACATACATAGTGATTGGTTTGGTACCAGAAATGGTTGGTCTATTAACAGAAATCACTACTGTAATAAAGGATTGAGTACCAGAAATGGTTGATAAAGGATGATGTGGGGTAACCCTCATTTTGAGAAGACCCATGTAGTGCAGCGCAGAAATGTGACCTCCGCGAGCCATAAGCCATATACGTAAAAGAAACCAAACAAAGAATAATTTATCAGGAATCCCGGAAACTCTATTTCGCGTATGAACATTTCAATGGGAAAAGCTCGGGCCATGTTACTGCACTTCGGCCTGGATCAGAATTCAACCAGCGTTGCTATCATACTGCTATGACTTATGACTTATGACTATAGCAAAACCATAGCGCTACCACTTGCAGCATTAAAAAAACAATGCAGAACAGGAAGGATAACAATCATAATTAGTCCGCAAAAACATGAACATCATCATCAAACATGTATCAACATGATATGTGTACGCACATGAATATGGGAATCAAGGGCGTAGTAGCTACATGTGCATCCAAACATTCACGTGTTGACATCCAAACTACCACGGCGCAGGTCGTGAACGCCGCGCCATCTGAACCAAGTGTCCGCTGAGCGCAGCAGAGACGTAGCACGGCAGCTGAAAACCGTAATGCGCGAGAGCACCACCGAGGGCAGGGCCGACGATGATACCGATGGAGTTACCTTTCTGCAGCACTGGACACGGGTTGATATCTGCTGAAGGACATAGGTTGCCATGGGCTGATATTTCATCTGCCGATATCTACTATGGGCTGATATTACCATGGGCCCCTTAGCGGGACTGTATTTTGAAGGTAGGTTTTTGACCTCCAAGATATGGGAAGCTGTATAAATGATGGTGAACTGGAGGCCAAGGTATATCTACAACCCATAGCCACTTAGTGGTTCAGTCCGCTGGCGATGTTTGGGTGAAGCAGGTAGCGGCTTAGGTCAAGCCAGGTCAGAAACTTTGGTCCTTGACACTGCATCAATAATTACATGGTTGAGAGGATACGCACCAGCAAGATGTTGCTGCAAATGATGCTCTAAATTTCTCCGTTGCCAAAAACGATCGTTTGAAAGGGACGGTTCAGGGTGCCAGCCAAAAGAAAACCCAGCCATGTCACCTGGCACAGAAAGAAAAGGGGATTGAAGGGCGGTCAAATCTTCGCCTTGTCAAAAATATGATGGGCCCGAGGTTCATGATTGCAGCTTCTCACAGCGACTGCGCGCAGCAACCCATGGACCCATGGATCTTGTTCGTTGCTACATGTCGTGGATTGATTTCTTTGCACCTGTGCTTTCTTGACATGCTTTTTTTCGGTGCAGAAATCGACTGACATCTTGATCTTGACTTTAATCTTCTGATCACACCAGTGAATGGGTAATTTTCAGCCCTTGACGTGATCTCGCTGGCACTACTATCCGCACTGACAAATAATCAACGGTTGAATCAAACATGACATGATTTACTCATCAAAGATGGGTACTTTATAATCTTTATAGCTTCACAGCTCTCAACCATTACCGCATTCTCGCTCCCGGGGTCCAATTTCACACAAAACTACTTGTAAAGATCATGTCAACTCGGGACATCATTTCCCAAGCTCCTTATCACCAAGGCAACCAAGACACAAGCTTGAAGATAAGAAATGTAAGTTGCTTTTTCGTCCGTATAGCAGACCTGGAGGCGGCTTTTACAGTGCGCTACGCAACCCGAAGTACCCAGAAACCAACAGCTGGCTGCCAGAACTGCGCTCAGTGTACTGAGTCAACAAACCTGGAGGGACCTTGCTCGGCCCACGATCTTGCTGATGCTGCAAGTAGCGTGGACCAAACCAGTTTGGCATACCATTTGTGGCAAAGCTTTGGATCTTCAATAGCAAAAGGACACATTTAAGGATATGTTTCTCAAATATGGATAACCCCGAAATCATCCACTTTATTGAACATTTACTATAGTAATAAACCAACCATTTTTGGGGTGGCCCTATTCTGAGAAGCCACCATATTTACGTCATCACTACAGTAAATGGTTCGCGCTTCAACATGATCCGTGGTGATTGCTCATAGTACTCTGAGATCCAGCGGTGAATAAACCAGCCCGAGGCGCTGCTGGCAAGGTGGGGTCCCCCCCCAGTTCATTATGACATAGGGTGACTAATGTTAGGTGTATATACATATATATATACATATAAGTGGGGGACTGCGGGGGGCCTAACTTGTGCGGTACACATGACTATCAATCCTTATCTGGCTGTGGGTCAAAACCCTGTACCCTTGGTTTCCCCTACCATTGCTTTTCCTATAGTTTGTTGGTTATATCCCACATCATTGGTTGGCTAGTATTGACTCATAGCCATATATATGGGTGTTTCTCAAAATAAGGAACCCCTAAAAATGGTTGGTTCACTACCATAAATGACTATTAATGGATGATTTAGGGGTACCCCTATTTTGAGAAACCACCATATATGACTATCAATCCGGTTCTTCCCTGGCCAAAGCATCACCAAGTGACGTCTGCAATGTAGGCGTTGGCGATACCCACAGTGCCCCCGCTGGCGCCGTTGATGGCACGGGCGGCACACCTGAGCCATCCGTTGCACGTCGTTGCACATGGTTTAGTATGGTTAATAATGGTTGATAGTGGTTAACTTGGTGGCTTATAGATCCCTTGCTAAAAATATATTTTTAGTGGTTCTATGGTAAATCCATCATATCCCAAAAACACTAAAACCCTAAGTTAGTGGGTATAAGCCATCCAGTTAATAATAGGAATCAATAGGGGATAAAAACCAACAACAATGGTTGAAGAACTACTGTATGGTTGTTTCTCAAGCGACCCAAAAGATGACCCATGGATCATCTAAAACAGACTATGACTGGGGATGATTTGGAGGTCCCCTGTTTTGAGAAACACCCATATAAACACATATTCATCATGACTTGCTGGCCAGAATCCCGCGTGGCAAAGGATTCCTGGCGAAGGTTGCAATTTAGTAATCAATGAATATCTTTTAGTGATAGTGTTGTAGTTGTATGCAAACGCGAGTCAGAACAACAAGTACGACACTAAGGGTGCCCATCTTATTTGCTATGTGTACAACCAGCAGTTCAATAATTGGTGAGTTGCCACGCATATGTTTTGTATACATGCACACGCTGTTCTGACCTCTCTGACCCTCGACCATGAAGCATCATCGCTAACCATCGTAGTAGCAGCCATCATAGTGGGGCCACGTGCTAGTCCTGTTTCTGAATCATCAACCAATATGATATTGATATCGTCGTGTTTGTTGTTGAAATTTGGTGAACTGTCTCATCGGGAACCCACCATCCTGACATAGCCCTGCTATTGACAAGTAATTTCCTGCCGTTCTTGTTAGTTCTTGTGGATTAATCACCAAACCAAGCATGATCACCCTAGTTCTTCGTTCCTGTTCTCAAGTTTGACCATGATGTCACGATGTCTATATGCCACCAAAACCATCAACATCACTATTGTTGATTCTATCCTATTGTTCGTGAACCAACTGACCTGATTGATTCTATCCCTAACCATATTGTTAGTGAACCATAAGTGCTATCCCTACATATCCATACTATTGTTATAGCGAACCTATTCGTGACCTTCTTAGTGACCCAACCACAGTGACCCACAGTTTTCACTGCTGCGCGGCTCACCATCCCCGGCGCCGGAGCTCCCACGCTGCCACGTCACATGATCCCAAAGTTCCAAGCGCATCCCGTCAGCACCGTGGACGCTGTGGTGCCCGCGATGGCAATGAGCAGCACCGGGCGGCGCCCGAATTTGTCGGAGGCCCAACCTGCAAAACGACACGCCAAGCAGGGGTGGAGATGTGATGTTAGGCTCGGTTTATGGTGGGTTTGTGGTGGGTTTGTGGTTGGTGACTGGTTTAAAGTTGTGGTTGTTTGCTTGGATTGTGAGTTATGGTTGCGGTTCATGGTGGTTGTTATTGAATAGTTGATCAATGGTTGATTTAACATGGCTAGTCTGAGGGGCTCCAAGAATGATAGTTGGACCAAGTGGTGGTGGGCTTATAGCCCTGGTACCAGGGCTACCTGCACTTTCTCTGTGGCGAAACAAGTGATGATTAATGGTGCCATCTTGGCTATTGACATCTATTAACGCACCATGGCTGTTTGATGGTTTTACGTTTAAGATTCGAAGACTAGGCTATAGTTGGTAGAAATGATGAATCTTTTCTACCAAACTCACAAACAACATCTAAAAGAATTGGCAACTTCACCTTTTCCAGAGTCCCTGGGATTTGGTGATACACAGGTCACTGAGCGAAAGAGATTACCTCGATGGAAAACTTGGTATATCACCTTGCCCCACTCCCTCTACGGTAGGCAACCAGGTACCCTCAATATGGGCCGTGTAGTCTTTGGTGTGGCAGAAACAAGTGTGGATAAAAGCATCATGCCCATCATCCTGGGTTTGATACATGGCTGTGGGTCAAAACCCTGTACCCCTGGTTCCCCCGCTATTAACCATTGATTTCCCTATATTGTTGGTGGAAATCCCCCATAAGTTGGTTTGTTAAGTGCTTGACCCATACCCACATGCACTGATTCATCTTGCACTTTTTTTGTGGGGCTACTGCTATACCGTAGGCTATCTGAGGTCATCTAGCCTCTGCGTGTGTACAAATCATTTGCGAGTGATGGTGTTGGTTGGATGTTTGCTGCCGTCGACCACCACTAAAGGAGGTACCCTCAACGAATGTAACCATTAGTAATTCTAGTTGACTAGTTACCACTAGTAACCATCAGCAACCATTAGTAACCAGTGAGGTGACTGGGTGCATTCATGGGTGCATACACGGGTCGCACACTATGGGCTGCACGACATGTCCAACCCTGAGAGTAGAATCCGGTGCTTTTGACTGCCTCAAACTGGTCCATGTTCATCTCTGCAAAGGTCTACTCGACATATCCCAGCCATCAAAGACTATCAACGCCACTTTCTGCCCAAAATCATGGCGCCAAACAAGAACTTCTGAAAAATTGGTTTGATTCCCAAAACATGATGCCCCCCAAAATCGCTGGCAGAACTATGGTCCCTGCAAGGTAGCTAGTCTTTGCGAGGAACTTTGCAGGTCGACGACCCCTCCACAGCACCCTGTGCTCAGCCTAAAATCGGTGTGAACATCACCTGGGCCACCGAGAAAAACGTCGCTAAGCTACCCACCTGCGGCCGGAAGTCCAATGGCTGGGGACCCCCAGCAGCCCTTCGGGTTAGACCCCGTGGTTCTGAGTTCGCTTGTGAAGATCCAAGAGCTGGGCCCCAAGACTAGTGGCTGGTCGGGTTCACAACAAGCAGCTTCAAGTAGTTGGATGGTTGCCTCAGATCCACCAATCTCACGCCACGAGTTTTATGGATCGTTCAAAACGCAAAACTACTGCAACAAATTTATTTGTACCCCAAGAACACTCATGCAAGTGCTCAAAGCATGTGCATGTAAGTAAATATGCATATATATACATATATGTACATATATACATATGTATGTAAACAATTTTCTACAAACCAATATACAATATAAGATGCCGGACTTCTGAGAATATCAAATGATCCGATTTTGGTGGGCAGGTTTTGACGTGCTAGTTTAATCTGTACAGTCAAGCAGTGTTCAGCCATATCTTGGTGCAAGTTGTGACATCTCATGTAGAATCATGTGCATGTACATGTATGTATGTGTATGTATGTATGTATGTGTATGTATATGTATATGTATGTGTATGTGTATGTGTATGTGTATGTCTTTATGTTATGTTATGCTATGGTGTGTCTATCTGTCTGCCTGCCTAAATGGATGCACGCAGTATCTTAGTTACAATGTATAGTGTGTATATAAATATATATATATATATAAATATGTGAGTATATATATATATAAATGCAAAAAAAATATATATATATATTCAGTAATATAAATGCAGTTCAAAAGTATATATATATATATTTATATGTATGCATAGTAAATCCAAAAACCTAAATGTGATAATACAACAATAATATGAATCTCAATGATACATGTATGTCTGAACGTATACAGGTATACGTTCTAGCACACATTCTATTCAAAGTGAAAGCCCTAAATAATCAAAACAATGCCGGATCGATATCGGTCGTAGTACCTGCATGGCGTTGGCATGGAACTCTTCGGCAATAGCTGGAAGCAGTGGGAAAACAATGCCGAAGTTCAGCATGTCCATCAGAACAATCAGATACCTCAGGTGCTGCTGAATCTGTGGAAATGTCACTGGAAATTGTTGCTCCCTGTGGAGATGCGAAGAAACAACGAAGAAATCTCGCTAATTAGAGAGGCCAGCAAAAGCAAAAAGTAGAGATCCTGAAACGAGAAAACCACAGAAGCTTGAGAAGCCAGGAGAAATAAAAAAACATAATTATGATACGCGTGTCCTTTTAGAAACAAAAAATGGTTTGAATTTACAGTAGATATATTGTAGCAATCCCGAACCCAACGAATGTTTCATTGATGTCATGTCCAATCATCCTATAAGATCTGGACCGATAACAGCTAAAAGGCTATCAAACCAAAAGAGCAAGCGGTCCAGCTGTATCCATATTCTTTGTATGGTGGTTAACCAATCCAGCACTATCTCACTAGTAAACTATAAATGCACTATGTTTGACCAAACAACTACTAGCACAATGAACCATCATAATACAAGCATGTACCATCATACCCCGCCCCACCAAACCAAATTGCCATCGTGTAACCATCATTTAAGCATCATTGACAGCCTTTTTGCCTGCAATTCAACAGGATTCACCATCATGAACCCTCACTGAGCATAACAACTAGACCCCCCAAGCCCTGGAACCAAGGCGCAACGTCCATATCGCCCCAGTCGACACCCCGGCCCTCGGCATGGCACCGACAAACCTGCAGCAACGAGATGCAGCGTGCGGAAAGCTGCGATCCGTGTTATGGAGCAAGCGATGTCAAGGTTTAATAATTCAACATATATGATATGCTGATGGTTGTAATGCTTGAATATCAAATATATATATATATATAATTACTAAAGCGATGGTGTATATTTATATATATGGTTGGAACATGTTAAAGCGATGGTGTATATGAATGTATATGATAATATATATATATATATATCAGTAGCTTTATTGTGAAGGATCCCTAGACTGCATGATGGTCACAATGATGATGACGATGACAGTGATGATGACGTTGACCATGATGGCAATGATTCTCGACATACAGGGAAGTGTGGCCACATTTCCAAGATCAACCACTTCTTTTAGGCCGGTTGTTGACACATGCGCCAATTATGTATGATTGTATTACTTTATCCTTGGCAATTGAAGGAAAATCCAGGTGCAACAATGTGGACTATATTTGCCAATTCAATAATCAAACAATCACTTTCAAGATCACCCAAGTGTATACAAGTGCATGCAAACCAATGATGGGAATCAGAACAATCTCTACAATCCTTGTAGAATCTTGCAGGTCAAGATGGCTGGTGCGATTGGATACCGAAATTGATGGTGGTTTCTCAAAATTAGAGTACCCCAAAAATCATCCAAGATGAACCATCATCCATTTTCTCAACCAGTTATAGTCAGTTATAGTTCGAAACCAACCATTTCTTGGGGTACCCCATTCTAAGAAACCAGCATACTGAGGCCTCAACCGCTTCCCCCAGCCGCTCGGCCAAGAGACGGCCGTGGAAAACCACGGCGCAGCGCGATCCCGACACCGCCAGGCTAGCAGGGGCTGCGCTTGAACCTCTCAGTCCTTCTGCCCTCGATGCCAGGTGGCCACATCGGTGACACCACGGTGGTGTCCACCGTCAAATCACCGTTAAGTGGAAAATCCCGGCCATTTATAGCTGGTTGACCTATAAGATCTTGTGATTTTTAGGGCAACCAGCTTAGTTTACCAGGCTGCAGTAGTTCTTGTAGACGGTTTTATTCCCACGCCAAAGAAACAGCTGGAGCCGGTTTGCAGGCGGACCTGTAAACCAGCTGGACATCATCACTTGTAGTGAAATAGCGAAATACTTCAGTGGTTCGGCATTTATGATCACTATGGACACCATCAAGGCTAAGCTAGTTCCAAGTGATGCGGGAACTCCTGGTGTGGCACAAGTGTTTGCGCCGGCAGCCACCAAGAAACGCATGTGCCTTCTCAAAACCAGCTGAAGAAGATCGGCAGGTACAAGTGCTTGTAAACTGATCACAGTTGAGGTTTCCCGAAACTCATTGTGTGGACATAATGCGTACATAGATCAGATACATTCAACATATCACTGGGTCAAGCTATGCTACTGGTTGGTTGAGCCGCCGTTGTCACAAGCCATCAGAAATACCTTCGGACCATTCTTCAATTGCAAGGCTCCGTGTGTTCATGGCCCTTTGCAGGCCCTCACTTTGGGAGTGTCCCACATTCATCCAAAATCAACAGCTCAACTGTCGGTCAGTCTCAACCAGCCAAACCAGCTTGTCCATCGAGTGGTTAACAGTGAATCACAATTAGTCACAATGTTTTTTTGTTGTCGGTCATGAACTAATAATGAAAACTAGCAAATAGTATTAACTCTTCACTGATATTCATCATAACCCTATCATTCAGTATTGACCGCGCTATCAGCGTGCTTTCAGAACCGTTGACTCCCATTGATTGATCTATTTTCGATAGAATCATTGACAAATTATGAGCCAACTACGAACCAATTAACGACTGAGTTATTAAGCAACTATTGACCCATTGTCAACCTATCATCATTCATTCAATTAATTGTTGATCCATGGTTGACCAAATCTAAAGCAACTGTATAGTAATGCCAATAATTAAACAATGCTTACCAAGTCATGAATCATTTTGTCATACTATTATTACGGCAAGACTCCATGGTTTGCCCGGATGCACAAGACCTGCCCAGAAGTTAGTCTTGTCAACTGTTCAAAACCCTGCGCAGGCCCATTGTTTTGAAACTCTCAGAATCACGAAGCCCTAAGCCCTAAACCCTAAAACCCTGAAACCCTAAACCCTAAAACCCTAAAACCCTCAACCCTAAAACCTAAACCCTAAAACCTCAAACCCTAAATCACTGCATATAGCCAGTGTTTCTCACTGATTCTTCGAGCAATGTTCAATTGATAGGAACAGCCGTGGTTGGCCCTCTGGGCAAACCACGGCGTCTGTGCGTATTATTAGCTAGATATTGAGCATTTCCAAGCCCCTAACAAATTGTTGATTCTTAGAAGCCTAAGAAACATCAATCAGCTCTTAACCAACTAATTAATGGCTATAACCCTAACCCTTAACCCTTAACCATTTGTTAATCAATCAGCTCTTAACCGACAAATTCAGCATGGTCCACCCTGGACCTGGTCGCATCACCATGACCCCGTCTCGACGTCACGTCTCGACGTCTCGCCGTCTCCTGGGACACCTGACCCAGGACACGACTCCTTGGGCCATGGGGTCCTGAGCCGAAAAGAGAACAGCGGCAGGTCATCAACGAAGGCTTCAACATATTTGGTGCTTTCTGAAAATCAGGGAAGCCCTAAAAATGGATGGTTTATTACTATAAATGGTTAATAGTGGATGACTTGGGGGTACCCATATTTTGAGAAACACCCATATGGTGCTTTCTGAAAATAAGAGACCCCCCAAAATGGCATGTTTTGAATGATAAAAAATGATAATAAACAAAATGTCTTGAATGAAAAAACATGGTTTGAATGATTTAAAAAAATATGTTTTTTCATCATTCAAAACATGGCTCATTACCAGAAATGGTGGTTTATTACTATAAATAACTCCTAGATGGAACAAACTCATGGCTAAACAACTCCTAGATGGTGGTTTCTCAAAGGGACCCCCAAAATAAGTGGCTGGTTCATTACTCTAAATGATTCACAATGGATGATTTGGGACATCCCCCAGTTTGAGAAAAACCCATATGGGGTTGTCCGGCTCGCCCTGGTGGTACCCCTTAAGTGAGGCTGATGAGGACATCAACGGGGAAACTGCAGCAGTTTTGGGGGTACACCGTCTATGGACAAGACCATGTCATCATTGTGGGAGAATTTGATGCTTCTCTGAGACAATAAATCCCGTCTAGAATTAGGTATGTGCACACCTGGGGTAGCAGGTGTGATTCGATGTTAGGAGCAAGGTATTACAAGTAATCATGAAACACCCTGATCATGTTTACAATATGACTTGAACATCCTCCAAATTCAACCCTCCCAGCTAGTATCATCAACCAACCAATGTTTTGAACATATTGATAATATCCTCCAACTTCAACCCTGACTGCTAGTATTGCCAACCAGCAAATATGTTGAAACCATTGCCGCACATTACTTTCTGCTTGCTGCTGGCACTCTTCTGAGAACGATGATCAGCAACAACTAACCAACGATCACGTTTTCACGTGGTTGAAGCCACCATCTTTGGATTGATCTGCATGGCTGATGACTATTCAACCACTATCATTGATCTTACCCTTCCAGTGACCTACATAACAGGTATCCAGACTGGTTTCTACCGTTGTTGTTTGGGGTTGGCTACTTATTCTAAAGGAAACTGGAAGGGTACGTTGGTATTTAGCACTATTGGTGGGTTCGCAGCCATTTCTAAACAATTGTATTGTAGATGTTGGGTACTAATCACTACTGGCCGGTTGTGAATACCACAAGACGTTATTCACTAAGCCTCTAAGCATTTAGAAGCCATCGTTAACCCCAATATCGATAAATGTTAATTTGTTGTATCAACAATTGTTAAGCTCTTATTAGCCATGCTAAGGCCATCATCAACCATTATCCGACATCAAACATCATTAGCCATTACCAACGATCACATCACCATTCACAATCATCCACATCATGATTAATTAACCATGATTATCATGACTAGCACTCATTCACTAAGCGTAACAAACCATCATGATCATCATCATGATCATCATCATCATCATCATCATCATCATCATCATCATCACTACTAACAACCACACATTTACCTCATGATTAGCCATCATGATTAACATCACAAAACATCACTAGCCCTCATCGTCGAGCCTAGCCATCATCACCGAACATCACCACCCTGATGAAAACACCATAGGATTCTAAAACATCACTAAAGGAGTTGCATTAGCTTGGTGATTCATCACCACGAGCGATCCCAAGTAGATAATCTCCATGGTCCTACGCCAAGTATCACTAACTATCATGAAAACACCCTGATCTATCATGGTTGACCATCATCATGACATATCATGACTAGCCTCATGACAACACTGTCAACACAACTAGACCCTCACGAAAACGCCATGGATTTTTCAACAGGGGTGTTTCTCAAAACAGAGGTACCCCCAAATCATCTAATATTAATCATGTATAGTCATAAACCCACCATCTTGGGGGGTCCCAATTTTGAGAAACCACCATCTAGGAGTTGTTTAGCCATGAGTTTGTTGGTGATTCTCCCCCTGTCATCAACCAGCACATTGATCTTTGGGGGTTCCCTATATGGCTGTGGGTCAGTTCACCCCGTACCCCTGGTTCCCCTATCATTAGCCGAGCCAGTAGTTCCCTATAGTTTGCTGGTTATTAACCACCATGAAATTGGTTGATTAATATGGTAGTTTCTCAGAATAGGGGTACCCCCAAATCATCCATGAATAGTCATTTATAGTAATAAACATTAATAAACCAACCATTTTTAGGGGTTCCCTGTGGCTTGAGAAACCACCATATGGTGATTAAGCATTACTATTAACCATTAAGCTACTGTTAGTATTATGGTTAATATGGCGACCATAGCCATTTGACCCCCATAAATAGCCATATTGACCACCATAGCCATATTGAAAAACCACCGCATCACTAAGGTGCTCGCATTGACAGGGCGCGCCTCAGGCAGCGTCTGCGGGCGCTGGGCCAGTCGTTGGTGACAGCGCTGAGCCACGTCGGGCCACCACCTGGGCGTGCCAAGGATGGCCAAGGATGGGTGAAAAAGGTAGTACATGAGGCGGTTAATGATGAGTAGTGAAGGATGATATGGGATGATATGGGATGATATGGGATGATATGGGATGATATGGGATGATATATGATGGAAAAACAATTAGGGATGGCAAACTGATGATTTAGGGATGGTAACATGATCATTTATGATGGGAAAAGGATAGTAAAATGATGAGTAATGATGATAACATGATGATTGGGGGATGGTAAACATGATAATGAATGATAGTGGAACATGATCATTTTGGGATGGTACATGATGGATTAAGTCTTGGTGAATGATGGATAATTATGAGTTTGTCAATGTCAAAGATCGTTGATAACAATAGTAATATACTGCTTATTAATAGTTAATGGTTGCCTGTCATTAAGCCTTGATGGTTCACGCTTTCCGCTGGTGAATTACGATTGAGCCTGAATAGTTTATCATGTTGGACCATGCTTACTGATTCCTTTGGTGGGGAATCATGAAATGACAACCATGGTGAATAATCGTTGTTCTTGTTTAATAATGCTCAATAATGATTGTTGACCACTCATGTGGTATCTGCGTGGACTGCCAGACTTTTCTGGTTGGTTTATAGACATTCTTTAATCCAGCCGTAATGATCCCCCGTGGCCAATCTGAATAAAACACCAACTTCATTACCAGCTCAGCTGGCGATTTATCCCTTACAGATCTTCCATTTTCATCCAACATCAATCATCGTTGTTGGATCAAACACTACTCATCAAACATGGCAACCTTTAAACAACCAGTAAGTCATTGACAATCTTAAAACTAAAATAACAGATCTCCGCAAAAATCTGGCTTCCAAAACCAACAATGATTTTGGAACGGTTTAGAGGCCCAGGCTGACGACAGCCATAGATCAATCTGGAACCTCGACACCAAGAGTGCACCTTGTTTATCATAGTTGTTGCTTAAAACACTGTGGAACCATAGTCATTGGTTCATTTATGTTTGAATGATAGTCGAGTAATGGTTGAGCAGTAGTGAATGACATTTGCTAGTCGTGGATTACCATAGTTGTTGGGTAATGGAAACCATCAGCCATCACAAATTGCTATCAACCGTTGTTATTAAGCATTTCCAGCCACTATCAATATTAATCATTAACCACTGCCAGCCATCATCGTTAACCGCTATCAACCGCAATTAATATTATCAACCACCATTGACGCTGATTTCCCCCCTTGAATCTGAGCTCCAAACGCGTCTGAGAACAAGCCACTGGATTCTTGCTCGGCCTGGTTTCCATGGTGATGCCATTGCTGCATCAATGGGACTTGTACTAAATGGTAAAACGGCTGATAGATGCTGATAGCATGGAAAAACGTGCGAGGCTTCCTAACCTTTCCAGCAAGATCTACCACAAATTCACCAGTTTCCAACTATGTCACTGCTCCAAAGATCTCTGTGGCCCTGACCAATTCCAAGGCGCCCTCCCTTGAAACATAGGGGGATGCCCCTGCTGCGGCAGTAATCCCAAGGCGCCACAGCAGGATCGCCCTGGCCCACTATAGAATCCACAGCAGCCGTTGGACATGGTGAGCATCCCTCGCCGTTGTGATTTTCTGGTGTCATCATTTAATCATCTGGTTAGTTGTAACTCAAATCCAAGAAGTTAGTCAACCATCTCAATTTATCCCAAATGTAGGGGAAACTACACATGTCTGAAACCACAAACCTGTGATTATACATGGAGTTGTACAAGAATGATTCCTTTTTGAACGTCAGAATCAGCATATGTCAAGAACTATGCAAAACACAGCAGAGAAGCTAGCTTTGATCTGGAATCTGAGTGCAGGAAATTTCGACAATGGTTGAGATAAACCAGTCGGTATTTCCATGTAATTCCCCATAGAATTTATGACATGATGATTAAAACTGCCCTTTCATCGCGTACCACCACCCGAATGATCTCAATTTATCGAAATTTCATGACAAGCCTTGAGAAACCATCATATCACCCTTGCTCGTCGTTGGATTCACATACCTTCGCTGGGCTGAACCACCCAACCAACCAGCCGCCGTGTCAACTGCCTCGGCTCCTTCGCTAGCACCTGCGAGCCAGCGATTGTCTGATTGTCTTGCTCAATCAATGACCATCAACGACCTAGCTAGATGCAATCATGTCCGCAAGACCAACTTTGGTCAATCATCCTTTGCGATAGTCTAAATGCAATCACACTTGTCATCTCTTGCTTGTGCCATTATGATGACTCGTCCTGAGTTGATTGGCCCATCAATTGATGATAATCAAACTAATAAACAAATGATGATCCCACTATGAGAATCCAAGTATGATCATTAATCCTATACAAGATGGGCCCCATGATGATCATCCACCGAACCAATAATGAACCAATTTATCAACCCTTGAATGATCACCAATGAATCATGGATTTACAGGCCATGAATGTCCATGAGGTTAAACTCACCCAACAATACGACGGCCTGATTCAACCTGTGCGACTTTGGTCAGGTCGCGAATGGCGAACTTCGTCACGGGATATGACGAGTCAAAAGGTGCTGTAGCTCGAACAACGATGATGGTTTCCATACTCCAGATAGTCAAGTTTGGCGGGTTGATGATCCGCGTTTACGCGAGCAATCTAGAGACCTTGTGATTACTGTACACGTCTGATAGACTTCATAGCTCTGCCATCCTTGGCAAATGTTCGCACAGTAACAATGATTGATGACCTACGAAGATTCGAGTGCAAATCGCCCATGGCGTAAAGTACAAGAGCGACTGTCGAGATCTGAAGAGTGTGTACCAGCTCAGTTGATTTGTATCCTCAATCCTCACATGTCGGTTTCTGTTTTTTGGCTAAAATCTATCGATTCATCACCCTGACCAATCTAATCCAAATGGTGGTTTCTCAAAATAGGGGTACCCCTAAATCATCCAATACAGTAGTAGTCATTATTAGTAATAGACCAACCATTTTTTGGGGTCCCCCATTTTAAGAAACACCCAAATGATCATCAAACACACCACAACTGCTTGACCGGTCGACCCTGTGTGCACCTGCATCGCTTGACCCCGAAGCATCGCTGCTCCTTGGGAAACCAGAATTGGAGATTTGTTGGCATGCTTTGCCAGCGGCTTGCTATGAAACCAAAGATACAGAACAAACAAAGAGGATAATACTACCGATGAAATAGTACTAGATTCAATTAGGTCGGATTGGATAGCAAATATGTAGATACATATAGGATCATACACATATATATAAATGAATAAATAAATACATGTATATATATATATAGTTTAAAAATTGTATCTAAAGTATAGATAGACGTACTTGTATGTGTATTTGTGTGTTAAACAACCATCGTGAACCAGCTGTGCATATTGGTCCTCGAAGACCAATGGTACAGAAATTGGCTTTGATGATGGCTCGTAGAGGTTCATCATGGCCAAGGATGGGGTCAAATGGTTGAGCATGATTCATGTTTCCCCGGAAAAAAACACGTTGATCTTCCATGATTGTCCAGCCTTCCAGGTTGATTGTCCACAAAAAAAAACAGCTTTTGCCAATTTTTCAAAATTTCCAACAAACAAATCCGCTGAATTTGCAGCTCTCCAGGTGATCTACCAAACGACCAACTCAGCCAAGAGACATCCAGCGGCCTGCGCCCGGTGCGGCGGCCCAGGTATCCAGCTGTATGGGACGATCCTTCATGTGCACCTGCGCTAACCTGTGGTCTCCTGTGCTTTCATGTAGGAAACCTACATGAAAAGGCATAAAAACTCGGTTACGTCTTTGGTGTTCAATGAAGGGAATGCGATGGGTTGATCAAATATGTTGTCTACAGGATTGACTTGAAAAGTGTCCATTGAAAGTTTCAAACACAATCTTGCTGTTGTATTACAGGAGAACTGTTTATCATGTGGAGTAAGTTTGCGCATTACAAGAAGGATTATGCAAAATGTGCACATGTGCAAAAAAAACTCTGGATGAAATGTACAATCATGTTTGTGACCGGCAATGTTTGAAACACTGTGAGTGATTTCGAAACATCGTCCGTACACTGCTCAGCCCATTTTGTCCGCTAAGCCGTACAAAACAACACCAGAACCCAAATCATGAAAACTCAGATAGAATACACATGCCCAATCCAACACTCCATTCCGGGCATCATCCGGAACATGTTTCGGAAACAAAGAAAATGTCCCAGGCGCTCCCATTGCCTAGGGACATCATCATCATCATCACCATCATCATCATCATCATCATCATCATCATCATCACCAGTATCAAAAATGATCATTATGACAATTCAATTCAATCAAATGCAGCCCTGAAAATCACCTCTCTATAGATTACCAACCTCGTTGTTGTTGGGATGTTCACCCCTTCTCTTGATGGTGTCAACCCACAGCAAAGTCGTCTCCTTCCCCGGCCTGTACGATGGGAAAAGGGTAACCGCAGCGGTGGCAGCGCAACAAACTGCCTCCAAAGGTGACATTGCCATGAACCACCATGACTTGTGACATGGCTATGGGTCAATATTAACCAAGTAACAGGGAAAACAACAACCAACAAAACTATAGGGAAAACAATGGTTAATCATTTATTAATAATAGGGGAACAAGGGGTACTAAGGTGAACTGACCCAGTGCCGTACGGCCCCTTACTTGGTTGCTGACTCTTTGCCCGTTTCATCCCTAGTCTTGTAACTCATCTCCCCTACTGTTTACATCAAACAAAAGCAAGCGGCTTGGCTCAGCACTGCTTACTTGAGAAAGGGAATTTCTATGTGATGTATCATCACAATGCCAGTGCATCCACATAGTTTGGTGTCATGATGATTGATTGACCATGATTTTCTACGATTTATCTTGATTTACCATGGTTCTTTCAACATATCATAGGAAAACTCACGTGGATGGTTTTACTAACGCAACATCTAGTGCACTACTTTGCCAGGGCGGAGCTGGCCTCGTTCCCAGTAAACATCTGGAAAGCCTATATTTTTTGTCAATTGTGTTCAATTGATCAGTATGAATAAGCTAGCTGATGTCTCTGCAAGTATACTAACCAAATAGACTTCGTCCACTATGGTCACTATGGATCAAAAGCATCAGGTCGCGCAAGCCCGTTGCCTGGTTTCGCACATAGAAGTGATTGTTTTTTACGTGTCTCCATGGGCAAGAATTGTTAGTCTTGATCTATACTGTAAATACATCTAGGACCCCAACATTGTGAATGCAAATTTTGTTCCAGTGGCTTGCGTGACACATGGTAGCCGATCATGATTGACACTCCGAATGGTCAGTTCCCTAATTACTGGGGAACCAACTGCCCCTGGCAGCAACCGACCCATGACCAACACGTGCGTTGCTGCTGTGATTTCTCGATGAGCGACCTGGGTCTCCATCGTCGCAGCAAGCTCGGCAAAGGCCGTGTCAATGACATAGCGAAGGCAGCAGCAACTCCCAACTTTTGTCTGTTGAACATTTCTCCAGGTTGTCTCATACCCGAAGCAACCGGTGGCTTTTAGTTTTTAGTTTGGTTTCTTTTTGGGGATTTCCAAATGGTGACTCCAACACATGTCAACACTTGTTTGGTCAGCATAGCAAACAGGTCAGCGGCTGGACATGCTTGACTGTGCGTATGTCGACAAAGCAAATAGATAGTTGGGCCTTGACAATATCAATAATTGGCATGGATTGGCATTAATGTATGTTGAAGCTCTTTCGCACAATAACTTTCAAGGGCAAATGTTTGGGGAGCAACAACTCAAATCTGCTGTCAAGGTAGCTAAGAAGTGATCCATAAAGCTGGTCAGTGGGATCAGTCACTATACTTGAGCAGCCCTGGCTGCGGGAAACCATGCCATGCCCCCAACTTGGCGAAACTGGTCACGTTTGATCCAGTTTGGTCATCACCCGAACCACAACTCGATGGACGAGTTGTGAAAAATCTGCTTCCAAACAGGCAGGCGGTGTGCCCCAATCCGCCAGTCGTTGCTATTGAAATCAAAATGTGATGATGGACTTCATGGACCAAGATTCTCTATCACCAAGATCGTACTTCTGCATCGTCAGCGGCTGGAGCATCCCACACTTCTTGAAGCACCAACACTTTCGGAGATTCAAATTAAACCACTGCGATAGGACTCAAACATGTTGGCCTTTGAATTTGAAGCTTTGCTCCACGTTCACAGCCTGCTTCTGTTTCCCTAAGCTATCCTGTTGGTTTGGAGGGTCTTTGTTGCAGAGTCGCAGCAGTGGTTATTGCTGTTGCTGCTATAGTTATTGCAAATGGTGGTGTCATTGCAGCAACTGTTGTTGCTCTTGTTCTGATTGTGGTCGTGCTTGCCACGGTTCTTGCCGCTGCCGTTTTGCTGTCGCTGATAAGCATTGATCATGACCAGCTAGTCCACAATAAATGACCACACCTATTGTCATCATAAGCATTGATCATGGCCATCAATTGATCATGGAAATTAACACAGATCATCATAGGCCCTACCAGGTGGTGGTTGGATGACCAGTTTCCTATTGCAATATCCTTTCCACCGAAGGGTCAAGCTGTCAGTCTCCATGTTTGGATGGCCCTGAGTTGATCGGCAGATCAGCCGCGCCCCACAGATTGTGCCACCCAACAACAATCACCCCCATGATTGAGCATTACTGTCGTTGATTGACAAGCCATTTCTTCATTGGACATGTTTTTCTTAACCCAGGATTGTTGATAGTTGTGCAGCAAATCTTTGGTCAGGGCATTGCTGCTATGGTTCAACCGGCGAGTATTCACATTCATTGCCCTGCCATCTGTGCGCATCGTTGCCGATCACCGATGCTATCAACCATCACTGGCCTACATTAAACCTGGTTAATCATTCTGAACCGTTGTCATCCATGCAATCTAAAGTAGTACATCATGAAGCAGTACCCCATCGTCACTGATAACTTAAGTATAAACCGGTGCTAACCGTTCCCAACCATCAATGACCATTATACCAACCACCGTTGAAGATTAATCTCACCACTAGCAACCAGTTTCCCGCGTTCTGAACCATCATCAATCGTTATCAACCATCATGAATCGAAAATCAACCACCATGAATCGTCATAAACCATCATTAATTAATCCTTATAAACCCTCATTAAGCCTCCTTAGTCCCTTTGAAGCACACCTATTCACCACGGTGACGCTGCCGCAGCTGCTTTGTCGAGCAGGTGCCGCGGCACCACACGCGGAACGTCGGGGCCAGTGAAACTGCGCGGCTAACGACCTCAGCGAACTGCGACTGAGGGATCACATGCAAAAGGGATCTGTTTCTATCTATCCCAATCGAATCTAATCTAATCTAATCCGATCGAATCTAATCCAATCTAATCTATCTAATCTGTTTCTATCATTTCTATATGTATCCTAATCTAAAATAATCCATCCATGTACCCTATCTACTCTAGTGACTATACTGACTCTTGAGTACCTCCACCGAGCAAGAGTTGGAGAGACAGTGTTCGAAATTCAAGTATAATTAACCATCATGTAGGTGGACCATTCAGAGCTGTGTCAAGAACAGCTGGGCATAGACTGTTACATATTGAGTATAACCTATAACCATCCTGGAGTAGATGGAATATGAGTTTGGCAACCATCCCAAAAATGGTATAGGGTTTCATTACATTGAATATGGAGAAGATTCAGCATCTAGTCCAGGATGGTTGAAATTGATCCAACTATGTGATGCATCAAGGCCACATGTGCGGCACACCACGGCTAAAAATATGGATTCTGCAACTGTAGATTCTCCGGCTACATCATTTACGATCAGCATATCTCCGGCATGACATCATCAAACAAGGGCCGCGACCAACGGCGAGCCCACCAGCCAACAGCACTGATCCAGGGCGAGGCTCTCATTCTCCAATGCGGCCTTGGCCTTTTCGGCCCTTGCCTGACGGTGACCCGCTGGTCAAGGCACTCCAAGGGCTATCCAACATCTCATCACCCCGTCATCATGTCATCATCCGCATAGTGACAATCACCATCACTACTGATCATCATCACTATCATGACATCATCACGGTGTTCATTGATAAACATCAACCGCCATCAAACATTGTTGTCGTTGTCGTAGTTGTACTGTCACAATGGTGTTCATCTTCGGCCTCATCATCATGATGACGACTACTTATAAATGATCGCTAGTGATGGTATAAATTCTTATGATTTGGCAGTGGGTCAAAACCCCGTACCCCTGGTTCCCCTACTATTAACCACTGTTTTCCCTTGTATTGTTGGTGGAAATCCACCATTAGTTGGTTGGTTCATATTGACCCATGGCCATTTGGCCTGCTCATGAACATCATTTCGGCATAATCATTTTGCACGCTTAGTCAAAAACAGCGGGATTTCTCAGGTCATAGGGAACCCCCCCGGGTGCGCTTGAAGCGCTGACACGGGGATCATGGGGTAATCCACACGAACGAGTGGATATCTGTGGAGGTAAAACACACAGACACACACATATATATATATATATATGTATGTATAGAATACCTTTCAGAAACTGGTTTTAATGTGTTCAAAAGTGCTACTCTTGGGCGGGAAAATTGGATCACACTGAAATATCTTTGAAGCGCCCGCAAAAACAGTTCATCATGTACCTATGCGTAAACAAAAATCCATAAATATAAACATGTGCATACTCGATCCATACATTGAAATGCCAACAAACATGCAGGCAAACATGAATGCGTCAGTGGATCACATCTGGATACTTGCTTCGTGGATGTTGCTCGATGGGAACCAACAACGACCTGGATGCCTCGCCACCTACGAGGTCTTCACGATCCCAGGCCATGGCCCAACGGCCTTTTCCTTCTCCTTTGGCATCTTCAGGTCCATTTCCATCATCTTTCCTCTTTCCTTTGCCTTGAAGCCAGGGCTGTAACTCCCAAAACTCGGTGCAAAAAGCGATCAACATGGGTCAATACTGAATAGGCGACTCCATGCATTCATGCGCAAAGTCGTGCATCCGGCCTTCTCCCTTGTCGGACTTTTCCCTGCTATCTTTGCCGCCTTTTCCTTTGGAGTCCTTTCCATCTCCTTTACCTCGTCCATCTCCATCTTTCCCCTCGTCCATCTTACCTTTGCCGCCATCTTTCCCCTCCTTTCCACCATCCTTGCCACCATCTTTGCCTCTCCAGGATCCGCTGCCATTTCCACCATCCTTTCCGTCTTTCCCTTTGGATCCCTTGAACGACCCATCCTTGCCGCCGTCCTTACCTCCGTCCTTGCCACCATCCTTTCCTCTGTCCTTGCCACCTCCATCCTTTCCACCGCCTTTTTCTCGAGAATCCTGCCAGGTGACATTTGAACTGTTGAACACCCTCAATGTCGGTCTGGGAACCAAATTGAAACATATCATACCATCTGCCCAACGTTTGCCTTTTGGTTTGTTCAGTTAGGTTCGATGCTTCCAACCACTCAACCATTGAACCATTCAACCGCACAAACAATCAAAGAAACAAGCGAGCAAACAAACAAACAAGCAAGCAAGCAAGCAAATAAACAAACAAATAAACAAGCAAACAAACAAACAAACAAACAAACAAACAAACAAACAAACAAAGAACCAATGAAACAGAGACCACCACCCAATGGTTTTGTACCAACCTATCAACCTACCAAACGGTGACAAGAGGACATCCATGGAGTTCCACCCGTTTGGGACACGCCAGGTTCGGTTGCAATCAACAGAGACGCACTTGGGCCTCAACTCGCGTTTCATGGCAGGGAAAAACATAATTTCTTGGTGGGTACAAATGGTTTCATCGATTATTAATTGCCTATGCACTACGAATCTATGGGCAAGCAATTACAAGTGATCTATGAATAGACATTTTGACATAAACCCATTGTAATTACAAGTAATTACGAGTAAAAATAGAAAACCATGGTGTTTGACATATTTTGGATATATGCGTGTGTGATTGAGAAAGCAATTATATACACACATATCGTACATATGACATCATGTGACCATACATGCATAGATCGATTAATTCCCTCACCAGCTCCAAGAGCGGTTGAACAAGTGTGGGACACGGTCAAGTTGACCGCTCTACTGCTGATTTATGTTGGTCATTGATGCCCTCCGAAGGCTCATCATCATGGTTCATCATGGTTCATCATATCTAACTGAAAAAATATGGCTCATGATCTCTATGACATATAAAACACATACACACATCTTGGAACTTGGCACCCCCAGTCTTAACATATCCAATGAACATCCCACTTTCATGGAGTAATAACCATGGTAACCATGGCGTTAAATCTATCCATAGCCTATGTCAGCGGCTCTCTGACGCGGTCCTTTCCCTCCTTTCCTTTGCGACCATACCACTCCTGTCGTTGCAGGGTGGATCTCCCAATGGCACAGTCAACAGCTTGATCGACTTTGCGATTTCTTCAATGAACCCATTGCATGATGAAGATCAATTTCGCCTCAACTACAGTGAACTACATCCATCTTGAAATGCCTTTGCAACCACCACCGCCCTAGGCAACTACTTCCTTCAGGCCTAAACATCCATGCTGAAGTGAAATCAGAAGCTGAGAAACTCGACGTGACAGCTTCTTCAAAATAGTTCGATGTAACCACTGGAAAGCAAAGCACTACTATTGCCGTACTGGCGTTGAAATCACTTGGCTGTCAACCGACAACCAAAAGTGATGGGAGATCCGTTATTAGCTCTAATGATAGATAGAAAACATATTACACCTTTTGAGAAACGTTCAACACCCCATAACTTTTTTATGTAACTTTAGTCAATATAATTCAGGTCTTTTTGATATAACTGATCCATGAGGTCCAACTCTGTGGAAGTTGATCCTTGATGATTTCAATGATGTTAATAAATGCAGTAGCGATTAGTCCCTGAAGACTTTCAATGATAGTTGTAATGTCATGTTATTCACTCATGGTTTCATTAACAGTTGTTCAAACAGCTACAGTATGGTTAACAATGGGAGAGCCATGGATGCTATAAGAGTTGGTACCTCGTCTATGATGAGAAGCTAGGATGGCAACCAACCAAATCCGCTTTGGGGGCCCCTGACAACACCCTCTTCATGATGTCTCACTACTCGGCTGTAAGTGGAAATCCGATGTCAATCATGAGATATGCTTTTCACAAATGGATTTGTTTCAAGAACATTCATGGTCCAGGACCATTGTCCCATGAGAAGGAAGGACGGTTCATTCAGAAAACCCACTTTAGCATAAATGCATCCTCACTTGTAACCCATTCTTGATCCCATGCTGAAAAGCTACTGTAGCATAAATGTATCTGTCATTCAGACCTCCCCGCTCAACCAATCAACGAAGCCTACCGATATGGTGACATCCACTGCTGTTGTTTCAATCTTTATAACTTCTTGAAAGGGCCAACCCAACGACCGACATAGTTGCTATATCCTCATGTCCTGGTTTCATTGAAATGATCCTGTGACTAGCAATCCTGAACCAGCCAACAAAACAACCAGCTATCGGCTCTCCCTATCATTACCTATGAAGATCCCAGCTGGGATTTGGTGGCTTCTCAAAATATTGACGCCCAAAAAATGGTTGGTTTATTCCTATAGATGGTAAATATTGGATGATTCAGGGGTTTCAAAAATCCATCATGTTTGCCATCTATAAGAATCAAAACCACCATTTTGATTGGGTAAATATTCCTCCAGATGGTAAAACACCACTTTGGGTATCATTCTAGAGCAAAAAAGCAACCAGATCTTTAGGAATTTGTACCACCATTTACCATAATTCTATGGATTGGGTATAAGCCAACAATTTTTACCTCAGATGGGTTCCTATCTACCATCTGGTTTCACCACTCCCTGTAGCTCTTTAGCTCCCCCTTTAAAGGGATTTAGGGATACCCCTGGCTCCTTAGCTCCCTGAGAATCACCAGCTAGCTATAGATGTTAAATTCTACGCCTCAGGGTACCTCGCCACCAACAGCGCCTCCTCGCCGCCCTTACCATTGCGAGCCTCAAGCGAAATGCCACGGAGCGCAACGGTCAGGCGGAAATGGGAACATGGAACATGCTAGTGGTGACTGATGGTTGCCCTCACCAGTGGTTTTAAAATCAGCTTATTTAAAATCACCAGTGCCCTCACCAGTGGTGGGCAACCAACCTAAAGCGACGGATGAGGGAAACCAAAGGTTTCAATGGTTTCACCAGTGATTTACGAGGAACCGACCTGGTGGAAACTAAAATCAGCGGTTTCAAAAGGCAAAACCAACATGGACACTTAAAAAACACTAGTTTTGAATAGGCAACGAGTAAATGATGGCTGTTCAACTTCCAGGCAACCGTAGAGTAGTGGGTAATGATTGAGGGTGAAGGATTAATCGTCAAAATCATGTGGTTCATGGTAAAGGATGGTCCATCAAGGTTGATAGCTGCTACTGGTTAATGATGGATCAAGGTTGATGATGCTGAATCATGCTTGATGGCTGATGGTTTATGATTAAGAGATAATGCTTATTGGTTTTGTTCATGTTGTTCATGGTGCCCAATGATGCTGCATGATGGCTATTATGCATTCTACTAATTCCGTCAACAAACACCAAATTTATTCATAATATACCAAGTTTCATGCAAGTAGAAATGATATGGTGGTTTCTCAAAATAGGGGACCCAAAGAATGGATGTGTTTTTACTATTGATGGTTACTATGGGATGATTTGGGCATCCCCTATGTCTTGAGAACACCCATGTGACTTGGATTGTGTTGGATTAATCTAGTAACGGTTGTGACGTCAATGATAGTGAACACATAGACTTATAGTGATACAGAGCAACTCGCAGGAAATAGTGATGATTCAAGGTGTGGCGATCGTGATGTTGAAATGACGGACCAAGCAACAGCACCAACACCACCACCACCACCACCACCACCACCACCACCACCAACAACAACAACAACAACAACAACAACAACAACAACAACAACAACAACAACAACAACAACAACAACAACCACATTAACAAGAGCAGTAGGGACTAATCAATCAATACATATTACCAGTAACAACAACGAAGGCAATACAACCAGCAAGGCATCATGATTCATGGTGATACATCAAATGATACATCAAAATCACCCGTTGAAATTGGAAATAACTCAAGATACAACACAAACTGGCAAATCACAGGCAAGACTGAAGATGATGAATCAGTATGAATCCCAGTTTCGGAAATGCACACTGCAATGGCGGGGCAACACCATACCAACAAACCAGAAGCCAGAAGACAAATTGTGATACACTCTGGTAAACTAATCTGGGCGTTAAATATCACTTTCTAATAGGGAAGCCTCAAATAAGCCAGCTAGAAATGGAAGATTTTTCACTTCCAGATGAGTTTGCCAAAGAGTACCGCTACCATCATCAGGACAGAGGACAGAAAGTCGCAGCTGAGAACTCCTGAAGGCGCGGGTCACATTTTTTGCACTCCAAGTTGCTGCTGAAAGATCAGTGAACCACCGAGGTGGGGATGGTTGGGTACGCAACACCTACCCCCAGTTAGTTAATTAATGTTATAACTAGGGTAGCTACAGTACTAGTCAGGCAGGGAAGGTATAAGTAAACAACTAGGTGATTGATAAACCAACTTATGACCAGAAGGGCACCACTCTGTACCAACCATCGCACGCTTCATCCAAGTGGCAAATGAGTCGTCTCCTTTGGACCCTTTGCCTTCCTTTCCTAACAGTGCTGCGCCGTGGCACATCGTCTTGGGGTGCGCATCATGTGGATTCGGGTATCAAATGACCTCAGGTTGGAAATGTGTGTACGACAACCTCTCAAAATGGTGTATGAACTTGCTTGCAGAATGGTTATCCAATGTGTTCCGCTGTGGTTCCACTGAAGCATGCAATTCAAAAAAACTTGGGTATGTGCATTTGAATGGGGTATATTATCCCATAAAAGGTGCATATTTGCTCCCCAAGAACGGTATTGTCCCTACTCAATCAAGGCCCATCCACTGTGATGGGTGAGCAGCTGGGTGCCCCGCAGGGAATGAGAGCACCAAGATGATGTGCCCTTTATCAGTGTTTCTTATCAAAACTGCACTGCACACATCTTGGCATGTATGTGTTAAGATCATCATCATCATCATCATCATCATCACCATCATCATCATCATCATCATCATCATCATCATCATCATCATCATCACCATCCATTTACCCATGGTCACATGCCCCAATTTCGACGTAGTTGCGTGGGTTTCCATCCCATGATCCCCACGACCAACCGATCCCACAACAGTCGCGTGATCTCTGGCAGTGCTGCACGACGCTGCGCGTGAAGCCGCCTCCATCTTTGCCCTTGCCCTTCGACTCGCCATCCTTCCTGTTGTCATCCAATGCTTGGTGAAATGGGGTAGAGTTGCATAACATTGGTTCAACCATGGGTTGATCAATGGAGGAAACGGTGTGCTAATCAGTGGGTTTAACCAAGCCAAGTTAATCCGTTGGAACAACAAGGGTTAAAAATGGTTTGTATACTGTATAATCTGTATACTTGGGTTTGTAGTGGGTTCAAAATGGTTTGTAAACGTGTTTGTCATTGCTAATCATGGCCAAAAACAGTTGTCGAAATGTATAAGCAACAATCGTGACAGCAGTCAAGTCTTGGCTGAGTAAGAGAAGTCAACTTCTACCAAGAGACAAACCAACCGCAACGAATCAACTGGTTGGATACGCCGCATGGCGTAGCCGGGTAGCGATGGCGAGTTCGCCATTTGGTGGGTGTTGTGGGTCAACTCACTCGGATCGCGAAACGCCAAAGCTTGCCTGGTGGTCGAACCCTTTCGGGTAGGTTCAACGGATGATAGAACTAAATTTGTTGCCAACTGGTTGCCAACTGGTTGACAACTGGTTGACGACACCTTACCAACTGGTTCCACAAATCGGTGGTGTACTGGACAGGGATATCTCTTCTTAGCTCCCAACCAGCTCATCGAACACCTCTTCAGGTGGCTCTCCTCTGCAGCCCTGGTACACGTTTCCCTGGTGAATGGAAAATCCACCATTCATAATGCCTAGTTTAAGCTAAACATCACTCAATTGGTTGACCTATGTATCTAAAAAATATCAAAAGACGATTTCTGGTGGTTTGCCTTGCCTGCTGGGTAAACAACAAAGTTGCTACCAGTTGACTGATTGATAACAACGAGTGACCAACATGGATGGACGTTCAATGAATGGTACACGACAAATACATACGACTACTGACTACCGGAGATGCAACGACCAATGCTGCAGAAAAGACATGACTCGTAATTAGCCACCAATATCATTCATCATTCATCAACTGCTAGCAACATTGATCAATTATCATTGCCATTATGAAATTGTATGCATCAAAGCCAGAACTATCGTCATCAAACAATATCACAGTTGAAGAATGGTTGCCGATTCACAATATCCTGATCAAACATATTCCTAAGCACGGATATCAACCACCAACTCTTGGTGTTGTTAAACAAAATATTGTGCATTCTCAATGAAACTGTTGATATTCACCCATCTGAACCATCAGTTCTGCTTGTTTCACGCCTTCTTCACAAGGCCCCCGACACGAGCATCCCCCGACCGGGCAAAGGGTCCTTCCGCTCTTGCCGGAGGCGTCGCCCGCTTTCTTCTCCTCGCCTTTACCTTCGGCCTTTCCACCTCGTGAGTGGCGCAAGCCCAACAAGTAACTGGGCAAGGTTGAACCGCAGCTATTGATTATAACAATGGTATAGCGAATACCATTACTAATATGATATAACTTTGGCTTGTGTGACTATTGCTAGTTAAGCCATGGATGATATCTAAGGTCATCAGAACCATTGGTTATTTTAACTGTAGTTACAACTCTTGATAATTAATACCAATGAAATTGCTAACAAGATGTGATTTCTTGGCTGCAGCTCTTGATGCTGAGTATCTCCATCCGCAAGTGATCAACATAACAGCTGCAGTACTAGTTGGATGTTCATTTACAGAACAGGACATTGGATACTTGGGCGGTGTATGGTGCCGAATCGGCACTATCGCAACCAGCCAGAACATGCCAACACAACTGATTGGTACATACGGTTGCATTGTCATTGGCATTGCTGTTGATAGTCGTTCACCAAAAATTCAAGAAAGGCTAGTCTGTGACATCTGTATCTTAAGCTAGATAACTGGCAGCAGTAGCAGGATGAAATTTCTGCTTGCGAAACGCAGGTTGGAAATCCATTCAACTCGAATGCTCGAAATGATGCTAGTCAGTGCTAGTCGAGCACAGACCAATCTTGCAGGAGCACCACCTGAAAGGACAATTATATATACATATATATATGTCTATATATGCATCATAGGCGGCCTGAACATGTCAGACGCCAAAAAGTGAAGCATGCCTCAAGAAGTCGTTTGTTTGCTGACGTTTACATGGATAGCATATTAAGAGAAGGAACATGGTTTGTGCTTCGACCGCTGATCAAGCAGTGTAATCAAAACTGACCCGGGATGTATTTGGCATAAACACATTGCCCCAAGCCACGGAAATAACCAAACAAAAACGACTTCCTCAGCTGGATTACGAAATAAAGCTGATCAGCAGGGATTGCAATCACACAGGAAGTTCGTGGTTTCAACGATGCCAGCAGCGGCGCCTCTCTTTCCTTTGCCTTTGGAGTTGGCCATGCCTCAGACCGCTGGCGCGAGAACTTCAGCAAGGAAAGTGAAGCCGAGAGACCAATCTGAACAGCCTTTCTACCCCATCTGTTGCATCAATGGGGCCACGCGGCCAGCTTCGGCGAGTGCAAAAACAAAACACCTTTCGGTTGTCGCCTCACAAGGCTCCGACCGTCAACCATTCTCAACCACTTGGAATTAAAGCATTGATATGGGTGTTTCTCAAACTAGGGAACCCCAAACATGGTTCAGTTCCTGCTATAAAATGATTAATACAAATTAATACTGGATGATTTGGCGATAACCCAATTTTCAAAAACCACACATGTAATCTGCATTAGTGGCTGGTTATCAGCAACACCCTGGAAAACTACAGTCTGGGAGCCTTTCTTGTAAACATTTGATCCGTTCCATGAACATTGAAGTTACCACATAAAAACCCTACAGTTTCTATCAATCAGAAGAAGTATCTTACTTTTCCTTGACCTATCTTGAGATCTAATTGCTAAGGACAACTGTGGCACAAGAAAAGGTGGTCTTGCACCCTCTTACCAAACTCACTTGAAAGAAATTGTTGGGATCCCTTTTTCAAGGGTTCTTCCTGGTTGGAGTTGTGTGATGCAGGTCTTGAATTGCAACTATCCTTGTCAGCACATCCTGCAAGGCAAAGGATTTACAAACAAAGAAAGTGGAATGCGCTGCTGAGCTGTTGGGAATGGAGTTTCACAGGTAGAGTACCCCAACAAGAATAACAACAACTTTGGTTATGCTTAATTGGCTTTATTGGATATCATAATATATCTTATCTAGTTATAAAATGTAAACATACGCAATTTACAAACTATTTACACATAACTATAATATAGTTCAGACCCGTTGGTTCTCTTTGGATCTGGGATACCAAGAAGGGTGCAGGTCCCTTCGTGAAGTTCAACCAGCGCTGGTGACACCAGCGTATCTGGCGCCCCAGCACCTGGGTAGCCATCCCCATCTGCCATACCTGGAAGCTTCACCCAGCTTTCCGTTATCCCGGGCCACAGCTTGGGTCATGGCCACGGATCTCAAAGAGTTCCCTTGGGCCCCAACCGTCCAACTCGTCGAAGGACATCTGGATGGCGTTTTGCTCCTGTGCTCGACCCATGAGTGATCATGGATTGTGGTAATCCAACAACCATCTATCATGTATCAAGTACAATGATATATTATCATCTATTGTCATATATTATCGTCTATTATCGTCGATCATCATCATCATCATCATCATCATCATCATCATCATGATGGAATGCATCAAATACATCACCAACAACCCATCTATTATTATCATCAAATATATCCATGACAATTGAGTGCGCTACTCGTAAACGTCTCAACTACAACAGTGCAAACCAAACAGGCGTGTGAGGGCACGTCATGGTCCGAAGAAAAGGTTTAAAGAACATGCTCAAACACCAATAGCTAACAACATATCTAGAACTCTTTTTAGGGGTCCAAATGGATTCAATATTCTTGAGCAGCAACAACCAAAGTGCTTTCAATGATCATGCTCAATAATGATGATTGATAGTTCATTCCCATCAATGATGGTTGCTGATCAACGGCTGAAGGGTTCACATCTCCACATCTCTCAAGGTTCAACAGACATCTCGATCAAACCTCCCATGGCACCGGCCTCATCCATGTCTTGATAGACAGGGAGGTACTCTTGATGGACGCTGATCAGCAATTTGGCATCTTCCACCTGGCTATCCAAGCTTGGAAGCTTGATGAAGCTTGGAAAGGATCCGCCAAAGGCTCGAAACATCGCTGCACCATCTTCACCCCTTTTGTCCCATTGCATGCTGTCAGAGGGTCTGTCATCTTCACCCTTGCTCACCCAGAAAACTGATGCAAGCAGACCAGCCATGACGAGCACTTCGTCCCAAAAAGTGTTGGAAATCAGAGTATCCAGTGTCAGGGCGTTCAACAGGGCAACATTGTTAAAACTGGATCATGGCGGATCATGGTAGCTTATCATTCCCGTGTTCGTGTGTACACCCTGGACAATCAACATGGGACTTCAGTCGGTGAAGGAAAGTTCGGCTTTTATGTTTCATTTCCCTGGCGCAAAATATGTCGAAAAGGACGACACATGACCCTTTACAATTTTGGACAGCTTTTTGTATCAACATGTGCATCCCCACTGGTCACAACTGGCACCATTGTTACCCACCGGGTCGCTAGGTGAGCCCAGGGAACCAACCCCGGGCGCCGCAACAACCCGTGCATGGCCTGATGTCGCAAGCCACAAAGCTCCAAGGCCCTAGTCTTATCGTCGTACCTTGCGGCCAGGCCCGTCATAGTGGTGGTGGCTTCAGCTGGTTGGTAGTAACGGTTGGTGATGGTTCACAACTACGATGATGATTGACAGTGATGCCAATGGTAGCAGTGGTCATGATTCACTGTCTCTCATTGGTTCACATTGGTGGTTGACAATGATGATCAACGGTGATGCGGAAGCCTAAGAGTGGTGAATAATCGTAGGCGTTGATGGTTGATAGCCTTGGGTTGTGGTTATTTTTGGTCGGTACCAGCCACCAGTTGGATCATGGATCGCGTCGCTTTGTATCGCGGGGTGAAGGCCTATATGGATATTCCTTTGTTCATGGCGCTGAGTCTACCCTTCGAAAAATGGACATAATGTTTGGGTGATGAAACATGATGAAACGAGATACATCCATATACCAGTCCCTTTGAGGCAAATCCTAAGGGTGGATCAGGGGTGGTGGCTAGCCTTCTATCCTGCTGTTCAGCGGCTGTGGCACCTGGCCATTCCGCTCTTTACTCATCATTGCAGGCAAACCACGTTCATTAGCCGCAACATGAAATCAAGAAGATCCTCATGCCCATGGTGGTTGCTTCATAGCTTCTGTTCTGATGCCTCCCAATCTGTTGTGGTGATGACTCCCATCAGTCAACCTGAGCTGAACGATGGCCCAAGGACTGGGTCTTGGGATCCCCTTGAAATCCCCTTGGGCCCTGAAGATCTCTGCTTCCCCGGCCTGGCATGGTGCAGCTCCGTCTTACGAGCGATGTCCTGCCACCCACATGATTGGATGGATTTCTTCATTTTCTTCATCAATCTCCCAAGCCTTGGGATATCTCTGGCATGCAGCCAGTGGCGAGCTACGAAAAAATATGATGTGTCTATACCAATCTCTAGAAACGCATGTCGGACTATGCTTGATATGAATCAAAACCATGGTTGCTTGATATGTCGTTATTTGTCTCCATCAACAAAAACAAAATGGGATGCTCAATTCGGACAGAATTGCAGGCTGTTCAACAGCTTGTTGGTTGTCCCAACTCAGCAGTGAGTGGGATAAACTCCATCCTCGAAGTGATCTAAAACTAGGATTTTACCCAACTGACACCAAACTGACACCAAACATCCAAGCATTTATCGCCTCATCATCTCTTAGATCAGCTGCACTTAGATCGGACATTTCAGCAACAGCCCGTGGCCAGTCCGTGATGGTCTGGTAGCCCTTCCCCAGGATCCAACCAACTTGCTCCGTCTCCACTGGAATGGTGACCTGGGAACCACAACAGTTCCTGTTGCCCGTCCAAGCCCAGCGGATGTGGCAACGCTTGCCTGGTGTTGATGCTTCAAAGCCAAGTTGAACAGTAAGAATGGCCATAGCCATCAAACAGTATGCAAACGTTTTCATAAGGCTTATAACATAGGACATACATGTAATAATGTTGGATGCTATCCAAACCAAACATAAAACAAAATCATGGAAAATCATGGATCATCATGGATCATACCCAATCTATATCAATCTCAATCTTATGCGATACACAGGGGCATCCATCCCCTTGGTTGCTGAGTCGGACATCTGAGGCTCGGGCGGTGATGAATTCCATCTCATCCCTCGCAGCCTTCACCGACTTCTCCGTGGATCCACTCACGGTGATCCTGCGGTCGACGGCGACGTTGCAGCTTCCCAGGGCAACACATGAGGCGTTAAGAGCCATGCTGGTTGGTGGTTAACGATTCGTGGTTAATAATGGTGAATATTGGGTATATATTAGGCAATAATATGGTTGATTATGATCAGTATCTGGTTGGTGGTTGAACCACCCCTATGAAAAATGTGCTTGTTAACCAACCATTTGGTAATAATCCTTAGGGAAAATAAAGGATGTTTGAAACCACCAGTGCGGATTCTTGAAATTGGGCCCCCCAAAATGGATGCTTTACAACAGTGCTGAAAATGATTAGGATCAAACGATTTGACGGTACCCCCATTTTAAGATGTTTGAGAAACCGCCACACCACAAGCAATACCAATCTGCTGTGAACACAGTAATCATTTCATGGTTGAGAAGTGGCCACAACCCCGGTGTCGTCAAGCCTACCCGTCCAACCTATGTAGGTTTCCTGTGATAGACGTGGCTCTTCCTATGCCATTCCTCAAGTGCATGTTCCAACACATCCAAAAGCCAAGCATTCGTGCATCCTCAATGATGAATCAACTATCTATCCAGTCAGATCGACCTAAGGACTAGTATCAACCTCAATACGACAGGATGATCAATCACCAGTTCCTGATCTACCAAGCTGGTACTCCCTGGCCTGCAATTCGTGCTGTTGTGCGGAGGATCTTCAATCCAAATCTGAACGTTGTGCCGCTCCCGAATCTCTTTGACGTTGTCTCCCTGTCGCAGAATGGTGGAATTGGTTATGCCCAGGAACGACGGTTGGTTACATCAAGGCAATGATTCAGGATAGAACATGAACAACCAAAAGTAATTTACAGGGCATCATCATGACCAGCAGAAGAATTATGAGCAACATGGAACAGGATTCATTGTTAAACATGATGGTTGAGGTTCTACCAAACCATCAGTGCTTACATTATGCCTTGATGTAGCTGAATTCATCATGGCTGATTTCCAAATGTTAATAGTCCCAGCGGATGGGGTGTTTCAGGTACTACCCTTATAACACGGCGGTTAGTCGTCTTCGAATTGCCTGGATGAACCGCCAAGATCCTTCAAGTGCATCTGAGCAAACCTATTCCAACAGCAGCCCTGCAGAGTATATAGGCGGCGTGGCATGACTGAAGTGCAGGCTCCCAAGAAACGATGACCTCCATGGTACCTATAGGCGTTGATTAGTTACAGTTGATCGCAGCGTAAGATTCTTATAGATACCTTGTCCGCAAGTGCTGCAAATCACATCCAGGAAATTCCTTGTGCGCACAGCAATAGAAAGTTGGTTATAAAATATATGGATGACCCCCGTTACCCAAGTAATTCATCGCTGGCATAGTCAACTTCCCACTGGGAGAGTTCATATGGCAACCATGATCAATGACCCATCGTCACCATCATCTGCAATGGTGCCTTCTTGCCGATGATGCGCCCCACCAAGGATTGATCCACGTGAAAGACCTGCCAAACTGCTGTAGCATTATGCCTTGACTGGATGTTGAACCACCCCTACTAAAGATATGAGTCAATCAACCAAAGGAACATAAAACACGCTCAAAACCACCACCCCCAAATATCCCCAGATCAAATCTGACTCGCTGATACAGTAATTATGTCATCCTCCTGGCATAGTAGCTTTAAGCACCAGCAAAATCCTGAGTGAGACATAGTGAGACGGGGGTGTGCCATCAAACCAGCTGTATGTTGATTTGTCTGGCGTTTTTGTTGTCAGAAAGGTTGTCAAGGTGGAAGCAACTCAATTGAAAGCAGTGCTTCTGGCATCTCAACACAGTTCCATGAGAAGTCATTGAAGTGAAATAGGACAATTACAGTAATGAGCACAACTTTTTGACAATTAATCACGCTTCAGAACTGGAATAGGAATGGGACATTCCCATTGTTCCACGTCACAACTTTTTGACAGCAGTGGTCAATTGACATGAGATAGCAGCAATCATGAGCAACAACTGGCCAGGTCAAGTACTTCCAGCTTGGTGGGTCATCTGCTGCCTTGGTACGATTCTATAAGCGCCCGTGACTGCTACAAGAACCAAAAACGAAAAAAAACTGATTGGATTTCCTATGATTTCCTTTGGTGCCTAACAAATAGTCGCAGCACCGCCTGGCTTTCAAGCCAAACAGTAGCCTTGACGGATTGAACAAAGGGTCATCGGGTCTCCAACGTTTTGGGTTCCCATACTGCTGCCGGAGCAGCTTCTGACTGGGGACATTGTAGTGTTGTGATGAACGACCCCCATGCCCCATCAATGTACAGGCAATATACCCACCACAAACAATTAGGTATAGAAGATAATTCTGGATAGTACCAGTTCTTGAAGTCAGTGAACCTTCCGGTTCACCTGACCCGCTGACAAAGGATAACTTATAAGGTAAATCCGAAGAATCCGCCAGGTTCACGATCCCAATACTACTTGGTACCAATTAATAAGGGAACTCCTTAGCTAGCTAACTTGGGCTATAGCTAGGGTAACTACCAGTTATGGTATATATATATATGACTATATAATTAAATGGCTTATTAATCAACTTATAGCTAGGGAGGCCCACCTTGTAGCTCCTTGGCTCCCCCGTTCAAGGGCGCTTAGGACACTCCTGGCTCTCAATCGCTGGCTCACCGCATCAAGGATCCCCTCGTCCAAGCACCCAGCGCCTCCTGATTCTGATCCGAGTGCCACTGCTTGGCCCTGTCATCGCTTGTGGCAGGTCTGTGCGCACTATCAACCACTGTTGAAGCAGTATCCAGCACTCCATGTATGATGTATTTACCATTATTTACCTACATTCTGGGCCATAGTTTACCGTATTATTTACATGTTTGGAAGTATACCTTGAGTGTATCATATCTGGAGTATGGACAAGTACTATATCACGTTCATGTATCAAACATATCAAGTGTATATATGTGAACATATTCAGCAACATGAACCACCATTTACAATCATTCATATGGGCAAATGTTGACGGCTTTCAAACACATTTAAACAGTTCTATTGGAAACATAAAAAAACTGAGGGATTGCAGGCCACGGATTGTTTGGCGTCGTCATGGTCAAACATGTGTTGAGCGTCGATCTTGCCGTTTTCAGCAATGCGGAGTATGCGACTCAAACAGAAACGTATATCAATGGAAGACCCATATTAGTCAGACCCCTTTTACGTGCTGGTAGATCACCAGCTGGTATGAGATTTGTAGATCTTTTTTGTTTCACATATTAATGGAGTAGATCACCAGCTATTGGTGAGCAACCGGTGGCTTGTGAACAAATGGATCTGGGCTACATGACTTGGACAGCGCCGATTCACCATACAGCGCGGTGGACAAGGCCAAGCACACCGGCCACACAGGGAGGCGTCCGACTAAGCAACGAGACCACCGGTCACAACATCACCAGCGTGGCCCTGCGGTTATTTTCATTGGTGATTGCTGACCATCATGAATACTGGTAGTCAAGGAATGATCATGGCGATAGTCAGGGAATGATAGTCTGGGAATGATTCTGGTGATCATATTAATGATCAGCGTTGGATACTGTGATTCAATTCCTGGTCGTTGTTCCCTACCATAGTGTTCATCATTGAACATCGTTGACCATGACTAAATTGTCATTCACAATGCCTCTAAACAACATCAACCACTATATTCCCCGATGACCAACCATCCGTCACAATTGTCAACCCCATGATAGTGGTTGATAATCATTTCTATTGATCATGATTGATTCCTAACTAATCCATGTTGAACAATCATTATTCACATGCATTCCAATAACCATGTTGATCCATGTTTTACACATTTCTAACCATCACCTAACACTTGCTGAAAGTGGTCCCTAATTGAACCACCCCTCTGAACAAATATGCTCGTGAACCAACCAGCCAACCCAAATCTTTTGAGAAAAAACATGTCCATGAAACTATCAGCTAGTAAGTGGTTAGCCACTAGTGTTGGATATTCTCCCTGACAAACTAATTCCGGATAAAACATGTGAACCGAACCACCAACATTTGTTGGCTATCCCCCCATGGTTATAGTCACTACGTAACCGTAATCATCGCCACTATCAATGATGGTAGTTCACCACTATCAATCAAACCTAACCACTAGTAACCATAGTTCACCACTAGCATAATTAACAACTATTGTCATTGATCACCACCACTAGTAACCATTATGGTTGCTTATTATCCCCTATGATTAACCATCATTAACCCTTATAACCCCTATAAAACCTGTATAAAACCACTATGATTGATCACCTCTCATTAACCATCATTAATGGTTGTAACCACAAGCAAATAATAACCTTTTATTGATCACTACCATATGGCTGTTAATAGATCCCTATTATTATAGATCACTACCACCAAATTACAACCTCTGAAAACTACAGCGAAGGTACTGCATAAGAATCTCTTGTATAAGAATTTGAAGGGTTTGGATTTGTTTCCGCTCCTGTTGGGCCTGAATATAATTTGCTTCTTCGGTTAAGAATTTGAGGGACCCTTACGGTGGCAGTTAAATTCTTAGTAACCATGTTTTGGGGTAACGATGATAATATCCCAGGCCAAAAACCAAGACAATTTTTTGACAACAATTCCTTGCTAGACAACCAAGCGACAAACAAAAATTGAAAAACATGTTATAATGTCCCGCGCCGGGGGTTGGGCCTACAACTTTTTGGTTGAAAGCCGCCCTTTTTGCCAACTGCGCCGAGCAAGCCCGGCCTGGCTGGCCAAAGGCCTGCTTTTAAAACGTCTCTGCCAACATGCATGTTGCCCCCCGGGCAAAGTATTTTTGAAGCCGGCTTCAACCAATTTTCCAACCGTAAAACAAAAAAAACTTTTCGGGCCTCAACAAGTTTTTTTTTCTCGCGGGCCCGCCGGCCTAGTTTGGAGCCCCCGGCATTCTTTTCAAGGCCCGGAAAATGTTTTGAAGCTGGTTTCAACCAATTTTCCAACCGTGAAACAAAAATAACTTTTCAGGCTCCGAAAAGTTGTTTTTGTCTTGCGGACCCGCAAGCCCAGTGTTGAGCCACCGGCACTCTTTTCAAGGACCGGAAAGTGTTGTGAGAGCGGCTTCTTGCAAATTTGCACTGGTAAAATCGAATCTGAGGAAAGTCGAGGGTGTAAAAAAATCATCCGCTTTTCTATAACAAGAATAATTGGAATACATACTTAAGAAATTGCTAAGAAATTGAGGGACCCTCGGACCGGGAACGTGGAAAATCTTGAGCAAACTAAATTAAGAATTTGAGGGACCCTGGACCACAGATTTGGGATTCTTATCCAGGACTTCCACTGTATTAACCCTCTGGCTATTCTATCAGCCACCGAGCGCTGCTCTCACCGCCTCGCCTGTCCAAGCGCTCGGTGAGGTGGTCTCGGTATTCATGGAACCTGGGGGTGGCACCGAAGCGACGACGCACGACGCCAGGCCATGGTGCTTCACCGTGGTGCAGCCGTGGTGAAACCGTGGTGAAAAATGGTGAAATAATGGTGAAAACATGCATTTCACCATGGTCAATGATGGCTAATCATGGGTAAGTAGTGATTTATGATGGTGCACACGAGATTATAGATGGTGGGGGATGCTGAATCAGAGGTTGATAGTGACGCAATAATATGCAATAGTAGTGACCAAACATGGCAAGCATGAATGGCAAATAATTACGCAACAAAACGCTGTCAACCCATGGGTCAGTAGTGGTTAAGTATGGCTGATGATGAATCATTGTGGCTATACAATGATCAAAATCAGCTACTCTGAAGTCGCTTGGAATTGCTGGCACCCATGCCGGACAAGTGTGCAGCGCTTTGCAACTACACTGTGCTATGTTGTGCCGGTGGCCTCCCTTTGGACACAATACGAACAGCTCAGGAGCTCAAATGGCTGTGGGTCAAAACCCTTAGTCCCCCTGGTTCTCCATCATTCACCATTGTTTTCCCTATCACTGTTGGTGAACTTATCCCCCATGAATCCTTGGTTGGTTAGCTGCTTGACCCATTGCCATATAGTTGGTACATATCCCCTAGTATTGTTAGTTATCATCCCCTATGATCAACCAATAACCCGCTAGTGAACCATTCGTTGGTTGGTTAACTGCTTGACCCGGTCGCTCGCCAAATCCCTGACCCTGATCCGGAGCCTTTGCATTTCGATCTGATGCTTGAAGTGGATCAGCCTCAGGAGGGCGGTGTCCATGGATGGTGTGCAGTGCCGACTTCCATGGGCTGGGCCGGCTTCCACGGAGGGCAAGCCCCCATCGGTCCAAGGGTGTCTAGTTGGACACGGCCACAGCTTTCCCGAAGGCTCTGAAGGCACCGGGAGGCACCAATGAAATCAGAAATTGCCAAATGTATCCAAATGTCTAGTTCCAAATGTCTGGTTTTGGGACCTTTTTTTTTGGCATGCTTTTAGATTTGACTTTGAAGATTTGGTAAATTTGAACCCGGCAATGCACAGAAGAACAAGAAAGAAAATAAGCCACAATACACGGTCCCATGCCAGTCCCACTTAAACAATTGACTTTTGGTCAAGGCATCTAGTCACTTGATGTCTCATCGCCAAGGGTCACTGAATGGTTCATATAGATATTGCTCAGGAAGAAGGACACTTGAGGGACCCAAGACAAGGGAACACAAGCAGTAATCGTACATGATTTAGGGTCAATCTGTCTCATTCTTTACCCTGGCCCACTCCGGTTGGACCTTTCCGGTCTCCAATTTGTCTTCAGGATCCAACTCTCACACAACTAGGAGTGTCCACAGCTGTACCATCAATGATCATGGTCAATCCGAGACAAGGGACCCGGCCCCAGCACTTAGATTTGTTGTGGCCCTCTTCAACCCCTTCAGCTGATAGGCCAATCACCCCAGTTGCATGGTCTGCTCAGCCCAAGCTCCCCAAGTTTCCTCCAAGGGGCTCTAACAGCATGGTGGCCAACCGAACTTCCCTGGCACCACCAATCAGCAGTACCTGCACGTGACGGAGCTGCTTGGCACAAGTTCCCAAGCATCCAACCATCAACGTGTCAACCATCAAAGCTTGGTCAGGTTCTGAATCATTTCTTAAGTTCTTCATAGTTCTTCAATCCTTGATCCTATGTACCATGAGCCCCCGAAACCATCATTTTCACAGGTTCTTACCAATATTTTGGAGGGTAAAACGGGTAAAACCTACCTTTTTTGGAGTTTTGGTTGCTCATGGTAATATATTTTTAGTGGTTATATGGTAAACCAATCATATCCCAAAAACCCAACAAAAACCTAAGTAAGTATAAGCCATGAACGACAAACTGATCCACTTGGCACCTCTGGGCTCTTGTGGCTGCCGGGCTCCACATTGGTGCCTCAGAGATCCAACCAAGGGCAGCCATGGTGGTACCTCCAACCATCCCCCAACCGCAGCCATGGTGGTACCTCCAACCATCCCCAGATGATGATCATTTATAGGGAAACCAAGCAGCAACAGGGGCACACCACTCATGGACAAACGCACATCTAAGGATCGAGGTTGGCTGAGTCATCAGTCTTCGCGGTGTCCGCTGTGCTGAGGCATTGGCAATTTGCCACCAACAAGTTGCACTTGTGCTGGACGTGACTCAAACAGCCCGAAGAATCCTGCAACCATCCGATGGCCATCCAGGTGTGAACCATGGGAGCCGTATCCATTGGTATCCCCAACCGTGGACATGTTCAGATGGCACTTCTATCTTTGAGATACTCAAAGCCCACAGTCATTGCATGCCCTGGGAAGTGCCAGGCCACCGAGTCTTGGGGACTTCCAAGGATGTGTCAACCAAGCGATAACGGTTGGGCGGTTGCTAACGACAGGCTCATTGATGGCTGATCATACTTCAAGATGAGTACTCATGATTTGGTTTACAATGCTCCACAGTGATGCTTGGTGATGGTTAGTGGTCAATGAAATTTACAGTCACGATACTGATACAGAACATTGGAATGATCATATAATTATAGTGGGT
Source organism: Symbiodinium kawagutii (assembly GCA_009767595.1). Taxonomy (NCBI): domain Eukaryota; class Dinophyceae; order Suessiales; family Symbiodiniaceae; genus Symbiodinium; species Symbiodinium kawagutii. The sequence continues at coordinate 370,057 of VSDK01017506.1, read as the reverse complement.
TATATGTGAGTGATACTGCTTAACGGGTTGTTAATCAGAAATGATATGGTGAGTGATTAAGTAACTAACTGCTTAACTAACTGCTATTATATAATTATACTGGTTAACTAGGCCTCAATAGTCCATTCCATCCTCAAGTGTCCAGAGTCCCGGGGGCTGGGCAACCACGGATCTCCTGCGACCGAATCCAGGAATGAAGGTCTGGCTCCACTGGTAGCAGCCTGGCAACAGCACCAACGTCCCGATTGATCTGTTGGTAGCTGTGCACACCACCGCCCAAACCACCTCAAAATGACAGTGTTTTTGGTACGCCAAACCATGATGTCTTCCAACCGCAACAAACCCATGGCATTTTTCAGGGGTACTGACGGTACTGAAAAACCTCTGCATTTTGCGGGAAAAACAAATTATGACCAAGTCATGGTATGAAATGTGGACCATTCGCACGGTATTTTGCTTGGAACCGTCCCCAGTCACCAAGTTTTCACCACGGATGGGTCTGGATCGCGGCTGGGCATCCAGGCGTGCGCTCCACCGTGGACAGGTCCAGCTTTCCCTCTTGGCTGCATCGACGCAGGGCGTTGCGCTCCACGATCAGGTCCTGGGGCAGATCTGCGGCAGAGGGGTGGCCTGGTTCGACGTGGCCCCGTGGCTCATACTAGGCTTAGTGGTGATGGCATGGCTCAACAATAATCATGATGGCTCAACAAAGTAAGCACAATATAAGGGGTTCTTAACATAGGGACCCCCAGCAAATGACTGGTTTAGTACTGTAAATGATTGATAAAGGATAATTTAGGGGTACCCCTATTTTGAGAAACACCCATGCAGATCATGATGTATAAGTAATACTCCGGCAAAATGGTGAATGGACTCAGTCAAAAGATGCTCAAAGGCTGAACAGAACAAAATGACTCAGCCAAAGCTCAATCCAGTGAGATCTATCATGATTGAACGCACCATTTGTTTCAAGATAAATAGAGGCACAGTCCCTCCGAAGAACCTATTTGACTGTCTCACATGAAGTCATATATGATTGATGCGGAGCATTTGCCGTGTTCTGGGGCGTATGTGCATGCTAAGAACAGCAAAGCGGCATATTGAGTCGCAACATTCAGACGTTCAGAAACATCCGAGCCTAGTCAGTTGGTGGTTTATCAAAATGGGGGCACACCCAAATCATTCTTTTTCACCATATTTATAGGAGTAAACCGGCCTTTTGTGGGCTTCCCTATTTTGAGAAACACCCATTTGAATTTGTTCAGAGCATGGACCAGCCATGTTGCCCAAGGACTAGTTATCTCCGCCCCCACCTCCCACGAGAACTCAACAAACATTCGCAGCATCACACAGGAAATAACCGGTATGATTCATGATCAGTATGAAAGACAAAGATTCCGAACGGTGATGAAGGATGATAAACGATGATGAATGACGTTTCATGATGATCCCAACAGCAGGTCGCTCATAGTACGCTCACCACCCTGCCCAGCTGGGTGAAGCAGCGAACCTGCTTGCCCTTCTGCGTGGGATCAAAAGTGATGAAGAAGAAGGAGTTCTTGATGGTCTTCACGGTGCCTGGCGAAGCCATGGCCGACATGGGCCGTTTCAGGCGACCAGAATAAAGCCATCAGCACTGGTGAGCCATAAGTGCGGTCTATATATGTCTATATATGGATAAGCATGGTTGATATTGGTTAGATATGGTTTGTTAATGGTTGATTTATGGCTAAGATATGGCTAGTACAGCTATGAGAATGGACGGTTGATACTAATTGGTGCAAGATGGATGCTTGAATGGCCAAATCGAATGCCAAAAAACCTATTATCAGGAAATCATGTGCTTGCCACTCTTTTGGGGGTATTTTGATATCTTCCATGAAGAAACGAGGTACCAGTGCGAACCAATAACTGACAAGTGTCCAATTGCCACTGGACCGAAAAGGGCGCGGATCAACTGTTGCTGTTGCTGGCTCGTTACTAAACCTGTGCAATACACCAAAAGCACTGGTCCATCAAATCCGGTGGTCATCACTCAGGACATGCACGGCTCACACCCCCAAATGGCCTCCCCTAGACAAAACCAGCTTCTAACGTGACCCCATTCCCTGGTAAACCTACAACATCTGGTTCAATTTGTTAAGGTATATGTTGTCTATATGCGCAGATATGATGGTTTCTCAAGTCACAGGGTACCCCAAATCATCCAATGCTTAATCATTATTAGTAACAAACCAACCAATTTTTGGGGGTCGCAATGACTTGAGAAACCACCATCTAGGAGTTGTTCAGCCATTATTGTTGGTGATTCTCCCCCTGTCATCAACCATTATTGATCCCTATATTATGTGCATACATAGCAGCACCTTGGAGTCTCCTTGGATGCCGCTATGGCATGGAGTCTCCTTAGGCATGGGGATGCATGGTGGTACCTTCCTTTGCCCCCCCCCCGGCCCCAGCCCCAGCCACTGGGCGTCGATTCGGTGGCGGGCAGCAAAACCTCCACAGCCTGCCAGCTGGTAGGCTGGAAAAATAGTACACCTGCACGGGAAGCAAACCTAAACCATTGGAATGGTTGACCTACTGTGATATTTCAACAACGAACTTCACAAACTACTTGTCCAGCAGTTCTGTATAAGCAAATTCTGGCTAGCAAATCGACCTAACAAGCGACGCCATTAAAAACAAAGGCAATTAACAATTGGAGGTGCGACATCTTCATGAGTCCCCCATCTTGATTAGCATTGTCTTGTCCGTCCCCTATTGGTTTTTGAAGTTGTTCTATCAACATTGTGGAAGTCTGAAGGCCGACCGAATCAACTCGGTTCGTTCCATTGTTTTTCCGTTTGCAATAGGAAGTGGTATGAGAAGCCACAATTTCCCAGGATTGATCACTGTATGAAGATCCTCTCACCATAGAGGATAACATACCACAAGAGTGAACAACCCACTGACAATGCTTAATCATGTTTAGCAGCGATGACTGAAATGATTGCGAAGGATGGTTGCGAGTCAATGGTTCCCAACATTATTGGCAATGATGAGCCCTTGCCATTAGCCATTAGACTCACCATTATTAATCAACCATCATTTTCCATCATAAACAACAGCATTAACCCTTTTTCACCATTCTGAGGCTATTGTTCATCACAACTGTACAGGGATATACCGAACCCCATAGGCTCACGGTGGCACAGCAGGTTTAACGCTCCATGATCCCTTTCGCAAGGCCTCATCGACTTGAGGGTCGAAGTCATCATTGGAGCCCTCCTAGGGGTTCGATGCATGGCAAGGGGAGCGGTTCATGTTGTGGTTTTTAGTGAGGAGTATTGGTGCATAAATGGTTGATGATTCATGGCGAATCACACTCGAACATTTTCAAGTGACCAACAAAAACTAATCTAAACGTACTTGGAAGCACATCTCAGAAACAAACGAACAGTTGTGTATGAGGTATACGTCCACAATTAATGGAGGAAATACCATAGAGTGCCTGCATAGGCTTCATATGGTTTGGGCACTGAGGTTCGTTGTTTTTCGAGCTTGTGTGTCTATACTGGGCTTCGAATTAGGCGCTGGGATTCGCTTTACAGGGTTTTGTGTAGCATTGCAACGATATTCCAATTTAGTCGTCTTGTCTGTAAAGGTCGGATTTTTGGGGACCTCACAACAAACTCGGCGTTGATGTGGGCCAAATTGTTTTTAGCGCAGATGCTTCACAACGAAGAGGATAAGTTTGTTGCTTGGGATGCTGCTTACCTTACCAACAAGCAGATTCTGGTGCCCGATCCCAAGGTTTTCATGGCCCCGAACGCATCCCAGTGATCCCATACCCCACACCAGTTGGGCTGCTGGGATGCCATCCATCTTCATTTTAATTAAGGATCCAAGATCCACTTCCCCGCCGTGTTTTGATGGTAGTTATATATAGTTATATAAGAATTGCCAACTGTTTAATAAGTTAACGGCTAGTCCGGCTAGTCCAAAACCATCCATATATAGGCATACTCATTCAATGGATCAAAATTGATCAATAAGAAATAGCCACGAAGTTCTAGTTGTAATGGTGGGTTAGTAATTAATGGTTGAAGATGGCTCAAAACAATCCAATTCTAGGTGAAATTCATCCAACTAGAGCCCGGCAGCAGCCGCCACCTCTGGTAGTCGACGTACAGAGGAGGCTGGCACGTCGCGGGGTTCCCAAATGTCGTCCTGTGCAGCAACGAAGTGTAGAAACAGCAATGACCAACAAGAACCAGCTACTATAGAATAAGCGGGTGTTTCTCAAAATAGGGGTACGCCTAATCATCCTTTCTTAACCATCTACAGGAATAAACCAACCATTTTTGGGGGTTCCCCATGTTCAGAAACGGCAGAAGGAGGTATACCAGCATCCCGTAATTCAGAATAGTGTATCTTAAAATGTTCTAATAGCTGCTATCATAGTGTCTAAATGTATCCAATGGGCAAAACTGACCAGCGGTATATAGACTATGGTGTATGTAACCAACCATATGGTGGTTTCTCTAAAATGAGTGATTCCCATATCGTCTAATATATCAAGCATTTATGTGTGATAATGAACTCCAACCATAACTTTGGGGGTTCTAATTTTGAGAAACAGCCGAATAGATTGATAAACTTAACTTGCAGTTTCCATCTTAATCATTGGTTAGTTATGAAGTTGGTGGTCACCAAAGGATCGATAAACTGGCAGTTGTCGGGTGTGAGACAGTCATGGCTTTGCAGGACGTGACAAATCATAGCGAACCTCTAGGGTAACGCAGGCAGTTTCCCTCCTAGTCAGCATGAAATGTCAGTAAAATCACCAACTAGCAATTGTTGAAGTAGAATTTGTGGGGTATTATCCCCAAATGTTGACAAGTATTAATGGTTACCACCAACCAGTATACCAACCCAAAAATGGGTGGTTCAGAAGTCCCAAAGTCTCAAGCCTTCACAAGCGTTTCCACTCTTAGATCTTGGATGCGCAGCGGGGTTAGTTCACCATTGTAGGCTGAACCAAATTGATCCAAATTGCACATATGCAGCTGAACCCTCTAAGGTGCTGAACTACCCCGTATCACATCCTATAACTGCGGTGACTGCTCCCAGTCGCAATCCCTTGGAATGCACATCAGCATCAGCCAGAGCTCGAAGGTACTCACCCGAAACAAAAAAAACGTCTTAAAGGAATCTGGATGTTCTTCGGGGTTGTCGTGAAACACAAACACACAACAAACTGAACAGAACCATTGCCGCCATTGCCTCAAACCAGGTGAAGGATCACATGAAAACGAAAGTCGTGGAGTTGCTTAATAAACCATCCAACTATGGTTATATCATGTTATACCTACCATCACCAGTAGATATCATAGTCAGAAACCAACATCTACCATCACTATAGTAGATAACATGTCATAAACCAACTTAGCTAAGAGCTGAGGGCCCACCGTCAAAGCCCGCTCCTCAAAGCGCACTTTGACGTTCTCTTCCCCGATGTCGATGAGCTCTCCACTGTACCTGGGAGCAAGGTGTTGCTGCGCACCATCCTCCGGAGATATGTGCACACAAATGTTCCAAGCCGAAAGCTTGCGATAAACCATGTGGGGCTTTCCCAAAATAGGGGACCCTTGATTAATAAGGGATGATTTGGGGGCACCCCTATTCGGAGAAACACCCATGTGTATAATCCATAATTAATCTACAATTCATGTTCGTGGGATGTATCTTGCGATGAACCATTCAAGTTTCATAATCATCCCAAGAATCGGTTAGGTAATGTTAACCCAGGATTAATAAACCCTAGGTTGATTAATTGGGGGGATTACCATTCCAATGGAAAACCAAGGCTTTTAGGGGATACCCCCTATGATCATCAACCAGGGATTTAGCTTCATCCGGGGTTGACATGAATTGCAACAAACCAACCATCAACCCATCACTAAACCAACCAGCGATTGCCTGCCTGGCCCGTTTGGCAATCCCTCTACCATGGCCGCCCGCGATCTCAAGACTGGCTGGCTGATGGTCTGCTTCGTCGCCTAAGACCTACTGTGGATGTCCATGGCAAGCATTCCCAACTGCACTCTCTGTGGTTTACAGGAATGAGCTACTAGCTTAACATCAACCAACTTGGAATCATAGGAATGATGGGTATACATGTCCAGCACCCTACGTTTCGTTTGTTTTCTATAGGAATATCAAGCAAAGGGTAAGGTCATCCCCAATACAGCAGTTACGGTACCTCACAAGCAAGTGACAGCAGAGTGATCTGGTCACTCATTTCTTGAGTGATTCATGTTGAACCAGAGGTGACAAACCTCGCACCAGATCCGCCCTGGATGGAGAATGCACTTCTTGGCAGTCTGACAGGTTTTGATTCCTGCCCTAGGAAGGAAAAGTGCATTTGCTATGAGTCAACACCAAATATACTAATCGCACCCAATCACAACCAATGGGCACATCAACATCCCAACAATTTGAGGCCCATTCCGTTTGTCCTGCAGTCTTCCCCAGGGCTTTGACGCCCAGGATCGCCGAGGAACCTTCTTCAGGTTTCCATCAGTGGACCCATGGCGTGGTAATTGCATGCGCATCTCAACTTAGCAACTGGGAACATTCACCATGGTTGTAGGAGGTAGTTCAGCTACCCTATAGGGCTTACAAACATGGTGAACGAACCCTGGTCGCTGCACATCCAAGTCTGGTTGCTGGTTGAACCACCTCTGGAAAATAAAAAATGTCAGTCACACCACCAACCAGCAGTTGTTTAACCCTGAGTTTGTTGATGATAATCCCCTATGATTAACCATCATTGACGGTCATAACCCCTTTAAAACCCTTAGTAGAAACCACCAAGCACCGTTGTAGATGGTACCATCTTTGCTGCCCATGACATTTTCTCAGCCCCGTTGGAGTTCCACCTTTGGAAATCCCCAGAGAGGGGCACCAGGTGGTGGACTTCTGATGCTTCCGAACCTCCACCGGGGTCCCGTGAAACCTCGGCCGCGGAGACGCTGGGAGCTGTGCAGGCGCACGGGAGGTGCCTGGCTGAGTTGCACTGAAAACTTCTCGTTTTGTTTGGTCGCAAACCTGGTGGTTGCTTCCAACCCGGATAGAAAAGCTGGTTAGTGTTGATTGGTAACAATTGATTTTGTTCCAATCTGCATGTTGCACTCGCAAATTGATTGGTAACTGCGAAATGTTGCTTCCAACCCCGGATAGAAAAGGAGTGAAAAGAATAGTCAACCAAGAATTTGTTGATAATTACGGTACTATAATTACGGTACTAGGGGGAAAAAAGAGTAAAACCACCAAACGGAGTTTGTTTGGTGACGGCGATGTTTTTGTTCCGTTGGTGCATTCCAATAGATACCTCATCTGATTGTAGCTGTTCAGATTCAATGGTTGATTTGGAGGACTGGGTGCACACGTAGTCTGGGTCATTTATCTATCTATCTATCGTCTTCATCTAGTCACCAGGCTATCCATCAGCCCATCTAAATCGAGTCAGGTATAGACACCAGGTGCATATCAAACTCTGCACAAGTAGACATTTGCACTTTGCACGCAGTATATTCGTCAACATGCAAATGCATTTTTTTGCAACTATGTGTGTAGACTCGCTCCAAACTCGTGCACACTCGTCAGACTAGTCGGATCATCGACCTCATCTAGGTCGCTGAAAGCAAAATCTTCACAACCACGAGCTGAATAGGGATGAATGTGGGACTCCTCGCTCATTTGACTAATCGCTCATTTACGAATGCTCTTCTGAAGGTTAAACATGCAAGTGTAAATAATGAAGTGGTGGAATCCCTGTTTCATCCCCTTTTATCCCAAAACGGATGGTTTTATCAGGGAAAATTCCAGTTCAAGGGTTGTCATCGTACACCGCTCGGGGAACCCCCCCACTGAATTCTGCGTTTGTTTTCCTTTGTGTTTTCCTTTGACGTAAAACATTGTTTCTGCAAGGGGCTCTAAGGCTTCCACAAACCTTTGACGGATGCAAACGTAGCTTCCGGGAAGGCATTTGTTCATGCTTTGCTTCCGCGAGCTTCCGCGCTGCGCTTTTAGATGTTTTTGCTTCTGCAGTCTTGGTTTCAACCATGCTTTGGAATCACATGAGAGATGGAAGTCAGAGCTTAGTGGAATATGGATACACCCGAAGGTTTGACATCACTGTCCCCTATAAACTGGTTGTTGGTAGTAGCATCTGAGAAGCGGGACTGCGTATGCCAAAGTGATAGGGTGGGCGTGTTCTGTGTTTGTCGATACCAAGAAGATGATTTGATGTGATACCCATTCATACCACGGATCTTTGTTGCTAGTTACACCGATGACAGGTCATCATTCTACTGTCTGCTGATATTGCAACGCCGCGCCCCCCAAGTATAAATGGGTTTTGTAAACTCATCTCAACAAGTAGTGACACAACAGCTTCAAGCACGTTATGCAAGAAATGCTACTTGTAGCGCAAGTAGCAACCATGCTTTGCACTATCAGCCACTACTAACCATCTATATATTACAGTAAGAATAAGTAATAGTAATAATAATGATGATAATAAATCACATCACCTATATTGACAAAACTATCTGATCGAAAATCAAATCAACCGCAATCAACCTAGCATTCGATCAGTATCTGGGGATCTCGAATCGAGCAGGTGATCATGGCTACTCCCGTCATGGTCTGGCCAAAATCTCTGGGAACCAGCTGGTATACCCCCTTCCAGGAAACAATCAACTGTTCGTATCTAGGAAAACATCGTGTTGCAACACTGGAAAGCAACCGCCCCGCCCCCCAAAACATAATGAATCTTTTGGGCACATCTCATTCCATGTCAATCCATAAGTCTTGGATTGACAATGCCGCGGCTGTGGGTCGAGGGCTCCTTGTACCGCTGGTGAACTTCCTCTAAACGACCAAAGCAGCATTCAAGTTGGGATGCAAACTACTACCCATGGCCTTTTGTTGGTTGCTTATGATCCAGCTCGCCATATATAGTTGGTATATCCCATTCTTGTTGCTCATTAAAACCTCTTATTGACCATTCATAATTACCATCCATTAGTTAACAAAACCATTAGTTAATCTACTTAATCTGATACCATTGGCTGATCTAGGTCATCATAACCTTGAGTCGTATACCACCAGTTAATCAACTTACTTATAACCATCAAATGTTTATCACCGTTAGTCATTACAAGCATGTGTTATTCATCAGTACAAACCTTGAGTTACTAACCATTCCTGGTTGGCGGTTTCATCCCCCATGAAAAATGTTCGTCAAGTAGCCAGTTGTTCATAGTTACTAGGGGAAATAAAACGTGTCCATCAAACCACCAACCAGATCCAACCAGTGGTTTTTCAACCATTGTTGTTGCTTCTGATCCCCTATGATGGATATAACCCCTTAAAAACCAATTAGTCAATCAATGCTCATACGTACCAAGTCAGGCCAGGCCCCGCCAGGGCCCCAAACGCCATGACTTCGGTGGGGCTGACACGGCTCGCGGTCGCCGAGTTCTCTCGTTACGTCGAGACGTGCAGCCAACGCGGTCAAAACCCAATGAATGGTTGCGATGGAGATCATTGATGGAGATTTTTTATGCAGATCATTTGTAGGCATCATGAATGGTCATATGACTGAACGGTTCATGATGTGACCACGGGGATGATGGTTACAAATGACAATGGGTATGAGCATTGCTTTTTGGAGATCATTCATGGCGAATGAATGGTTGCTGGATGTTGCTGGTAAGGATATGAGTTTCTAATCAGTGGTTAACGACGTTAACGAATATGTATCAAATCAGATATGGGTCACTCAATGGTTCATTCATGGTGAATGGTGGTGGACAATTATTGGATGTATCATGTATGATTGTAGGTGATATCAACTTTTGGATGCTTGATGTGCGGGTGCTCAATGAATTTCCTGCAATGAAGTCGTTGAAGATGCGTAGAATCTGAGCTTTTCGCTAGCTACTCCTGGTGACAAGGTGGTGGCAAACAACTTGCTGGTTGACACAAGTCGGGATGATTTGTGTAAGCAGTTGGCCATCTGCGTGCGGCTGCACAGTATGCTTAGACTGCTTACTTTAGAGGCGTACATTTTCATGTAAGAAGCTTTCTTGATCAAGCTTGAGTAATCTAAAACAGCTACTGCAATGCACAGTCAGGCTTTTCAGTGAAAAGACCAACAGTCGAAAGGCAACCACACTCCAACAGCTGAACAAAGGCCCCAGTTTTGTCATTGATCAGAACTTTTGCAGCAATGACTTCTTATCAATGACAAAACTGGGAGCAACAAACATCTAGAGCGGCCTTTGTTCAGCTGTTGGAGGCTCCAGCGGGAGCAACAAACATCTAGACTTCTTTTGGCCAACTTGTGAGATTAATTTTGATCGAGCAGCCATGCTCGGGTGCAAACTCCTTTGCGGCCCTTCCATATGGAAGATAGGAGAAACAAATGAAATCCCTGGTCGCATAAGCCATAAACAATTCTGTCCCGGAAGTGATGAGCAAAATGGTTTGCAATCACAATGTATATTACAACGACGATGAACAGATTTTCACGACGCATGTTCCGGGGGCCAGGCATCTTCGAATGGATATCTCTGTGTGTGGTATTCAGATCCACAGCATTCCACGGCATGTGCAAGTATACAGTAATCAGAATCAGCAAGCCAACTAGCACATCAGGGAACCAGCTATATAGAAAACGACCAGTATATACGATTGCATGATGTATGTATTCCATATGTCAATAGTTTTTTGTTTCACAGATAGAAATCGATGGATATGATATGAATACTCTGTTTGCGAAAGAGCAAAAAGGAAGAATGAGGAAAAACACCTGCATCTACCAGCCAAAATCATGTGCAAATGTCCATCTTCCACCAAGCCTGCACTGCGCACAGATTTTTCCACTAACCAAACGCCCCCATCTGAACGGGATGCAGCGGAGCTGGACGTGGCATACGCGGCGGTTTTGACATCACCAGGCAACTGTACTAGTGTCATAATATGGGGTTGGATTGGGTTGGCTACTACCAGTTGATACTAGTTGGCTACTACCAGTTGGGTTGGGTACTACCAGTTGGTAATAATGGCTACTACCAGTTGATACGAGTTAACCATAGTCCATCAGGGTGATCAAACATACCTTGTGCATGCGCTCGTGATGGTTCATACAATGTTCACAGCAGGCATTTCTGGTTGTAAGCCGTGTGAATCCACCCAGTACTTCTTCGCGACAGAAAAGAACAATTGATTACGCACAAGGCTTCATGAAACAATATGGTGATTTCTTGAGATGGTGGTGTACCCCCAAATCATCTAATATCAATCAATTTTAGGAAAAAAACTCAGTAAACTGTCGTTAAACCATCCATTTTTGGGAGTCTCAATTTGTAGAAACAGCCATAAATCACGCTTTTAATCAAGCACTCCCAGTGGTTTCCCAGCGACCCAGTTCGCCGGTGCCATCAGCGGAGGAAACGGTTGACCATTCACCGCTTCCCGATGTGGCCCTCCTCACATGCCACTAGTGATATGGAGAACTGGGCTAACATCAGCCAATCAAAAAGGGGGTAGGTGAACATCTCAACAAAAAATACTTTGGCCCACAACATATTCCTACCATCCTTGGCAAACAAACTACACTTGCCATCTTTTTTGGGAAACCCAACTCCAGGGAAGCAAAACCTGGAATGCATGAACGGCGAATGACCCTCTAGCGGTATACAAATTCAGGTATACACAATATAATTATGCACAATATCAAGGTTGATATCGCAACAAAATCCCACCAGCGCTTTTTGATGACATGACAGAATGCTTAGAACATGAGGGGATGCGTTGGAATGTTTTTGTTGGAGAAAAAAAATGCAACTGGTCACGAAAGCATGCAGCCCCCCATCATCATTCACCACAAATGATCAAATCACCAAATCACAGGAGAAGGTGTGCGCACTCAGTCACAGTTGTCCCTCAACGACTTGCGTCCCACGATTGGTGGTTTCCTTCCCAAAAAGTGTCTGTGTTTGTTTTGGTTCTGCTTGTCATTGGATACTTGGGAGCATCGCCGTTTTTTGATTGCAAGCACCCTGAATTTCAGAAAATGAGAGCTCCAGTTCGCAGTTAGCAATTCGCACTTTGTTTCTCACTGGCTGGATCCCATTGTATGACTATCAGATGAAGCCCGGTCGGAACTTGGGGAGCCATGGGTCGACGCCTGGACCACCAGGTCCAACGACATGCCATTGTCAGTCCATCAAGGCTAATGGCTACCCAGGATTAATAAACCCTAGGTTTAGTAATTGGGTGGTTACCATTCTAATGGGAAACCAAAGCTTTTAGGGGATACCCCCTATGATCATCATTTTTTCTTCTGTGTTAGCCATTAATGATCAGTGGCTTGCCTACACTGACGTCACCCATCCTTGGCAACTCTTCAGCTTCCGCCGGCAGAACTGGTGGCAAATCAGCTTCCAACATCGACAGGGTAAGGTTGTTGCCGCCGCATGCCACAATTCATCTGCGTAGATTGGCTCTTTCAGAGCTGGAGTCAATCCTGGCAACTCTTGGTTAAAACTGAGTGCAAAACTGGTTCCTCCAATGGCATTGAAACAAACCTCTTGAGATGTCCTTTTGGGATGCTTAAGTAGACCCTGTCATGTTGACTTAAGGACGCACCTCTTCTGACCCTTTCAAACCAATGGGTAATGGATATTCCACGGTTTGTGGTGTGGCTTGCTGGTTCGCGATCATTGTCTCCCCGAAACCCTCCTCTAACTGCCACCACCGTATTGCAGGGTCTAACCGAACCTTGTCGTTCTGAGAAAGCCACCGGTGGTCACCCGGTAGAATCGCTGTAGATGGCTCTGGGTCATGAAGCACTTCCCAGCTGGTTATTGACACAGCCTTGACGCCGCTCAGGAGACTCCCCTGCTGTCCCTTTGGGACACGGATGGTCGAAGATTCTGCGAACACAGCTGTCCCCCGAACAGCTTCACGTGACATCAAATTGTTGATGCCATTTTAAAAATGTGCTCTGCTTTGATGGTCACATGAGCGAAAGCAATGGCTCAAGAGTTTTGGAACCTATCTTCCAACGAGCGTCTGCCTTGTGTCTGTTTTAATCTCCAAAAGACTATGCGGATGGAAGCGGTTGTTTCTGTTCATCTTGCTTTGATTTCAGAGATCTCTTCATTGCGAAGCACAAACTCAGGGCAGAAAACAAGGCTTATCAAGCCCTACAGCCCGGAAGAGGGAAACAATCAGCTAGACGGTGCCTCTGAGTTTGATCAATTAGGTTAGGGCAACTGGCAGTTCTGGTAACTGTAGTGACATGGTTAAACCAACTTATAAGTGGGGGGGGGGCATCTTGTGTATAGTAAATACCACCTATCAGCCATTCATTGCTGTAGAGCCGCTATACGCGTGTGTAGCTGAGAATGATCCTCAAATAACCTCAGTCATGCTCTGCCATTCTTCTGGGGTGCTGCCTATAGCTTATGAGTTACAAGTTAAAAAACTATTAGATACTATTACGGTAAGTTACCAGCTAGAGTAATATATAACCTATAACTGTTGTCAAATGGTTGATTAACAACATTGAACTTATGATTATGATTGACAAATCAAGTTGGGACACAGCGGGCATCAAGTTGGTCCTTGGATTTTGGACCAAGAAATTCATGAAGCACAACTCAATTAGGGTGTTCAAAGATGGAAAGTAGGTACCGGCATGAAGCTGACGGTTCAATAGCCAACTTTAGCTAGATTCTGCTCAGAACATACATACTGTCTATGAATTGGAGCACCCTACAGATAGGTTGGTTCCTTAAATGTAAATCATCGTTCTTGCATGGTGAATGGCAAGAGTCAACAGGCGAAAGACTCACGGACCATCTTCGTCGCTGCTATAGACATCTACAGCTATTGGAATGTGGAGTCGAAAGCCGCAGGCTGTCATGTACCTGGTCAGTCAAATCCTCAGAAGTATACAACATCTACTACTGACGTACATGTGCACGCATCCATATTGCAAATATAGCGGTTTCTCAAAATATGGGCGCCCCCCAAATCATCCCTTGCCATTGATAGTAATAAACCAACCCATTTTTGAGGTCCCCAGAAACACTCATATGTGAAAAAACAAACAGGCAAAAGAGCTGCTGATCATCTTGACACTGCCCAAACAGATTCTTCTGACAACCAACAATCCACATCCCATCATTATCTGCAGCAGTGCAATCGGCGAGGCTTGGTCTGACTTCCAACATCTACGCTCAGCCGGCAAAGCGGTGCTGCAACCCTTAGGTAATTCAACATTGCTCGCAGAGAATCCGGGAATCCTGGAGTTTTACTGAGTAGATCATCTATGAACAGCTCCAGTGAAGCGCCATGGTTTTTGCAGTGGAGAATCGTACTAACGACCACATTGGAGGATTCGCCCCTGCCAATGGTTGAATTACCTAGGGTGGTCAATTGGATCTCGGTGCCGACTTTGACACGGCCATATCTTGCCAGTTCGCTGGTAGCAGCCTTGTCTTTTCGCGACGGTTTCAGAAACGAGATTGCCGAGAAGGACAAACACATTCCTTTCAGTTGCAAAAGGTTGGTTAACAAACTCAGGGATTCAGATGTCATGGAATATGATAACTTCATGCAGTGCAACCCCTCTGCTATACAACAAGCAAAAAACAACCAACCAGTCAGCCAGGTAGCTAGCCAACCAAACAAGTGACAAGATTGCAATTACCAACAAAATAGAGTTTCTTGCATAGTTAAGAAGCACATTAAAATATGTCAACATCATATGTAATTATTTGAGTGTGTCTAAAAATGTGTATTATATACCTATTAAGCCTGTTATAACTATGCTGACGTGCAGAATATGTGACAACAATCATAATCAACCACAATGCATGCTAGTCAAATCTAGTATGGAAGGATGAGTGCCTTCACTAGCTGGAATAGATAGATGGATAGATACGGATTAGTGATACTACAGGCAAAGGTGATAACTTGTCAGCGCCTCTTGTTGTTTTATTTTTTGTTTCTGAGAAATTGAGATTGTGCTCTATACAAGATGTCTTCACCTTATTCACTTCATGCACGACCGGACCGCATGGCTAAGGGACCAGTCCCTTCATGTGGCAGGCAGTCATGATCATCACTATCATTATCATTATCATGATCATCCTTTGCATCATTAAGACCGTCAACTTTTAACGTACTAAACCCCATCTGGAAGACGCTTCTGAACCCTTACCATATCAGAACAGGGATGCCCAAGCCGTGTGCGCTTGGTGTACCCTCTTGGCCCTAATCACAACAAAATGTAATAATCGAGAGTCAAAACCCACCATTGTAGGCCCCTCAATACGCATTCGCAGAAGACCACCTACTAGTACAGGCTAGTCCATATGGAACTGATCACCTGATAACCACAAAATTCACATGAGGTAAGAAATGGTAAGAATGTAAGCCAAGAATTTGGAAGCAAAGTAGAATATTCTACATGAGCAGCTTGCATAACCTGTGTCGAAGGCCTAGAGAAACGTGACCACTGGATCTGCCATAGCCACACTGAGATCCCATGTTTGGATTCAGGGCAGTGTGGCTATTGTCAGCTAGTGATTGATCAGTGTGGCTATCCATGTTTCAGGTCACTATGATAGGCAAATATAATTAGCATGAACGGTTGAGGACATCCATTCACCACAGGGCGGGATAGCATCTCCCAAGTGGCTGCGACTAACCAGCGAACCAGCGGATGTGGTTCCCAGCCTCTCGGTTCTCACATGGCACTGAGGAAAACCTGTTGGGCACACGGCCATGATAGCTGAAGGCCTTGATGGGGAGTTGGTCACTTACCTGATGCTTCACTGGCTGGTGGTTTCAACCCCTCTGAAAAATATGAGTTTATCAACCAACCATCTCGAATAGGGAGGAAGTCCAAGATGTTTGACACCACCAAGTATCACTTCTTGAAGCCCTGTACCTTGTGAAACAATCATTGTTGATTATTACTGCATCCCGTTTGACTAACCACGATACGATGTATATAATTGTTTAAAACCACCAGGTAGTCTAAGTCTAGTACCTCAGGCAATCTCAGGTATGGTACTTCATTACCAATGAACAACTGGTGCGATTGATCATGCGCCAATTTTGCGCAAAACGTTTTTTACCCCAGGATTTTTCAAAACACGTACTGCACAAGAATCTATATACTGTAATTATAAGAAATTGAGAGGCTTGGATTTCTTGTCCCTTCCCCATAAAAGGTACCATCTTCCAGGATGTACCATGATCCATGATCTACCATCCAACATCAGAATAACTTCCCCTCATAGACAGCCTCTTGGAAGTGGGATCTCGGCGGTTCAACTGATGCCGCAGCAGTCCTAAGTGTTGTTGGTAGTCGTCTCTCAGATGTGTTGAGTCACTGATGCGCTTTGCGATTCGGGATCTGATTGGTTAGCCACCAGGTAGATTGGGATCAGCACGCCTGCTTTCAACAAACTGGACCACATGTCAAGAAATCTGAATTGCTAAGTGCTAAGTCTGGCTAAGTGACTTTATGAAAGTATTGGCTGTGCCAAAGTTGCTAAGCTTTCATCGGAAACACATCATTCAGGGACAAACCTGGAAAGAACAAATGCACAATGCACAACGACCATATATTTTATGTGTATAGATAGAGCGTATAGATCACACACGCATGCGTGGTAACCATTCGATGTGGTCACTGTCCCACATTCGCAAACATCATGTTCCTAGCCGATCCACTGCTGTTACCCTAAGTCGCGGACCTCCGAAATCACTGGTTGGCTGTGTTGCTGCTGTTGCCAGGTGTATCATTTGTAGTTTGTTTCGTTGAAACGCGGCCACTTCTCGTACCTGGAAGTAGACTGACGACTACCCTTCCCTATGTCAACATATATGGGTTGTAAGGGATCACATGTAGCAGCTTTAGCAAGCCATCACGATGTGGCGGATGCCTCGCCTCACTCGTCGGGCGGGGCCACGTCCACTTTATCGCTCTTGCTTCGCCAGCAACATCTGCCGCATCCGCCCTCGCCCTGTTCCAAGGCACGCCATGTTCAAACCGAAGAGAACGTGACCCCCCCTCGCTGAGCAAGGGAAGTTGATTGATAAGGCAGGGAATGGCCAAGCAATGGAAGTTGATTACCCTACCCCTTTAGGGGGGGAGGTGGTCAAAATGAAAATTTCATTTTTTCAGGGGGAGGGGACCCAAAAAAGTTGAAAACCTTAGAAAATCATCTTATATCATCTTTTGACCAAATCGGCGCAAAAAGACCAAAGGATTTTGCTTTATGCTGCTAGCAAGAACAAATAGATCATGGGCCTAGGGCAGGAAACCAACCCCATACAGCATCAAATTTGATAAAAATATGAATAAGAAAATCGAAACATCAGTAATAGAACACGGCAGGACTATAACATACTTTAATAATGACCATCTAAGCATTAGTATGCGTTAGCAAACAAATGTAAAGAAGCCAAAACAAGTCCATGAAACAAGGGGTGGATACCAACCCCAACTAATGAATGGACAAAGGGGCGGGTACCAACCCCACTGCAAAGAACGAAGGGTGGAAAATGGTGGAAACCAACCACAACCAATCCCAACTAAATCCAACTACATAAATTGAAACCACAAGCCATACTGAGTCCATGAAGCCAGGGCGGATACCAACCCAAGCTCATGAAGTCATACCCTACATCAATAGGGCTCAAAAAACCGCCATTGATGTATCACCAGCAGCCCGTAGCCAAGCGCGCAAATAGCGCCGCGCTCTGGGCAAAAGCCTGGCTTTTTCACACGTGGGCCAGGTGCAGTGATCCCGCATGAATCATCCAGAAGGCTTCGGCTAGTTCAATCAGCTAGCCAGGGGCTCATCAAATATGATGAAACATTTCGATAATTCTGATAGTTCAAGTGGTCATAGACGCTGGTTTGTTTGGGACTGGTGATCGTTTTGCAAAGGCATGAAAACGCTATACAATGGTCAATCTTCGTCAAAACTAGTCACGATGCGCTGGAAAAATCAAAGAGCATCAGCATGGGAGGCCAGTGAATTGAAGATAGCCAGGCCATCAAGGAAGGGCCCATACGGCATACGTCACTAGGCTGAGATGTAAGGCTAACAAACGCCTACGATGTGGGTAAACCTACAATGCGTAAGTGTGTTGTAGGGTTTCCACATGTTTCCATTGTTGGCGAGTGGCCGGAAAGCAAGGCGCGCGTTCCTTTTTCTACTCTGCGCAGGCTCCCTGCACTCGAACCCCGGGCTTCCCAGGGTTCCTCAATACCATTCGATACCCAATCCGCGCGCCACACCCCCAGCACCATCCTGATTCATATGGCGTGACAATTTTAACAAATTTGTTTTCAAGGAGAGGAGACCCAAAAAAGTTGAAAACCTTAGAAAATCATATTATATCATCTTTTGACCAAACAGGCGCAAAAAAACAAAGGATTTTGCTTTATCCTGCTAACAAGAACAAATAGTTCATGGGCCTAGGGCTGGAAACCAACCCCAGAATCAAGTTTGAAAAAAAACAAAACATCAATAATAGAACACCGCAGGACTATAACATACTATAATAATAACCATCTAAGCATTAGTATGCGTTAGCAAACAAATGTAAAGAAGCCAAAACAAGTCCATGAAACAAGGGGTGGATACCAACCCCAACTAATGAATGGACAAAGGGGTGGGTACCAACCCCACTGCAAAGAACGAAGGGTGGAAAATGGTGGTAACCAACCACAACCAATCCCAACTAAATCCAACTACATAAATTGAAACCACAAGCCATACTGAGTCCATGAAGCCAGGGCGGATACCAACCCAAGCTCATGAAGTCATACCCTACATCATCCTACATCAATAGGGCCTAGGGCTAAAGACCCGCGAATGATCTATCACCAGCAGCCCGTGACCAAGCGTTGCAGGATTTCTTGGCCAACCGCAAATAGCGCCGCGCTCTGGGCAAAAGCCTGGCTTTTTCACACGTGGGCCAGGTGCAGTGATCCCGCATGAATCATCCAGAAGGCTTCGGCTAGTTCAATCAGCTAGCCAGGGGCTCATGAAATATGATGAAATATTTCGATAATTCTGATGGTTCAACTGGTCATATAAACGCTGGTTTGTTTGGGACTGATGATCGTTTTGCAAATGCATGAAAACGGTACAATGATCAATCTGCGTCAAAACTAGTGGGTAAACCTACAATGCGTAAGTGTGCTTCCACATGTTTCCATTGTTGGCGAGTGGCCGAAAAGCAACCCGAGCGTTCCTT